>JAUBOD010000560.1:4689351-4712475 GCA_032353885.1 Nothura maculosa
CTTCTTAACACTACCAGCTTAATCCTTAAGAGCTAACTAGCTTTTTCTTCAGATTGTCTATTTGATTAACATAATTAAATTCAGAATACCTATTTCCAGCTTGGAATCGGGGTACTGTTTGACTTTCCTCAGTTGTAGCGAGAGCCTAAGCAGCTTGCTTCAACTTTGCTCCTAGTGCCTTCCTGCCCCTGACTGGTGCTAGATGAGCTCTCATGTGGTTTGCTCTGTGGCCTTGCAAACAGCTGTGTGGGAACACCTGAAGGAGTGGGAGTGAGCAGAGGCACTACTCAGAAGAAATGTTCACCCTCTTGCAGCCTTAGTCTAGGTTAGACTGCTTCTCCTTCAGACCTGCAGAAAGACACCTGTTCCCAGAAGACTGACTTTGGCCTGTTGTGGATTGAGTTAAAGATCCTGGTTCTCCTTTGCATTATTGCCTCTTATCAGAACCACGCTAAATCTGTTTTGTAATGAGTCTGTCCCCTGTCATTCATACAAAGAAACCACTATCACCGTATAGCATGTCTTCAAGATTGAGCCCCCTGTGCTGGGCAAGACCTAGTGTGCATGTGATCCCAGAGACAAAGAGCTGGCCTAGCCAGCACCTGGGCCTCCTGGAAGCTGCTTACTCATGCATCTACAGAGTCCAGCCCTGGGCTCCCCGTTCCCATCACATAAGGCAGCATTGTACTTGCAAAGACCTATTGCACAAGAGACCAGGGTATGTTTCAACGTATCCCTAAGACAAGTTCCCTCTGCTGCAGCACCACGTGATCTTTGTTCCCAGGGTGACACTATGCCCTTTCTAGCTCCAGGTCTGAGCCACTCGGCATCCAAACTTGCAGAACTTGTTCTGGAAGAGCAGGAGAAGATGTGGGTCCCATCCTCCCCCTCCGTCCCCTCACCCCCAGCACTGCCCCTGGGGCTGTGTTGTGAACTGAAATACACTGGTTTCTACTGCTACGGAGGAGCATCAGGTGTGGGAAATTTGGCTCAGCGACAAGTTTCACCACGAGTCACTGAGCCAGGCTTTTCTTTCCCATGAGATAATCTTGGGCGGGGCAGACAATCTCTTAAAATTAAAATACAATGAAAATACATGGGCTTCCCAGGGTTTAGGGTAAATCTCTTTCCTTGTTTTCTCAGAAAGCGAGCCAGGCTCTGCTGAAACCATCCCCAGCTAGTGGCGAAGAGGGCAGGGCCGCAGTGGCCCACACCGCGGGGCCTTGGAGCCAGCCGCGGCCTTCTCACCAAGGGATGGTGCCTGCTGCTCCCGCAGCCATGGGCTGGTGGCAGGAGCCATCCTGCGAGCTTGGCCTCTGCTCACAGGGGGGATGTGGGGAAGGGCTCAGCCCCCATGGAGAGGCCTCCATGGAAAGGCCTCCATGATATTAGTCCTGTATAGGCTGTAAAGCTCCCCGAAACACTTGAATATTGGTTCAAAAGGGCCTGGGACTTCACCTTCTCCTTTCTTGGGCCTGAGGGGCTTCTGTTTGAGCCCCCTCATGGAGGTTTTAGATGGAAATACACTGCTATCCTCATTGCCACAGCACCCTCAACACCCAGGTTTTCTCTAAAGCTCTGCTCCTGTTTCAGATGGCTGGCCTTGCTGGGCTGCATTTCAAGGCTAAGTGAGAGCAGAGCCAGCTTGAGCAGAATGTTTTAAGCACAGAGCGATTACTGTCCCGTTACAGCTCTGTCACCTCTGTGGACAGGTCGTTAATTGTGGCACAGATGCTGCTGATGGTGAAGTTTGGACTAAATTATCTCACTCAGCTCCCTCCCGTCTCCAGTGCAGGCTATGCGCATACTGGGGCCTCAGCACCTCTTCCTCCTCATCAGCTCATTGCTGGAGATCTCCTGGCACTCACTTGCAGGCCTGCAAGCTGTGGGGACAGCACTGGTTACTTCTAGGTGGCCACTCACATTGTTGAGTAAAGTCTGCTTGGCCATAACCCTACTGAGCACTGTGAGGCTCTGGATAGAGCCAAGTCACAGGCCAATCCTTCCAACACCTTCACAGGACACGTCTCACACTACCAACCTCAGCCCTTCTCCTGTCCCTCCCTGTGGGAGGACTACAGTTCCTCACCATTACAGCCAGCCCCTGACCTGAAAGAGGACCCTGATATCTTTTCTTGGCTAAATGCTGCCATTTGGGATCCTAACCAAGAGGGACAGAGTCTGATAGATACAAGCCAAAGGGAGGCTGTCTGTTGTTTGGGAATATTCATTATTTCACCATTTGCTCATGCAATTTGGTGGCAATGGGGAGAGACAGAAGCCAGGGTGTCCTGGCTGGGATCTCTCTGGCAACTTTGCCGTAGTAGCATAAACAGCACAGCCCTTGAGACAGAATTCTCTCTGATCCAAAGGGAAAGTCAGCATCACGTGCCACAGACAGGCCTGTCGTGAGAGGATCTGGTTCTCCCAGCACAGGCTGGATCCCTGCAGGGCCAGACAGAAGAGTGTCTGGGAAAATGTTGCCAGAGCAGTGCAAGTGGGCTTTAGGCAGTATTGCAGTGCTCTGGCTGTGGTGCTTCCAAGAGCTCCTTGCTGCAGGAGGGAGGGTATATGGATGCCCATGGAGCCGTGTGCGTTTGGGGACGCCTGGTGCCTGCCCTGCTGCAGGGGATGAGCAGGACTGTGCCGGTGCGTCCCTGCAGCGCTGCAGCAGCTCGGCATGCAGCAGGAGCAGTGGCAGTGCACGGGCAGAGCTTCAGAAACTGCGCATTCATCTTCCCTGCCAGTAAGTCAGAAAGCGCCTCGGGTGGAATGATGACGCACTGCACACCTGAGATCATTTTCATGGGAATAGACCCGTGAGAGACAGGGAGAGGAAGAGTGAGGGAAACTCTCCCAGCACTTCAGTCGGTGTCAGCATTCACAGGGCAGATTTCACAAGATAAACAAAAGCCTTTAATAACCACACTGGAGAGAGGCTTTGAAACCCTGTGAAACCTCTGCCGGGGAAGAGAAGCAGCTGAATCCTCAAGGAGCGCTAAAGCCACCAGTCAGGAGAGACTTTACTGCTTACAGAAAAGAAAGAAAGAAAAAAAAAGTTGGAAAAACTCCAAATGCAAAGATCCAGGCACTGAGTGTGGGTACCTATGCTGTACTTCCCACTGTGGATAGTAAAATGCATGGTGCTATATATAGCATAGGTGAATATTCATTCGTTTTGCTAGTGGGGTTTAATAACGTGGAGTAGATAAAAGAAGTCACCACCTTGGAATATTAACTGGGTACCAGTGTATGATCTGAAGTAAGGTTAAATGAGGATGTTTTACACCATGGTATCTTCTACAGGAGGATTATTTATTTTTATATTTATGACATTCTTTTCAAAATAATCCAACTCTGGCCCACATAGTATGGACTTTGCACTAACTGATAACATACAGCTTTTCCTTGGGAGGAACATGACATCCTGAAACATCTGGTTATCTGCCTTAAGAGAATCAGTAGCAGTGTGAGAACAGAGCTGCTGGCCACAGCCTTCTATACAGTGGGTTTATCCACTATCTCCAAACATCTCTTTTCAGATGACATAGATATTGCACTAGATGTTGGAAGAGAGGAAATCTCTTTATAGCATTAGACACCATAAACTTGGAAGCATTAATCCAAGCCTTAACATCATTTCCCTGAGTGGTTTCTGAGCAAAAGAGCCCCCATAGGGCCATGACGGTGTGATTCACTCACTGATGTGCAGGGAGTGCCATGGTGGAGGACAGGTTATTGCCAGGAACATCACAGCATTTCTCTTCATGTTCCGTAAGGCAAGACAAAAGCCCTGGGATGTGCTGATCTCTATTATCATCTTCAGTGAGTTTAATAGAAGATTCAGGAATCTGGACATTGTGATTATAGTTCTAGCTCTTGGTTTCAGGCAATTAGGGAAGAAATGTGCTATGTACTTAGACCGAATGTTTTCCTGCAGAGGTGCTGAAGGAAACCAGAAGCCCCATGGTCTGGAAAATTGGAAGATGATTAAAAGGGAGTCTTATATACATTGCAACTCAAATGGTACATATGCCACCTCAGTGATGTGGAAGAAGGAGTAATAAAGTATGGTGATTTCATAGAGTTGGGAGTATCAAGTGTCCAGAGAAAAAATAAGAGTTGGATCTATAGTACAGCATGTAAGACATTTGTGTCTATCTCTTCTTCACTGATGCTGCCTCTTTCATTCACCCTTCTGTGTATAATAGCACCCGCTGGAAATTTCTGGTCACATCTGTGGTCTAAATAATTACACCCTACCAGCAAGAAAGGATTAAGGGGCACAATGAACATTTAAGCATTACAAGCATAACTCCATAGCAAGGAGTTGCTCTTCTCAAACTCCCCTTACTCAAGGAGCGTAAGAGAGTAGGAGGAGGCCAAGTCCTGCTCTCAACCCTCTATCCCAGAACATGGCTTTATTGGTAATTAAAAACTGCATCTCAACTTAATTTTCTTCCCTCACTTGGCTGTACTCTATCTTAGCCCCATATCAGAGAAGCATGTCAGTCTTTCATATGCCTACTGGAGCTCAGAGGCTTGCCAGCATTAATCAGAGGCAATTACCTCTGCATCTTTAGGCAGGGATATCAGACTTGAGCCTAGACTGACTCACCATAAGATCACTTCTCCCTGCTACGTTCTTCTAGACATCTCCTTAGCATAAAGACCTCAGCTGCCTTTGGTCATTCCATACCTGGGAAACTCTCCTGGCATCAAGCAAGCCTCAACCACTATCCAGCTCCATATATTTCACTTCACTGTCTTTTCCTCGCCTAATGGAACTGAGGATAGGATTATGACTGGCTCTGATTAGGAATTTTCTAAGAGGCATTTTCCAGTTTTGATAGACCAGCATTTTTCCAGTGAGTTTTGATGTGTATCAGTCCTATTGTGGTGACCATCTGCTGCTTACTTGTGGATGGTAGTTCATAGGCCCATTTTTGACAGTTTTTCTGGAAGAGCTTTAGAGCAACTCAACCTCCTGACTTGGACATCTCGCGGACTGCTATCTTCCTGCTGGGAAGAAACTAGTTTTGTCTCCAGCTCTTGCGGCCATGAAGAGAGATGCAGTCAGAATTCGATCTGGAAGGAGGGCATTCGCACTCCCTTGGACTCCTGCTTTATGGACTTCCTGGCTCCTGACAGGGAAAGCCCTCAGAAGAGAACACAAAACACTTTATTTCACTTACACATGTTTTCCTAAAGGGAACATTTTATATCCTACAGAAATCCCAGGGCTCAGTATGGATCATAACAAAAACTTATTTGAAATGCTCCAGAAAACAAATGGATTTTCAGCCAGCTCTAGCATTTGAAAAGAAAGCAAACGCTCTTGATACTATACTCAGTATAAAATACGTACTTTGTTACCATTAATGTTATTAATCAGCAATGGCTGTTTTTGTTAATAAACTCTGTCCACCAATATAGATTCTGTGAGGGCTGGCTGCAGGAACTTCCTCAAAGAAACTTCATGTCAACCTCATAGATGGGTCTGCAAACAAACACTCCCATGGCTCGGGCATACCTACCTCCAGTGCTCCAGGAGAGCTTTTACAGAAGAAATTCTAGCATTTTATAAGCTCTCAGGCAGCCTGGAAAGCAGAGCATTGCACACTATCCCTACTGTATTGGTTGGAGGAATCCAAGCCCTGTGTGCCTGCTGGGATAACCCTGCAAGGACCACTCCTGCTCTAGTTCTGTTCTTCAAGCAAGCCTCCTACTTGGACAGATTTCATGCCATTTTGTAATAATTTGAATGTACTGTCTGTTGATCTGGCTTTGAGGTGCTGCTGTATAAATATATGGGATTAGTATTGCAGGGCCCAAAAGGAAAAAATGAACAGGAAGGACAGCAGTTGACTGAAAGTAAACTGGTTCTCAGTACATGCATGAAAGTCATTAAGGAAACATCTAGTTAGAAAAATTTTACAGCATCTCCAATAGACTTGAAAAACTAGTTTTGTGCAGAAAGGCCAAAGCCCTTGAAAACCTCGCAAGTTTGAAAGGGCCTGCCTCTTGCAAGGAATTGGGAAATTCCTGGGGGCAACTAAACCTGCACATGGTGATGCTGCCCTGCCTGTCTGTGCTGACTGATGGGAGTCAAATTGTTTGAGGCAAAGCCTTTCTACGCAGAATAAATACCACTTTGGCTATAAGGAAGCTGCCTGGTCATAGCATTCATCTTTGATTGCAAAGTTGCACAAGCAGCTGGTTCTGCAGAAGTGAGAGCTGCTTGGTGACACCCTGCAATGCGCAGGATCTGGGCACATGGAAGGTAGCACCGAGGGTAGCTCTCCAACTGGCATGTGCCACAAAGTCTTCTAAATCACACTGGTCACAGATATATTTTAGAAGGCTGCAGATCTCAGCGTAGTGAGCAGAGAGGGAATATGGACATGTGGCAAAATGCAAATACCTTCTGCATGCTCATTCATGACTTATACCGAGGCACTTGGTTGTGTGTAGTGAGGGCAAAACAAATAAGTTATCACTTCCATCTCAGAGACAGTGCCAGAGAAATCTTCTGATAAGAGAGGGAGCTCTTCCAATGAATTAAATAGCCTTTATTTATTTTGATATTCCAAGCCAGTGTTTTATCTAGGATGGCCTAACTGTTCCCAGCTCCTGTGCTTGAAATATAGACAAAAGTTTCCTCGTGAAGAGGTATGAATTACCTGTTGTGTTAGGAAGGGGACAGTGATAGGAAAAGCAAGCTTGTCTAACAGGACCAGTCTTTCCATCACAGCAGAACACTGTGGCGCACAACGCGCTCCAGCACAGTTTGGGGACCCACTGTTCTTCTGCATAAAAGCCTTTGAACCAGAGTTAGTAATTATGGGAGCCGCACTGTAGCCAGCTCCTCAGCCACTGATATGTTTATCAGTAGAGCATCAATCTGACTTGCTTCCAGGAGGTTTAGACAGCATGGGGTCATGCTTGCGTAAGCTAAAAAGAACTCTTCAGAGCTGAGGAGATCTCTTTCTTTTGTACCTCTGAAGTAGACAGCATCAATAGAGTCTTCATCCCTCATTTAAATAAATCCTCAATTCAACAGTGACAAGATAGCTTCCCACACATGTCATTTCAGGCTGGTTGAAGAGAAAGCTTTAAGGCGTTTTATCTTGTGGGTGTGAAGAGGCATTGCAAAGGTGCAGGAGTGCTTCCTGCCATTTTCAGGTGGTTGTAAACAAAGAGGATTTTGAGCTAAATTAACAGTCTCAGCTGTGCTAAAATACATTTTGTCATGAAAACATAAAGTTTTTCTTTCCTCTCAATCTGTCTGAGCTTTAGATCTGGCAAGTGACTTAGAAACAGTCTAGAAACAGGATTCTCTATGTAATCCTCCTCTACCCTGGGAGGCCTTGAGATGCTGTGCATCAGGGCAGTCATTCTCATTTGCCTTAGAGTGAATCTGCAACTTCCAGTCTCCTTAGACATCCTATAGATTTCTGAAATTTCTCTTCTAATATAAAATCTAGTGCTACTAATCCTATGGAGTAAAAGATCTAGTGCTCTAATCAGACATATGATTTCTCACGGTTTGTACTGAACTGCAAAGGAGAATTTGGAAAAAAAACTTCAACTCATATAGGCCCTGTCTAGGTTCTTCACTAACTCGTGAACTTGCTCATGTTACAAGGAGTAAAGGAACTTTTTGGCAAAAAATGAGATGAGTATAAGCAGGCCAAAACTAAAGTTAGTCTAGAAAGTAGTAGATGGTTTCTTGTTTCTAGAACAAGAAGGTTCTGGAGAGATTTCCATCTAGAATATTATGGGGAAAATACCTCCCCTTGAAGACAGAGCATGCCATGCTTATGAGACCTATTGGATGACCAGGTTGTCTAAAACAGAAGGAAGAGAACATGAATCAGGAAGCCCTTGCCAGCCATAAGTTCAAAAACAGTTTCAAAGAACTGCCGTACCTGACAATTCCAATCACACTGAGGATGTCTCTGCAGCTCTACAACGCTCATGCCTATGAGAAAATCGCACCATACTGTGTGCAATATGTATTACTCCATTCTAATTGTGGCACAGACAAGCACAGACTTGGCTGAAAAACTGAACATTGTTTTGTAGCTAACTTGTAGTGGCCCCTTTCAAGAAGCACCTTGGCTCTTCCTTTACATGTAGAGTCCTTAGTGAGGAGTGCGGCCTCCATATCCTGAATATTTTACTGGGCAAAGATCTGATGTCCTTATTGCCTGGGCTAGAACACCAGCTCTGCTCCCATCAGTCACCCACAGGTTGTGGACTGACAAAAACATGACCTTAGATGCTGGGGCTGGGAGCCTGGCACTTCAACAAATGCATTGCTCAGCAGACCGCTTCCAACCAGTGTCGTGGAGGTAAGTGGTCTTCTTGGTCATCAGAATGTGTCTAGTCAAGCTTTGAATGTACTGGGACATGTATTTGGTCCTTAGCTCCAAGGAGATGAAAGGCCTCTCGGAGAAAACAGTTTGGCAGTTGAATCACAGTGCTGACCTAGGTTTTAACTATGATCTGAGTGGCTGCAGTGCTGAGAGAAACCAGCGATATGAGACAGAAGGAAGGAGTCTTGGCAGATACCAGCAGCTGCCCTCTCTTATTTTCCATTTTAAGGCTCAAGCAAGATCCCAACTCAGCATCAAATTCTGATGAAGTCAGGCAGAACTTCTTACAGTGGCTAAGACCCAGCAACAACTCTCCTGTGTTGTTCCTGGGGCTTTCCTAGCATTTTGGCAAACTAAATCTTTTTTTTTTGGGAAAAAAAACACCAAAGGATGCAGTTAAGATTTTGTAAGAAAAGCCATCTTAAGGCTTTAGCAGCCTTACTGAAAATCATGGTTAACCTGGGTGAAAACACAACCTGGCCATTTTTACCTCCACACACCTGCTGTAGATCCCCCACAGATAGGAGCTGGACTGATAGTCTCATGGAGATAAACGGAGGGGAACACTTCCTTATCTGGAATTTTGCTCCAGGACAGACAACAAGACTGGCTATCTTGGGATTAGAGGCACAACTTTCGCAGTCATGATGCATTTTCAGACACAAGGGCTCCTGTGGTGCTTTTTGCGGGGCTTGCAAGTGTCCCCCACAGACTGCTGTTGGAGTGTATTGCACAGTGCCTGAATCTTTCAGTGGTTTAAGCTGGGAAGCTGTTTATACTTTAAGCTATTCCCTTTTCTGACACTATTATGGCTGGGGCAAAAAAACTGAGAGGGTCCTAAAAGTGTTCAGAGAGAGAAACTTCCTGTGTGCCTACACAAAATGCTATCTGACCATCTGACACGGTGATTTGGGTTGTACCTCACAGTCTGAGCAGTTGCAGACACCTTGCAATGCAGAGTAGAAGACCCACATCCAGTCAAAAAAAAAACAAAAGCAAGAAAAAGGGAGTGCTGAGAGTCAAACAAAGGTAGAGTTTATGGGAAAGTGAAGGGGAGGGGGGCAAACATGAGAAATAGGAAGTTACACTTTGAACAAGTCCAGTCATGCCTCAGGTACCTGTTTTACCTGCCCGCTGTGTGACCACAGCTCAGTCTGCCCAGTGACTGCAGTGGGAACTGGGACACGGCCGGTGGGAAGCACCCGCTTTATTTGCTGGGTGATGTTACAGCAGCACTGAGCTAACCAATACACCGTGTGATGAGTGCATGAGTCACGCAGCAGCCCTGGCCAAAGACACATGAGCCAGCACTAGAAGTGGCTTTGGAGAGGAAACCACTGTTTACATGTGACGTCGCTCTTACAGGGTTTGGGAAACAACCCGCTGTGGGGAGGTGACAGATGAGTATTTGCAATTGCAGCTGATCGAGGGGTGCACCTGGTTGCCTAAAACACAGCAAAGGAGGCCCTGGTGACTGGGTGTATTCACAAATCCTCAGCATCCATCTGAGTCCCTTAGCGTCCCTTCCCAGCCAGTTATAAAGGGAGATTAACCATTCTGCATTCATTACATAGATACCAGTTAGACCATGCCAAAAGCAGAGATCATTAGCAGGTACACAATAGGAAGGACACTAGTTAGAAGGAGTGAAATAAGACAGTTATCTCCAGGAGAGGGACAAATACCCCATACCATGTGCTCCTAGCCATCCTCTCTCCCTCGGTTATTTCGCTATAGTCAAAGTCTTAAACAAGGAGTGTACATTTCTAGTTTGCTTCTGCTGGGAAATTAAGCAGGGGGAAGCTAGAGCACCTCATCTGCAGGTCTTCCGAGGTGTGGGAACACCTGTATTGCACACAGCTTTTGGATGAACTTCACTTGCGTCCAGAGAGTGGAGCAGGGGACATAGGGCTTGGTCCCCTCCAGCCTAGAAACTTGCAGAGCTCTTCAGAGCTACCAAAAAAAAAAGTGCTACCACTACATTTTTTTTCTCCCAGGGGGAAATTCTGGCTGAGTGGCCTCTTTGTACCAACTTTTCATCAGCTGTAATGACTGCATATATAAAATGGCAGAGCACACTATTCCAGAGACATACACCCTACAGCTGGGACTTAGGGGTTCTGTTCCAGGGTCTGGAAATGGCTTTTTTCCTGGCTTGCCAACAGTCAAGCAGTCCTTGGCCCAGCCACACAGATTAGTTATGCAAAATAAGTGGCCACTTTTGCCCAAAAAGCTGTTTTATTTGTGCCTTCACTCCTGGCCTGTCACACCCAGCTCTTTTCTACCGTAGAAGCCCAAGCTTCAAGGGAGAAGCTGCCCCAGCTTTACATATGCGCTTCACCACCATTTCCTGGCTCTTTCCTCACAGTTTGTTTAGGACTGGCTATAACAAGAGGTTCCAGCCCACAACCAGTTAATCACTTACAATTAACATAACCCTGAATGCAACGGGGAGCAAATGGGAGCTGGGAAAGCCCCCTTTTCTCAGCAGCTGGATGAGGCAATTTGCAGCCAGCCTGGAGGCAGTGGTGAAGAAGGAGCCTTTCATGAGGTTGCTGGTCACCATGTGAAAGGGTGGATGAGGGCAGTTTGGGGCACTATTCCTATCCCTATCAGCTTCACCACTCGGGCCAAGTCAGGAGAGCTGCCTGTCCCAGACATCAGTGCTATTTCAAGTGGTATACAGGAAAGCTCCCCAAACCACATGGAGGGCTCCAAAGAAAGAGCAATGCTGTGCTTGATGTGGAGATGAAGATGGAGATGTGACTAGACAACAACAAGCAGAGCTCGATGCAGTTTTTGGAGCCCCAATTCAGTGACATAAACCAAGGGGATATTGGGTTAGGGGAGACTTCAGGGTTGATGGGCATAGTTGGACAGTATTAGGTGAGCCACTACCAACACACCCCAATAGGTTTTCTCCCATCAGCCCTGGTGTCCAGCCTTGGAAGTTGGTTTAAGGAGCTGCCCTAGCAGAAAATGAATCCTCGGAAGAGTGAGCTGGAACATTGTGTGCGTACCCACTGGAGTGGGAAATATTTTTCAGCAGAGGTGGTTGCAGGACCGGCTGAGCTGCTCCCTTGGGCTGCAGTTTTACCATCAACTTAAGCTGGTCTTGCTGCAAGCTGCTACTTACACTGGGACCCTGTCCTTTCTCATACCCTTGGCTGAAGGCTTCTCTCCAACGCCATGAAACACTCAGATAGAAGCTAACTCACCAAAAAAAACCTTCCCTTCAGTCTGTCCCACTGCACTGGTGCCTGGCGGTACAAGGGCCAGTGGCCAAGCGAGGGAGCCCAACCTGCCACCAATGCATTGAGACCATTCTGCTCAGCAGCTTGAGAGAAGCTTGAGTGGACCATGAAACTTGAGCTGCCCGACTTGATGGTAAAGCATGCAGGATTTTAGCTCTCCCTTGCATCCATAGCCTTACGGGGAAGAGCAGCCTACTGCTTACAAAGAACTGGAGGAAACAAATAGCTATTTTCCTCGTACTTGGGCAACCATAGCCAGATGCCCCAGGGTGGGCCAACAGTGGAAGTCTCCCTAGTGCACAGTACTTTTATTATTCAAATGCCAATAATCAGGTTCATTGCCTGTTTACAAGCAGAATCCATCTGGTGCTTACTCATTCTCTTTACGGCTAGGCAGCTGCATCGTATTTACAGCCTTAAGACAATAAGGTGAACAGAATGCAAGAGAAAAGGAAGAAGATAAGTCTTGTTGGCCAAGAATGCACAAGTAAAGGATGGTAGAAAAAGTGATACTGGCTACATGCATTGTGCCAATTATGCCCTTAATTTGTGTGTTTGTGGTCTGAGGAGATCCTTCCTCTGATCAATCCCTGAGCAGCTGAACAGGGAGATAACTGAATGAAGGATGGACGCTGCATGGCTGAGCAGCAGAGGGGCGGTGGGAGGATTGGAGAACAGAAGACATTTAGGAAAGAGGCAATTTCTAAGCAAATTTGTTTTCTGTTTAAAACTGACTAGTTCAGGCTTCAAGAAAAGGGGAGAAAAAAGAACCTCTCCCTTAAAAAATTAGGCACGAGAGGAAAAAGATCATTTAGCAGGGTGTAATTCTACAGCATGCACAGGAATAGTTTCTAAACTGGAGAGAGAACCAGTTCAGACTGGTTTAACAGAAACTTCATGCATCAGAAACCTCTAGCAAGGACATTAGAATACAAGCTCTGCATCTTTGGAACAAGCTCATGGCAGCTCACTGCTGATCTGCATGGCCCGACACAGTAGCTCGACAGCTTTTGAGCATTTCTGCCATTATAATTAAGCCTCCTCAGGCATGTCACAAATGCCATTGCATGCTCCAAAATAGATTTGCAGCCATCTGCAAGACAGAGAAAATGGTTGTATTTTCAGGCACTGCTACCAACTTCAGAATTTGATCATATTCATTAAAGAGACTATTCTGTTTTGGTTTGGGTTTAATGAAAGCTCTACTGTCCAAAGTCATGTGATTGCATGGAAAAATCTGTTTCTGTCAAGGAAGAGTGCGTATATTGTGGTGGAGGGAGTAAAAGCTGGCAAAAGTATCTGGGAAACTGATCTAAAGAGGCAAAAAAACAAGAAGGAATGAGACCCAGAAACGACTTATTTAAAGTCTGACTTGCAAGCTTTGGGTGGAAATATCTAGGATTGCTTTTGCATGAACCACGCAAATCCAAGGGTAGGAAGCTCCAGTGCATGAGCCTCCCACATGAGGCTGGGAGACCTGTGCTGACTTCTGTGCTCTGCTCATGGCCATGCAGACTGTATTCAGTGCTGCGTTCATCTCACAGGTGAGATGTGAGACTTAAAACCCGGATGAAGTTCAGATACAGTAGCATGAACAACAAAACTACTAAGGGAACCTGACCCCAAGGCTTATTGGGCTCACATAAACCTGTGGTGTGAGACTTAGTAATGCGAAAAGTCTGTGCTGTTTGGCATTACTAAATGTTCAAGGCAACACCGTATGGGACATTAAGATATTGCTGCCCCCTCTTGTGGTCACCTTAGAGCTAGCAAAGCACACCAGGGAACTGCTCTGGCTGCAAAATTATCCTTAAGTGAATAATAATAATAATAAAAGAGCAGCAATGCAGCCCACAGACAGCTGTGAAGGCACAGAGACAAGTGCAGGTCTGCCCAGGGTGCAGCTGGTGGAAGGATGAGCTCCCAAGAAGCTTACATGAGAGAAGCCCTATCTCCAGTTTAAAGAATAGTTCCTGGCTAGGGCAGTCCCAGCAGTTCAAATTTCCTGGGCCAGCACAGTGAATACTTCTCACTGGGAACCGTCACAAATATTTTTTAACAATCTTTAGCCTCCCAGCATATGGGTTAGGTGTGTCGAAGCAGAGAACAAAGACACAGACACTTTGTCTACACAGAAATTTGTGGAAAATTTCCCATGTTCTTGCTAGAGCGCCTGGCTGGCTCCACCAGAGCTCTTAGCCTCTGCAGCTCCTGTCTGTTGTTAGCTGTCATTTTCTATATCCTCTCATGTAGACTGGCTTTGGGCAACTTGGAGAACACAGTAATTAAGTGCTGGGTCTGCCCTTTGCTAACTCTGCTCGAGCTCTTACGGGAACCAACGGGAGTTTCAAAATTCCTGACACAGACCCAGATGCAGATGAGGATATTTCTGAGAGGCAATTGTTGACTAAGGGCCACCGAAATTCTGTCACACCTAAGGTGGCACCTTGCCTGGGAAACAGTCATTTGCCTGTAACACTGATCAGCCAGGCTTCTTTGCAAAAAGTTCCACCAGACCCTTTTACAGTCCTTGTTGCAGAAGAGATTTGATCTGCCGTCACTTATTTCAAATAAAAATTGCCACATCTGACCATATTTCCCTGTGTTAGTATAGTACCACACAGTAGGGTGCTTGATGTCTATCTTGGTGCTTGATGACCAAGAAAGAGTAGTTCCAACTTCTCTCTCCATTTCTCCAAGGAGAAAACAGGATGCCTGGAAGGTTTTCAAAAGGCTTTGCTGCATGGACATGGCTTTCCCAAGCAAGGTGTGCTTACTAAATTCCAGAAAAGCCAGGGCACTGCAAATCTGCATCTGAACTTACTCTGAAAGAAAAACTTAAGGTGGATAAGTGTTGTAGATGCAGGCTCTAAACGATGCCACTGCTGAACAAAGAGAACCTCAAATCAGACTATAACTCCCCTTTATTTAGCAAGTCCTGAATTTCACTAACTAGTTTAAATCCTATGAAGTGGAGTTACTTAAGAATGAGAGGAAAGCAAATGGCTGGGCCCTGGGTAGAACTGCTGGCAGAGGGCTGCAGCCCAGCTTGGACTTGTCCAAACACTTGTGTCCCTTATCTGAATGGCTGCTCAACATGCACCCTCTGTTCACGTGGCTGAGGCTTGGACAAAGCCCAGTTCAGGAATCCCAGAACTAGCTGGAAAACATGCACCACTGTCCTCTCCCTCGTTGCAGCCAGAGCCCTCTCCCATGTGAGCCCGCAGGGGCCTCTGCTAATTTTACCTACAGCAGCAGACCATGTTGGAGAAGGCTCTAAGTGGTCACAGGAGGGAGCACAAGAGGCACTTCTCCCCAGGATTAGGCTCGAATCCGCTTCTGCCAACCAGGAAATTGGTTGTCTTCTTAGAGAAAACTGCAGTGAAAACAGGCTGCAGACTCAAGTCCCAAGAAGAGCACAACAGGTGCCTGCATAAGCATGTGCTGCGGGAGGCTTCTTGCACACTTTCCCTGCATTTCTTGCAGCACTGAAAAGATAATTTGTGTTTTCCAAAAGCAATGTACAAGGTAGGGTTAGACTGAGCTTATGTCTATTGCCACTTCTCCTTTTTTGAGTCTTGGCTGTGTTTCCTAAACATAATAAAAAATTCTGCAAAATCTCTGCTCTACTAATATTTTTTTTCTTCTGGTCCACTTCAAGAAATTCTAGGTTCTGTTTACTTTAGAAGGCTCCATGGAGAATGAGTATGACTGTGATATGTCTGCTCACATCTAGGCTCAGCATGACTTTGACTCTTCTTTAATTTGGAGGTAAAAGCCTCTGAGTTCATATTTAGGAGCCCAATGCATCTATCAATAGCAGCAAGCCTAATCATTCCTAATGCTTCCAGTAAGGGGGAAAAATAATCAAGCTTCCTTTTCACATTACACATTGCAGGCATAGGATTCTTACCTTGTAAAAAGTTTCAAAATCTAGGCTCCCTCATTCCAGTTTGAAAAATAAGCCAATTTTGTAATGTTGGAATTTCTCTTGGAAGAATTGTTTCTTCCTGGGGAAGGAGCAGTTCCCTGTAGCAAGGCAGCTGCCCACGGGCAGCAGAGAGGGGCTATGAAATGAGAGGAGAGCCAAGGTGGGCACAAGGCCGAGCCCGGAGCCAGGGAGGGCCCTGCCCAAAGCCTGCGCTGGGGCTGTGAGCGCAGCCCCGTGGTGACCCCCCACGGCAGCACCGGGGCAATGCACGTCTCTAAGCTCCGTGTGTGCAGGCTGGGCCTGCAAAGCTCTGTGCAGGGTTTTGTGCTGCACAGGGATGCTACTCTTCCTCGCTGCCCTTCTCCTCCCCACACCAGCAGGCCGTAACAGCCACCAGTGCTCATGGCAGGGGCCCACTTGGCAACAGGGAAGGTGGCAGCTGCTCCTTGTGCGCTGGCTTTTGGGATGGTGGGACAAAGCGCTTCATGAGCTGTGGATCCAACATGAGGGCTCTGGCCAGGCCTGCCCGTGCCACATGTAGCGCCCCTAGACAGAGAGATGTGCTTTAAGTGGAAGAAAGACACTGTAAATGGACGGGGCCTCTCTCTTTGGAGACTATCAGAAGCAGCTTGGGTTGAAGCAGCAGGTTCTCAGCACAGGTTGCCCACTCTATGCCTTAACTATGTAACTCTGGGTTGCCCTTTGCATTGCACAGGAAGGGACAATGGGGCACCCAGAAATGGCAGAACAGGAGCCAGTGTGGGTCAGGTATGTGAGAAGGCGGTGGTGGTGATAAAGTAAACCAGAGCCAGGGAGGAGTGCAGGAGAGGAAACCTCCTCTGCACAGGCCTTTTCAGAGGCCCTGCACTGCCAGTTGGGTGAGATCGGGTAGAATAGCCTACTTAGCACCCATATCCCTTGCTCATTAGCAGAATTTACATTGCAGTGCCTGAGTGATCACCAGCCTGGAGATACAGCTAGAGCAACTCCTGCCTGTAGTGTCTGCTTCTGGTTTCAGGCCCGAACCCCAAACCAGTCTGACCAGCTGGAACCCAGTTTCAGGTTACACCCTTCTCTGCTCTCTCCCTGACTTAGTGAGGAATGATGTCACTCCCAGCACTCCCCCTCGTGTCATGCCCTCTCCAACAAGTGCTGCATTCACCAGGCTGTGTCATGTCCCCCAACACCCGGCCCTCCCGGCAGCACAGGATCCCGGCAGCAGGAATCCCGGCTGCAGTCTGAGGAGATGATGACAGGGTGTAAGCGCCTCTGTAGGTGCCTGACCTCCCCTTTGAAGGCCTCTGCTTCCCAGAAACCGCTCCTAGGGCAGATAAGACAAACAACTCCTTTTTATTACAACTTGTGTTATCAAAGTAAATGAACAAAAAGAATATCAAGATTTTAGGCTTATCATATAGACAATAATGGGCTATGAGGAGGGGGAAGAAAAGGAAGAAATGACATTAGGCAGACCAAGAAAGGGGAGAATCCAACCACAGGGATCCTGAGCATGAGTGCCCCTGCTAACGCGAACAGCAGGCAGTTCCATGGCCAGGGCTCTGCGGGCAGCCGTTTCTTCCCTTCCAGTCCAGGCATCGGCCTGAAGAGGCAGCTCCCCTAGTGCTGCCCTGCTGCAGCTCAGAGTGTGGCCTCACATCAGCCTTCCAGAGATGCTCCACCCTTGGCCTTGAAAAGGATGACCCCAAGCACCAGGGTCCAGATATTTAAGCTAAATTAATTATACTCTCTCTCTCTCTCTCTCTCTCTCTCTCACACACACACACACACACACACACACACACACACACACACACATGCACACAAAGCTTTCCCCTCTCCTCATGGCAGGAATTTTCTAAGAATAGCAAGGAAGGGGAACTTGTGGTTGATGCAAAGTCAACACTGAAGAAAGCTTATCAGGCACTTTGGAAATGGCAGCTTCTGCCCCCAACAGAAATCTTCAGCCTCCAGAGCTGCAAGTCTGGACTTCAGAGAAAAAAAGCAGTAGAGAACCGGGGAGCACCCTGCTACAACAGCCTTACTATTGAACATAGAGGACCTTGCAGATGGGGGGGAATTTCCCCCGCTGCCTCTTGGCCTGGGATTACCTTTAGAGCTAGGCACATCTTGCACCAGAAAGGGAGAGCAGAAGCGCAGGAGCTCCGGTGCGAGCCCTGCTGCTCCTGCTCCGTGGGAGACATCAGGTGCTGGGGCAGCGGCCGTGCTCTCGGCAGAGATGGGAGGAAAACAAGAGTGACAGCAGAGACTCCCCGAAGTGTGTGCTCAGCAGCACAACAGGGCCGCCCAGCAGCTTCAGCACGTGGGGGCAGGTACAAACTACCCTTTAGGTACCGACCCAAGGCCTGTTCCATCCCTTGCAGGTTCCTCCTTGCATCCCCTTCCTTCACTGTGCTTCTCTCCACAGCCTCTCCTTCTCCTTCCTCAGATGCAGCTTCCCAGCTGCAACCTCTAAGCTGTTCTTTGGCGGGACTTTTCCAGGCAGCCTCTTTGGGAGCACCAGGCATCACTGGCTGGCACAGCAGCAGCAGAGGGACTGGCTCTGAGGGAGCTAGCCCTGCCATTCTCCTCTTAACCATCAGCCAGGAAAGTGGGAACATTTCCTTTCATTTTACTTAAGGATAAAGAATAAATAGATATTTTATCAATATCTTAAGGGTTTGACTTAATGCTAAAAAAAAGCACATAGCAACTCATGAGAAGGCAATGATGGCTGCAGCCAATGCAGCATGCAAAAAAAAATCTAGGTGCATTTTTCTGTTAAAAACCAAAATCTATTGATTAAAACAGAAGTTTCCCTGTTTCTGTCCACCTCAGAATCAAAAACACTTGAGAGTGTCACAGAACTCTCAGGACAGGCTCAGCTGGTTATGTAAAACACACAACCACCAAGAGACTCACCACAACCACAAGGATTAGTGGAAGGCAAGGCCACATTGCAAGGATCTAGGAAAAAATGGAGGCACATAAGAGACTGGGTAGAAGAAAGTGGCACTGCACAAATGAAAATTGATGGCTACGGTGAGTTTGCACCTTTCATAAATATGAGTGCTCCACAAATTCAACCCCAGGATCCTTCAGGAAATACAGCTGAGTCCTGCTCCATGTTCGAGGAGGAAAAAAACAGTGTCACTCAGAGTTGTCACTGAAGTGTTTCAAGCAGGGAAGGGACAGCCATCAGAAAGCATCAAATGTTCCCAAATCCTCAGTTTTCAGCACAGCCAGTTATCCAGGACAATAACAATCAGTAGTACTGCCAAATCATGGCTAGATCTTGGTCTCATGCTACAAACGTCTTCTAACAGAAAATGTCCTTCAGGTGCAAGCCTGTATTTAAAGACAAAACCCCAAAACTTTTTGGGAGTGCCCCAATGCTGGGCTAGAAGGAAGAGGGAAGTTGTTGGTCAGACTGGTTTGGTGGCACCATTGTAGAACAGGTGCGTAGTGTCCTCTGAGGTGGAGAGGGTTGAGTTGGTAGCAGTGGCTGGCTGACGGCGTCTGCTGTTCTTCCTTTTCTTGAGGAAGAAGTAGCCAATGATCACCAGGACCACCATGATGCAGATTGCAAGGAGCACGGCAATCACCACCTCGAAGGCACCTGCAGGAGGTACGTGCACACAAATTACAAGGGCCGTTCCACTGCACTAAAGCAGCACAACTGGTCAGAAAGAAGCAAGCACAAAAGCTGCTCAAGAAGCTATGCTGGCAAAGAGAAGGGCAGTGAACACAAACCTGAGCAAAGAAGAAAGAAGGCAACTGCATGGCGTAAAGGTCTAGCCAGGGTATAACACACTTCTCTCTTCAAAATTGCAGTTCCCATCATTTCTCAGCTGCGCTGTGCCCTCTAAAGGCGAGTGGGTGCTAGCTGATATGTACACACATGGGTAGTAAACCCTTTTCAACGCTGGCACTGCTTCATGAATCAACTGCGAGCTCACCAACAGCTGGATGCAGTTAACCCTGTCTGGAGTGGATCATGTTGTGGGAGTGAGACCTGTGGCGGATTCAATAGGTGCAGGGGGACACTATGGGGAAAGAGCTCATAGCTGTGCTCTGAGCAAACACAAGCTGGCAGTCTTCTACCCTGCTGACCAAACTTCTGTGTCACCAGTGCAGAAAGGTCAGATGCGATGTATTTGAGAGGTGGGGTGAATCAGATGGGTAAATCAATCCCTGGGGCTTGAACAGAAATGTAAAATATCAGGATTGCTTTAGTGAAGAAAGAGACATTATAATACTGTGGTGAAAGGTCACAAAAGTTAATGTGCATGTTATTCTTTACAAGATCTTGGTCTTTTTGGAGAAATAATTGATCCTTATGTAAATGGGGCTCTTAAAAATAGCAGGGAAAAAAACATTCTCTGCTATTTTTGACTCTGAACACCGGAGTATTCATGCAAATGTTGACTGAAAGAGAATCAAAGGCTCTGCTACTGAGTCACAGGCAAAGGAGAAATCAGACCACAGATGCATAGTTTTCACAAGTGTGTTTTTAGCTACTGTTAGTGTACCAGATTGTTCCCTCAACTTACAAAGACAGCAGTAGGGAGGTTATTAATTTCAAGTAAAGGCAAAATACTTTCCAGGAGAGAGTAAAAGTAATAATCTCTGTAGGGAGACAGAGTTAAGTTACTCACTTAAGCTAGAAGTTTGGTGCTCAAATGATTCCCATCTCCGGCCAATGACATCTGCTTCTGAATAAGAAGAAAAGGGAAAAACATTTTATAAGGAGAAATGAAAACAAGGGATAAGACTGAAGCATGGTGCTTCAGAAGAGTAGCAGCAGGTAGCTTCATCTTGGATACGCTTTGGCTGAATTCCTCTCATTGCTGCTGCAGGCTTCCCCAGGAGCACTTACTGCGCCCTACACTGGAAGAGCCTTCCCTCTTTCAAGGAACAGTAATGAATAATTCCTTATCTTCTCCAGGTACTGGCAAATATAAATATGGCTGCTTCTCCCCTCTCTTCCTCCCCTGTTGGTTTCTGTCTCTTAGGGACCATAAAATTTAATCAGATGGGATTTTTAATGATCCAGTCCTGGCTACACTGGCTTACTTGTGATGCCTGTACATGACTTCATGCACTCTTCCTCTTCTCCAAAGTTGTTCTCGTTACCATCACAGCCCCCGTAGGTAAAGCGGTCACATTTCTCAGTGAACGGGTTGTAGTACCAGCGTGGGATGCTCTCCGTGCACAGCCCAGTATCGGGCAAATCCACACAGTGACCTAGCAAAGCAAGAGAGATGTTCTAGCCTAAGCTGTGTGTTCCCAAAGCAGCAACATTTTCTGTGTGAGCTAAAAAACATAAGTGCCTCTGGAACAGAGAACTCTTGGTTAGACCAGTGTCTCTCAAGGTCCCACTGTCCAACTGCCAACTGCTCAATACTGGGCATGGCCAAGCTGAGCTGGCATCTGCCTGTAAACCTGACCAGTAACTAGGAAACAGAAATATCAGAGTGTGTAGTCATGCTAGACCTTGAATTCAATCTCCTGAAGAAATGATTTGTCTTTCTTAGGGAGGCACAAGTGACACAGTCATATGAAGAGTGTGTAAGTGGTGGAATAAGGAACACAGGTGAAGCAAAAATGATGGTGCCTGTGAAACTGGTCTCGTTAAG
Organism: Nothura maculosa; assembly: GCA_032353885.1. Taxonomy (NCBI): domain Eukaryota; kingdom Metazoa; phylum Chordata; class Aves; order Tinamiformes; family Tinamidae; genus Nothura; species Nothura maculosa. The sequence goes on from JAUBOD010000560.1 coordinate 4,710,554, forward strand.
GTCTTCACTAAAAGCAAGTTGCAAGTAAGCTTACTTGGGATATACTTTTTTAGCCCAGTGGCATCACCAGTGTCTATACTGGGATAAACAGGACAAAGGCAGGAGATCTGTTCTATGATTACCCATACTGTGTAACTGCTATGTCCTCTTCCCTGCTTTGATCTGTGCTATTTCCCAAACACTGCTAGGTATTCTGCAGGGTACAGCACAGGACAGGACAGGTGCTGTGTCCAACAGGCAATACAGATGAGACCACCTTGATGGAAAGAGTTTAGATACATGAGTGAAACTTGGCTATAACAGTTGTAGTCGAGGTCAGAGGACAGGTCTTTGATCACTTTAATACAACCATAACCACTGGGACTGCCTAGATACTCCACCTGTTCTGAATTAGTCAGGAAAGCAGTTTTACCATGGAGTAGAAGACTGGAGAAAGAGGCAAAACCAGTCAGCCCTAAACAGTACCTACCTTTTTCATTTGTGATATTGATTTTCTGCAGTCTGTTGAACTCACGAGCATCTGCAAGAGAAACATTTCATGTTAAAACTACCTCAGCTGAATACAAAAGGAATACTTCTACACATACTAATGTCGACAGAAAGAGCTTTCCTGTAGATATCTTTGCTATCATAAATCAAGGAGAGGGAGATACAAATTGAGTTTATAAACTCCAGAAATTAAAATGTAATTAGGATTCCCAGTTTCAGTTCCACAAATACAGAAGAAACTAACAAAAGCTAAGGAAAACACAGGTTACTTTCTTAGCTTTATTCATTAACAGAAGTGAGGAAACTATCACTCCAACAGTATAAATAAGTACTAGTGTCATATCACTATAGCCAAATACTCGTAGCCTAGAAAAGCTGAAGCCTCTCCCTGCTTCCAATGGCATTGTCAGAAGGGAGGACAGGATTACAAGCTTCAGCAGTTACCTGCTGTGCCTTTACCATAGCATAGTGTAAGGATGTCAAGGGGACCGTAAGATACAACAGTTAATGGACTGGGAGAATTGGTTTTATTAATCACCTCCAAGAATTAGGTCATTCAGAGGGAAAGTACCAGAAGGAGTGGACAGGCTCTGAAGAACTGCAGACAGACACAGAGGAGAGTGGAAGAGTATTCAAGAGGCAGGAGAAATCCCAGAAGCAGGATCAGCTCTTGCAGTCAGCAGGGATAAGGGAGATGGCAGAATCTGGAAAGATGGTAATACTGTGAAAGAGGTAAAACAGCATAAGCAGATGAGAAGGCAACAGAAAGCACTGAGTCAGTAAATATAACTTAGATTACACTTGCTCCTGTGCAAAAAGGGTTTTATAAGTCAGAATGTGAAGTACCTACATTGTTCACAATACATCTCATCTGATCCATCAGCACAGTCTAGAGTTTCGTCACATTCCAGATAGGCATCAATGCAACAGCCATCCTTGCATCTGAAGGTGCGGGGATGACAGTTCCCATTGCACACTGCACCAGAAACAGTTCAGACAGTTCATTAAAATATATAATTTTGCTCTGCCATATGGATGTTTTGTGAAGGACTGAAAAGTTGGTGATAGGACTGGCAAACAAGACAGATTGGATAAGGGGTCTGTTCAATGTTATTCTGAACAAAAAAGAAAACAGCAACAACAACAAACAACATCTACATTTCCTCTAAGAAAACAACCACACAGAAGGTGGAGTCAGGATTAAACTAGCCAGCAGGAATATGGAGATACTGCCCAATCATGTAGTGATTGAATTAAGAGAGCCAAAGCTCTGCTAGACTTGAACCAGCAAGAGACGTGAGGAGCAACATGAATGGCTTCCACGGGCATATTACTTGCATAAGAAAGACTTAGGAGATCAAAAGTGCTCTCCTCTGTTGGGCTGGGGACATGGTAGCAAAGGACACAGAAGAGACTGAGGTCATCAGTGCCAT
>JAUBOD010000560.1:4899877-4917063 GCA_032353885.1 Nothura maculosa
TTTTTTTTCTGTGAGGAAAACATTTTTTATTCCCCTTTTCTTCCTCCCTCCCTCCCTCCTCCTCCAGGAGATGTAGTATTAAAATATTCAGCTGTCTGTCTCATTTCTTAACATGTAATTTGTCAGGAAGTGAGTTTCCATTAAATTCTTGATAATTAGCATACTTGGACTTTGATAGACATTTTTCTTTTTTGCAACAATATTTTTTTCCTTGGGCTCATTATCTGCACGCAGGATCAGTCAGCTAGATCTCTGTCTATCAGGCATCTCTTCTTCGGCTCTTTTTTGCTGCTTTGAGACCAGCAAGTGTTGCAGCAAAGTGCTGCACTGGATCTCAAATTTTAAAATGGATCACAGGTGAAATGAGTTAGGAAGATTCTGTCTAGAACATGCCAAATATTTCTTCCTTTCATGCTACCTGCTTTAAAAATATACTTTTTTCCATTTCCTGTGCTAAAATATGGAGAGCAGGTGTTCAGCCCTGGATGTGCTGCTGGTAGCAGTGGGATGTGCTGGAGGTGGCATTTAGAGACCCCCTAGGGTCTGTTAGAAAATAGCAAATCCCCCACAAAGCTGCCTGCAGGACACAAGGCCACCCATGTAGGAACTTCACGCCCGGCTCTAGGTGGGTTTGTTGAGTTTGCCACTATCGCAGGCACTAGATTTAACTATCTTTTTGTTATTCTTCATAACACATTCTTTGAATAAAAGGACTTTCCCATTGCTGTTGCAGCTGCTGCCTCTAAAGGCCTGGATATAAACACGCAGCCTCTTTTCTGAGCTCCCTGCTTAGGAAGCACACGGACGTGGCTGCATTAACGTGAGGATCTCTTCGTGTTTGTTGCTGATCCTCTGGTCTTTTCTCCTGCGGGGTCTGTTGTGGAAGAGCTTTTGACAGCGCAACCACCGCTGCAGCCTCCCAAGCAGCCTGTGAAGACGAGGAGAAGGCAACTGAGGCCAAAACCCAAGGCCTTCCCCCAGCAACATCCAGGGTAATGTCTAGTAAGTTTTACCCCCAGGTAATGCTGAAGTAGAGGATATATTAAATAAGAGGTAGGGAAAAATAGCAAGGGAGGTATCTAATTCCCCTCAGCCATGGGCTGGAGAGGGTTTTCTGCCATGAGGAGGATATGAATCAATCAGAGCTGCCCGCAGTGGGCCGTCCACTCACATTAACTTCAAAGGGGTTCTTAGCAGTTTGCCGTCCTCTCAGGCATACTAATACCTTCCAGGAGAAGAGAAGGGAGGCAGGGATACTCAAAGGGGGCAAACTGGGTTGCCCATTTGACAGTTAGTAAAAGTAGATTAAGGGAAAAGTGAGAATTGTCATGGTTCTGCATAAGTATATCCCTCAAAGAAGCCTGGCGGCTCCTTCTGGGATGCTCTTGCAGTAAAACTGTGGAAAAACGGCCAGCAAATGGCATTAAAAACTCTCCTAAAAGTCTTATTTTATCAGAGTTCCCTGTGCAAGCGCTGCGGTCGCAGTGCCTGGTGTGCGATGCCGTGCAGCTCCCGCTTTGAAACCAGCACGGAGCAATGGCATATGGAAAGCAAGGCCGCGTGTCCGCCTGGCCTGCTTTGCATGCCTGCGATCTGGAGTGCCCATGGAAGAGGGAGCAGCTCTCTGGGCCTTCCTGGCCCCAAGCAGCACGGCTGTTGATGGGCCTCGGGTCCCCGATTTGCAACTGATTTGAATCTCGTGCACTTCAAAGGCCCCGCTGCAGTAGATAATCCCCTGCTAGGCCTCAGCCCGTGGCTGCTGGCGGGCTCGCTTTAAAAGAGAGGGAGCAAACTTTGAAAATAATACCGGTGGATTTGGGGCTTTATCCTTCTTTTCACAAGCCCACGCCTTGCTGCTACCGCTGCCTAGTTAGCGAAATGTGTGTCGAGAGAAGGCAAGCACATGAAAATCAGTCCAGGAGTTGTCTGTAAACTAAAGAACAAAGGCTCACGCTGTGATCCAACCGGGATCCGAGTGCCTGCCCGCGCTGGGGAGCGTCCTTCCTCGGGACACGGGGAAGAACACGGGTTGAGAGGCCGAGCTGCTCCCTTCCCATGCAAAGGCTCGCGCAGGACGGCGCGTGGAGCCAGGCGCTGGCTCAGGTGGGTGAGCTCAGGTTCCTACCTCAGGTAGGTTGGCTCGGGTGGCTGCAGGGGCAGCCCAGCAGAGGAGCAGGCAGCGGGAGAAGGCCGGGCCGGGCCCTGTCCTCTGGCATGAGGAACGGGAGCCTGTCCTGCTTTCCAGGCTGCTGCGCGCCGAGCTGGACGCTTTTAATAGAGCGCGCGGAGGAAAAGGTTCTGGGCAATTGAGCTAGGATTGCGTTATTAGTCCATCTGTGCACGATGCTGTGCTTATTGACAATCTGGTTAGGGCGGCCGGAGCTTATTAAAGATAAAATGTTGGCTACTGTTGGGTGTGGGGAGTTGTCCAGCTGTTCTCAGGAAGCACTGCTGGAGAAAGGACTAGGAGGGTGTCCCGTGTGAACCATGTGGATGCCGAGAGCTGCTTCCTTGTTGCTGGATTTGGCTCTTGGGGAGGATGCTGATGGAGAGCTTCGTTGGCCAGCGCGATTAGGGGCAGGTTTGATGTGGGCTGCATAGCTGCAGGGCACTGGGATGCACGGCGCTCCTTGGGCTCCTTCATGTCCCTGGAGTTGCCTGATGGGACCCAGTGTGTGGAAAGCACAAGCGGCAGGCGTGGGCTGCCCGTGGGGTATCCGTGTGGGTGCATCAGCGGGAAGGAGCTCTGTGGGTCAGAGCACGACCTTCCCAGACAGGTCTCTGTGCCGTCTGTAGTGGTCTGATCATGCGTCTGTCGGTAATTCTGATGTGTTGTTTCCAGCATTGATTCCCATTAGATGAACTTGATTGCTGCACCTTACGAGACAACACAAAATGTCTTTATTTTTCTTTGCTATCTGTATCTCTGTTTTTAGTGAAAATCCTATGCAAAGCGAAGCAGCAGTGATGATATGAGAGGGTGTGGAGAATAAGTACTGAAAAGCCGGGTATGTTTAATGTGAGATTACAGAGCGATTTAAAAGACACTCAGTTACCATATTCAGAGCCTGATCATAACAGGGAGAGATGGTTTAGGATGATCTAAAGAGAATTCGATTTGAGGAAAGGATCAAGCAGCAGAATTCTTTGTGACAGGGGTATATAAAACCATCACCCTGAATAAAAAGCATCTCTATCCTTTTCCTTGTACAAAACACAAAGCAGGATTAACGTGTGGAACAGCACTGCATCACTCAGAGGTGTGTTTGACCCTTGTCGTTTTTATATTGTTCGTGAACTCATTAGGTTGGTGAAGCTGTTCCTGTTGCTTGAATGTCAGGCTTAAAGGCTATGCCTTAAGTGTTGCAAAAGTGCTTATTGCAGCTAATTATTTTAAAAGGAATCAGGAGGAACTAGACCCAGACTCCCTCCAGATCTCAGTGAGCAACTTGAAAAAGCCCAAATTTTGAGCCATATGGTTTGTACTGGCCTGAAGGGCGCTGGGAACCTTGAAGAGCTGCTGTCTGCAGTTACCTGGCAGTGCCTAAAAGCAGCACAGCGTGGAAAGAGCGCCGTAAGGTTGCATAAAACTTTGCTATTTTTAAAAGCGTGTACATTGCCATAATGTGCCAGTCCTGCACAGGAGCCCTCTTCATTGACAGCCGAGAAACTCTAAAATTCAGTCCACAGGAAAATGAACAACATGGGCAAGAGACAGGCTGCGTTTCCGGAGATCAAACCTGAAAAAGCCAAGGATCACATAAAATGTCTGCATCGTATATTCATGCTTTTCATCTGGAAGAAGGAAAAGTTTAATAAATGAAAGCTAGACTAGGAAATCCAATCCGTCCAGTTACTACAGAGAGAAGACTGTGGAATATCAATGCAGTTTGCAATCGGTATTCTCATAGACCCTGGTGTATTTGTGATGATTTGCAAGTAACCTGACAGTGCATGGAATAATTGTCTTCGTAGATCCGAAACAACATTGACATCCACTTTGAAATTTAAATGAAAGAAACACAGCAGAATTCTTTTAGATGCATAACCTTGGTGCACTGATTTATTTATTTTTTCTTTATAATAGGTTAATTACTTGAACAGGTATTAGTTAAAGAGGTTTCCATCTTGTTATAAAGCAGAAAGGCTCTGTGTTCTCGAACAGTTACAGTAAAATGCTTCCCAGTTTGTGTATGGAATAGAACCTAAAAAAAGTAAAAGGATTTAATTGCTTGGATGTAAATAATTGCTATTCAGGAAAAGCTTTGCTGGGCCTGTCCTGTTGCCACTGTGAAGTGCAAATCACAAAACAAACAGCAGTGAAGAAGAGGCCCCTTTGGTTATTTGTGTTGCGCGCACAGCAGCTTCCCTGGCTGGGCCAGAAGCTCCATTTGTGGCCCATGTCTTTAATGCTGTTGCCAGCAATAAGCAGTTCTGTCTGAGGAGAAGCCATCGGCGAACAGCTCTGCCCCTTCAGCATCTTGGCACCTGCACATGAGCAGGGAGTTACTCAATATTAATGGGTTTATTTTATCAGGTAAAGTATTTGTTGAAGAGAGTTCTCCAGCGGATGATAAAATCTTTATTCAGAGCTATGAAGTGATGATGGAATTTGATGATCCTTCTAACACATTCAGGAGGAAACCATTTTACGTCTCCAAAGATGACTATTGCTGCCCTAATTATAAATTGTTATGTTCTAAATAGTTGAACTTAATCTGGTCCAATCTCAGTATCAATACTTGCTTTATCAGTCTTGTCAGGTGGCATTCATGAGGGGGGCATTCAATTTCATGCCATTTTAAGCAATTTCACTGGCAAAGCGCAGAGATTTGCAATGTGTTTAAATGGAAAATGGAAATTCTCAGTAAAAACTTGTTAAAATCTCATTTGAGCTAGCATATAGTCCTCTGTGGAACATGCGTCTCTGTATAATTCCAGTGCTCTCTCTAGCAGCATCCTTCAGCTCTCTTCCCTGCATCGCTCCGTAGAAAAGCTTTGGGTTTAGTTTTACATTCAACACCCCACTTGTTGGATTCAGCAATGAAAGCAACATCACAGTATAAAACACACAGAGTGGCAAGACAAACTCAGCCGCCTGGTGAGCTCTAGTTGTTAGCCCGAGCTAATGAAGAATGTGCCGTGTTGTAGGTGCTTTAAAATCTGTTATTTTGCAGAAATCCAGCACAACAGTTGCACAGGCAGTGTGCTCTTTGGGAGAGGGGGAGGCCGGGCTGCCCTGCCATCTGTGGCTTCACTTGGGTCAGGATGTGCCCAGAATCCAAGTGCTGTCTGGGGAAAACCTGCTCGAGTCCTGACAGCAGTGCATGCGCGAGCACATGGGCAAGGAAATAAATTTGCTCGTATGCTATAAAGTGTGGCAGGTTCCTACGGTAGCTTGTGAGAACGTGCTCCAGTAGGAAACTGAGTGGTGCCAGGAGACTTTTTCCTATGATCCCAGCTTAAAGTAATGTGCACATTCTGCTTTCATTCCTGAGACCCTTTTGCCACGGCTGTGGCAACCGTACTGCCCTGCTGGTGTTTTCCAGCATCCAGATGTGAGGACTGCAGGTGAGCCAGGGAGGAATCTTTGTTTACCAGGACTTCGTACATTCTCTTCCATCCTTTTTTTCTTTCCCCCCTGCAGCACAAGGGAATAAATCGATAATAAGCGAGAAAATAGCACTTAGGTTTATTGTTTAATTCCCTCAGTGCTTGATTTGCAGAGAACATAGGTCTTGGTTAAAGTAGTCCCCGAGCAACAATCTGTCTGTAATTCATGCTCCTTTTCTTTCCAAGTCATCACAGGAAGCCCCAGGTCTTCACCGAGATGAGTCTTTCCGAGGTTGAGAATAGATCCTTGTTGCTCTTGTGTAATCAGAACGTTTTCTCATCCCAGACAATGTAGAGCTCCTGGTAAGGGGAGCGTGAATTCCAGCAAAATCACATTTGGTCTGGAGCGGGCCTTTTTGACCAGATTTTTCCAAAGTTCTTAGCATTAGGGTAATATTCAGCTTCTATTGAGAGTCTGACTGTTGCTTTTCAGTCTCTTTCTGTGGGAAATAAGTTATTTTGAAAATCTGGCCCCTGTTTGTGCTTGGTGAGCGTTTCGGAAAACACGGCGCTTTCTGTCTAAACCTGGCAGGCAGAACATCCTTCAGCCGTAGCTGTGCAGACATCTCATTTCACGTCTTGCTGCAGAAATCACCGAAATCGGGAGAGACAGGAATGCAGCTGGCAATTTGTGCTAGCCAGTCTTTTTCGCTCTCTGGACCTTGATGAAAGCACCACCTCAATTTGGTAATACTAACAGCTAAGCTGGTTTCATTATTGCTTGCACAGAATTTTGTGTAGAAGAGAGCAGAAAAAAAGTTGGAATCAGAACTTAGAACTAAAAGAGGAAGGCAGAGCAGGAAATGGACCTGTCATGTCCCATCATGTGCAAGTGCGTCTTCGTCTTCAGTTGTTCCACGCTTTATATTCCCTTTCCGTTCCTGCAGGGCTGACGCCTCGGCATAGCCTTGCCTGTGGTACCCACAGCATCACACAATGGTTGAGTGTGGAAGGGACCTCTAGAGATCATCTAGTCCAGCCCCTCTGCTCCAGCAGGTCACCTAGAGCATGGGGCCCAGGGCGGCATCCAGGCAGGTTTGGAAGAGCTCCAGAGAAGGAGATGTCAAAATCTCTCTAGGCAGCCTGTGCCAGGGCTCTGGCACCCTCACTGTAAAGAAGTTCTTCCTCACATGGAGATGGAACTGCCTGTGTTTCAACTTGTAACCATTGCCCCTTGTCCTACCACTGGCCGCCACTGAGAAGAATTTGGCCCCTTCCTCCTTCCATTCTCCTCTCAGGTACTTATTGATCAGGTCCCCTCTCAGCCTTCTCTTCTCCAGGCTAAACAGGCCCAGCTCTCTTAGTCTTTCATCACACAAGAGATGCTCCCGCATCATCTTTATTGCCCTCCGCTGGACCCTCTCTAGAAGCTCCACATCCTTCTTATACTAGGGAGCCCACAACTGCCCCCATACTCCCGATGCGTCCTCAGCAGAGCCGAGCAGCCCTGTCTGCCCCCGCTCTGTGGAGCTCCTGAGCACACGAGGCTGTTGGTGGCAGCTGGTCACACCATGGAGCTCGGCCATGGGAGCCTGCCCACCAAAGGCCACCCACTCAGCACCAGCATTTATCACACTGCTGACCTCCCCTACTTCTCCAGGGCTTGGAGGTTACTGCACTAATTTGTGTTGCCAATTTACCTTCTTCTATTCAAAGTACTATTTCAAAATACCTTCTACATTTCAGGGAATGTGCTATATTCAACACATTTAAATAACTTTGATACGAGTGTAGGTTCTATGAGGTAAATTTGTTGCTGAGATAAAATGCGCTCAAGTATTTCAGAAAGAAGGATTTGTTAGAGCTGGTCTTCATCGTGGGAAGATTAATGGGGCCACTGATCCCATTAATTTGTTGTTGAACCTTAACTTCCTATAATAGTCAGACATCCCTGCTTTTAGCTTCGGGACAAGTTTACTCAGTGAACAAATTCCCATCTTGTTGTATAATATCTTTCTCCAGGAAAGTTCCATTTATCTTTAGCATCTGGTTTTAATAGGGTCCCCACTTGATATCCAGTGCTGTATATCTGTGTAACTGGAGCAGTGCAGGCAGGTTACACAACACAGCTGGTCCCACGGCACATCTGGAGATCTCCCCGGTTCCGGAATGGAGCCGGGAACCTGCCCGTGTTTGCTGAGTCACATGTGACACCATTTTCAAGCTGAATCCACCTTGTGTCTGAGCTTTTTTCATACACATGAAATGTTTTACAGAGTACTCAAAACATGTTAAACCTACCTTCACTTAAGACAGACTCAAGAGAGTTACTGTTACTGTAGAAGTCTCTGTGTTGTCTAAAGCACAAAACTCAAGCTTACTCTATGGCTTGCATAGAGATGCAGTTCAGCTCAGCCTGCCATGCAAACAGGCTGAGCTGCGTTTGCTACAGGTGGACTGACATAATTGGAAGCGTGAGCCTTTAAGTGTGTGATTCTGGCAGAACTCTCACTGTTCACGTGAGGTATTTCTGATCCTGTCTGACTGCAACAGAGCTGTTTGCTTTTCAGTAGTGCTCCTGTTCACCGTTGTGATTTGTCCATCTTTCTGCAGCAAGCAGAGCCTGCAGGTCTTCCCTTGCAAGGGAAGCTCCTCAGAAGGGAGCTCTGCAGACAGCTCTGGCAAGTCCTGCGTGCTGCAGCGGGGCTGCCTTGGTTCGTGTGGCTTTTCCTCGGATTCCTGCTGGTGCCCCTGGCTGCTGTTTCATCTCTCTGCCTTTTGCAGCAGTCAGGGTGGCAGCCGGACTTGTGAGCTGGGCAGCCTCACTAGGCTTCTCCACATCTAGCCACAACATTCCCAAGCCTGAGTGCTTAGTCTCATCGTCTGTGCCCCAGCAGAGGGAGGGAAGGAGTAAACAAGGTTCCTCGTTTTGAAAGCGTTCTGACAATTCCTCTCTAATCCCCAGGCAAACGTTGTCCTTCCTTGACGTTCTTTCACCTTCAGGAGCTCACAGGTGTTGGCTGGGGAGCCTGGTTTCAGTCCATTAGGCACCTGCAGGAAGCCGCCCTGTTGTCTGAGCTCTCATTTCTTCGTCCTTTCTGAAGGCACCGAGATCTCCTCCACTGTCCTGCCCAAAGCAGAGGCGCAGTCCTACCAAAGCAGGTGCTGTATAATGGGCAGGGTGCAACAAACCACCTCACAGCGACAGGGTTTTCCAGGTGTTGTGGAGAAAGCAAAACGTGCCTTTACTCACGCTCCCCAGTGCATTTGTAACCCCGTTACGAGACCTTTTGCTCGTACCATCTGTACACCCCACCAGCTCGCTGTGTCCCCTGGATCCTCCTCTTGTCTTCCATGCCCCGCAGGCATGTGGTGCTGTAATTGTCCTCACCAGCTCGTGCTGTCTCCTGTGCTCCATGGTTTGTTGAACTGCTGCTGCCCCAGCACACGAGGCGCCTGCTGTCTCGACCCGCTTCTCATCAGTCGTAGTCATTATGTGCTATGTGCACAAAAAATATTTCTAGCAATCTCTAAGTTGTTTTCCAATGGGATTATTAAGAGATGTTATTTATATATAAATATACAGTGAGCATGAGAGATACATTTTGCTGAAAGCCTGTTGACTGTCACTTAAAAGGCCTTGTTTTAAGGCTCCTATTTTAGTCTCTGTGTGCTTTTTCTCTCTTACACTACATGGACAGTTTCTTCTCCCCTCTGCTTTGGGGAAAAATTGCCGGTGAACTTTGGGTTCCACATTTCTCCTGCGTCTTTTATTCTCTATCTTGTAATTTGCAAGGGTTTCATTAACTACTTATGGACATTGCTTTTAGCTAGAAGCTGTTCTACTTCAGAAGCCTTTGTAAAATCTTTTAAAGCCTAGTATTATGTTGGCTTTTAAAAGGACTCAATTTATTGCTTGAACAGAAAAATATTAGTCTGAACTTCCTTTCAACTCTTTCCCTGCATCTGCCCTTCAACTCTTTGGGCAAGAATTATTTTCAGGATTTTTCTAGGAGCCACGTAGCTTTCTAGTATTTCATTTAGCAGGCTCTTCCTCTCATGCCTCTAACTTTGGGCTCCTCTCTCTTGCTCTTCTTTCCCAAGGAATTTTTGCTGCACACCTCGTGTCCTGTTTTCTGTAATAGGGGCAGAAAAGGGAAGATGCTCCTAGGCCAGCCTGTTCTTTGCAGTGTCTGTAGTTCTTGTGCCTTTTGGCTGGGGGCTCCATCTCCTAAGCAGTGAAGTTGCAGGACCAATTCCTTCCAGTGCCTTTGTTCTCAGTTTAGGATCTGGTCTCGTGTAGCTTCCTAGAGCTGCTCATCTTCTCCAGAAGCTGGGCTGCTTTTGCTAATACTACTTAACTGCTGATAAATAATGATCTTCTGGGCACCATGCTTCTTATTAAATATTTATATTATGGTAGCACATAAAGGCTCTAATTGGGATCTAATTGTGCTGATTTATTCAGATCAGTTCCGAGACCTTTGCTGCCACTAACTCCATAGCTAGCTGCTCTGCTGCACGTCCTTGGCCTTCGCTGTCATTTTCCTTGCTCAGGTCAGTACATGAAACCAGTCCCTGCTTCCCTCGTGTGGAAATGGATTGGCCAAAACCCACGACGTGCTGACAGCTCCGTGCAGCTGTTCTCCGTGCAGCCCTGCTCATTTATTCCTGGGTTTTACAAAAGGAAAGGGACAGGACTGGGCTCTCTTCTGAATTCCTCTGCAAATTTTTGCTCTTGTGCATATGTTGTTATATTTCTGTTTTATTTTATTATTGTATTTCTCTTATATTTCTATTGATTATAAAGATCATCAGGCAGCCCAGGAGAGCAACTGATTTCTTCCTTTGCACACAATGCAAATTGCTTCTCAGCATAAACTACAGAGCTCAGCTGCTGTCAATGCCTTATACATGCTGAAGAATCCTAATATCTTTCCCATTAAAAAAAAATCTTCTTTAATCCTGGCAGTGCTCTATGGTCCAAAGATGTTTTACAATTATGTACAGGTAGGATTATGGCTTATCTGTTAGAAGAGAGGATTTTTTTTCTCTGCTGCAATCCTGGTTGATGTTTTTCCCTCTGCTCAGCCTGACTCTGCAGAAGGTGAAGATATAAACCTGTGTATGAAAAGTAAATGCCACAAGTCCCGTTGAAAGCAGCAAACCAGCATCCCTGTTCCTCCAATGGAGACGTAGGCTTCCCAAGGAAGCTGAGCAAGATGTCTGTCCTTGCACCCTCCACTCCTCTGTGCTGCCATCTCACGTTTTTGTTGCTGTAGTGGTTGCTCTGGTCTGGGGGACGGTGAATTTCAGATCCACAGACTCACCCGTGCTTATCAATAGCCCCTTCCCACGTTAGGATTTCTTTAAGCTCGAGTTGTCATTGCAAATCTATCTGTCTTAGACAGCAGATCACTCTAAGGCAAAGCAGAAGCAATTCTGAACCCGAGCTGCCCTCAAATCCCCCCGTCAGACAGGGACACTGCAAGATGTGCCTTGCCTAGGCTCGCTGGGCGACTGGGAAGGGAGCTTTGTTGACAAGCCATAGACCACTTGTTTATTTTAAGAAAGTGGGGCAGATTACAGTGGTATGTTACAGAGCAGAGCCATCTAGCAGAAGCAATGAAGGCGTTTCGGATACAGCACGGTTGTTTTTAACGTTGCCTTTGTTTCCTTTTTTGTCTCCATCATAGCTGGAAGTCACTATTAGCACTGTGCTGAAGGCTGGAATCTTTTGTTCATATCCTCATGTCTTGTAAGCACCAGACAGCATAAAGGACAAGTGAGCTTTGAAATAACAGAACCTTATAGGCCTAGTGATTTCTTTTGCACAAGCATATAATCCATTGTACAAAGCTATTTCTGTATATCAAGGAGGCCTTAAGGGCTAAAAATTATTTGGCTCCCAGTCACAGCTCAGCAAGTTCCATTTGTAGAAATGATTGCTGAGATCTCAGATGGCACCAGGGAGTCTCAGCAAGGAAACTAAGAGAAAGTTTTAGGAATTTAGGAAGCTTTTATCTAGATTATAGTGTCAATGTTTCTGTCTGGGTATATGATGCAAAACTGTTGGTATGAGGAAAAGATGAAACAGAGTATGGATATTCCAAAATTTGAAAGGGAGAAGAGAAAAGGAAATAAAGCACAAAATAGTAGACTTGGTGCAACAATGAATGTCTCCACAATTTACATAATGGATGTGGAAAGGGGAAATTATAAGCATGAGAGAAAATGCAATGCAAAACTAAAACTTCTGGGAGTTCAGTCTGGGGAAACTTCTGATTTAGTGACTGGTAAATAATGAACAAGGGGGATGCAGAGACAGAAAGGCAATCTAAAAACTCTGTAATGGCAAGCAACAAAAAAAAACAGCAGCTATGGAGGCCATGCACAAGATCCTGATGACAGTCAGGTGCCTGAAGTGAGAATTGTCCACCTGGAATGAGGATTTAATGAAATCTGGGGTATGAGGAGATGTGGGGATCGCCCATGGGATGCACTTAGAGCAGGGCATGGCCACAGATGTCTGCCCCGTGCTGGGTCTTGCTTTGTGCGAGTGTGCAGAGTCTGGCCGGGTAACCCAAAGGCAGAGATCTGCTTTGGTGTGGGCAGTCCTTTGGGTTTGTCCTGCCTTCCCAGTGCCTGCACGGAGCTCTGTGTGATCTGCTGTGGTTCTGGGGCCCTGTTTTCAGCCTGACTAAACCTGCTATGGTTCCCCCTGAAGCCACTGCTCACACCTATGCTTACCCAACATGCAGGTCCACAGAAGCAAATCAGACCCAGGTCAGTTAGCCAAGCACAAATATGAAAGGTGGAGCTTTAAGCTCCTGATGGAAGCTGGAGGAACCTTTGTTTCTTTTCTAATGTTTTCTTGTTGGTCAGGGTTGAGATAAGCTTGAGTTCTGGCTGCTCTCGGGTTCCTGTCCTCATACACCTTACTCCTGAAGACCTTCCTGCCAGCTCTGCAAAGTTAAACAATTCTGCTTTGTTGCTGCGAACTGAAGTACATTGTTCATCGAAAGAACCAGCCTAAAATGCACAGAGTGCTGTCGCTGCCAATGGCTTTTATCCTTGTTGTGCAGGAATCAAAGAACGAGCCGATAATTCTGTCCTCCGTGTGTCCCTGGTGAGACTGCCAAGAAAGAGGCACCCAATTAGCATCTGCAGCACTCAGATCTTCATTGTGTCGGCTCTCGCCTAACGAGGAACCGTCGCATTTCATAGAGAGCCCATTGTAGCAACCCGGAGTCGAGAAGTTTTATATCCGCCTCCTTTTTCCCCATCCCTCCAGTTTCCTGGTGCTCATCACTTCACATGAAGAAGTTAGGACAGTCATGTGCACGTGAGCCAAGGGGACCCGTGCGACAAGGACCATGGAGGCGAGCCCACCGGACCCCTGGAAAAGCGGGAGAAAGGAAGTATTCGCGCTCTCTCCCCCGCATATCTTTTCTAGGCTGCCACCTCCTGTCCCCTGCGTACAGTATCTGCCGTCTGCGCGAGTGCAGTTTAGTGGCAATTAAGGAGGGAGTGGGAGCCATAAGCTCATTTCATTTAGAAGCTGCAAAGGGGCTCCGGGGAGGGCAGCACAGAAGCGTCCCCACCCCGTCGCGGCAGCGCGAGCCACCCGGCTCCACATCCCACAACTCGATGCCCGCTCGGATTTACGGAGCATTAAGCGACTGAATGAAATGCTCAGCATTCACTCGGCGTCAGCCTGGCTAAGGAAAGGATTTCACGGGCTGGGGTGCTCTACAAGGCCCTAATTTATAACGTGATGCACAAGCCGCTCCTCCGAGTTTGGCTTTGACTTGCAGCAGTTTCTTTTTATTAAGGCCCCAATGGTATTTGCTGTTTTTTTGTTGACTTCGATGTGGGAGTTTTAGATTAAATCTAAATAAATAAATGAGGTTTAAAATTAAATTAGGTTTCATTTGCATGAGTTGGGGAGTGAAGTGCAGCTTTCTTTCACCGTGTAAAACCTAACAGACCCATTACCCATCACAGAGCACAAAGTTGCTCAGGAGAAAAATGACATTTCCCTTTGCGTAGGAAATACTTAGAAGTCCCTAGAATAGATTTATAGGAATATTTTAACCTTTTCTGTGATCCTTGAAATGTCATTGTTCTGTAGGCTACACTGCAAAACGTGACCTTTTATGGGAACCATGGGATAGATGTGATCTTTGGAAGGCGTTTTAGAGATAACGCGTTTCAGAGGGTGCAAAGAAGGTTCACTCTCAGAAAGGAGCCAAAATGGTGTTTTTCTGTGGGTATTTGTTATTTGAGGAGTGTATTAAAGACAAAAGGATTGTTTGTAGTGAGATTTGTACTCCAGAGATGGCAATGAAGAGAATAATAAGAGAAAATTGTGACTCCTTTTGTTTTAATGTGCAATGGCTTCATTTTCATTATGTTTAAAAGAAAAATGTAAGTAGTAGAAATTGTTCACATGGGAGTTGCTTGCAAATGAAGATGTTTGGAATGTGGCAGCTTCTTGTAAGCAGTAGCTCTTTTCTTCCCAGACAGAGTACCCCTGGACTGGCAAAATCCAGAACGGAGCCGCTTAGGAGGAAAGGGGCCGGCTCGAAAGAGCTGCCCCTGCCCGTGCGCCCTGTTTGCTGCCGCGGTGCCCCCCTCACCGCTCTGCAGCCTGTCCCTCTGGCAGCCTTTGGAGCGCTCCTCACGCCAGGGGTGGCACCTCCAGCAGGAGTTCCCAGGCGGGAGACGTGGTGTGAAACAGCCGACGCTGTTGGACGTGTCGCTGGTGACCATGGCAAGCCTGGGAGAGCGGCAGCGAGCAGAGCTCGTTAGGATGCAGCTCATTCCCAAGCTCTGCCGCTGTTGGCACAACGGGGTGGCTCGTGCCCCGGATCTAACGGGGAGTTTCGGCCACCACGGAGCTTGCGGCGCGAGCACGGGGGGAACCTCATGAGTGAGGATGCAGCCGTGAATATCGAGGTGCAGGAACACAGGCAGAGCATTGGCTTGCATCTTGTTGGCTGCTTTGCAAGGCACTTGGTATCAATTGGTGTGCAGTGGGGGCCAGGCTGAACTTTGGAGGCTCTCATGTGTTAGTGCGTGTTGCCCACATACCTGCTGCTGGGGGTTAAGGTGATTCTACTCTAATACATCCCTCTAGCTCGTAGCAATCTGCCTGTGCCAAAGATTACACGTGAACCATCGTGTTTAATAGCCAGTGATAGACCTGTCCTCCAAGAATTTATCTAATCACTTGTGGAAGCGTTTGTACTTTTGACCTCCAGAAAACTCTGTGACAGTTTAATTCCACAATTCAAGTATGTGTCGTGTGAAAAACTGTTCCTTTCATTTGTTTTAAACCTGCTGCCTGATCATTTTGCAAGCTGCCTGATAGTTCCCGTGTTATAGGAAATAATGAATAGCAATTCCCTATTGCAGTTCTGTATACCAGTCGTGATTTGGTAGCTTTTTGTCATAGTCCTCTCCAGCCGTATCTTCTCCAAGCTGGAGGGACTTACACTATTTTTTTTCTCATCTGGAAGCTGCTTTATCCTTCTCAGCCAGTAGCATCTCCACATTGTTGTCAACCCTTTTATTATTTTCTCTGCTTCTATTATGCCCTTTTCAAGGTGGAAAGAAACAAAACTGCATGTCGTATTCTAGGTGTGTACTGCCCATTTATACGACAGCATGCTCAGGACTTCTTAATTCCTTCTTGTTCATAGTTCACGATAGCTGTATCCTTAGTTTAATCTCACAAAAGCAGAATACAGAGGGAGGTAATTGGAAAGCAGCGCTCTAGGAGAATCCAGTGGAGTTAGGAGTGTTCCCCAGAATTGCAGCTCCGTAGCTCAGATCATGATTTATCATTTTCTTTCCTATGATCTCCATCCATCACCCTCCATTTCACATTCTAATGCTCTCGTTTCTTCAGTGTCGTGAATTGCTCATCTAGAAAACTTCCTAATGGAAGATGTCAGAAATGTAGGTGTATTCTCCTTCCCTGCTCCTCAGAGAAATTAACTCCTGGATACCTTGCATTTCTGAGCTGTTTGTTTTTATTTAGGGTGCTGTTCTTGCATAGAATTACTGTTTTATAGCACCAAGTTGCTCGAGGAGAGAAGGCCAAGTACTAGATTTACTTCATCTTACGGATTTAGTCTTCAATAAGACTCCTTTTAAACATGATTTTTCTAAGGGTGTTGACCTTAACAAGTAAGTACAGCGTTTCCCACTCTCAGAATAAAAATTGACAAGTATTTTGGTGGGATTTAGTAGATCCAATCTGGTATTAATGAAGTGATGATGTGTGTCTGAAAAGCTCCGCTTATCTGGTTGGAGTGACAAGAGTGATGCCAAGTGTCTAACTGGCATGCTGAAAATCACACTGCAAGCCCCATCTTTTCAGGAAAGATCCATTTCCACCTCTTTTCAAGAGGTAGTAAGCAGGAATTCTGAAACAAAAATATATCCCCAAATTATTCTGTGGGCATATTGCATGATCACGAATTCTAATTTGAGAGTGAATTTGGCGGGTTTCAGAGCTCCCGAGCATTGCCAACCCTCCTACCCCAAAACAGTAATGTGTAAGTTGTATATTCATGGACTGTGGGTTTTGAGTGGTGTATTGAAATGTTAAATTCAGAATTTGTAATTTGTTTTCACATTGCAAAGTGCATCCCTGTCCAACCCTTTTTTTCTTTCCTGCCACTTCTTCCTTCACCTTCAAGCTCCGTGTGCTCCTCCTGTGTGTCTGATAACCGCGATTGCCTGAACAACTGCTCCCAGCTTAGGAAAAATGATCCCAGCGAGTATCTTTTCCATAAGATTCCAGTTATTGAGCCCTTGCTGAGAAGGGCGGAGATGGCTTTGTAAGGAGCAGCTCAAGGACCGCACAGCTGTAGCTGTCTGAGATAATGCCAGCCAACAGAGGAGTGGGCTCAGCAGCAAAGCCGCTCAGGAAAGCAGAGCCAAGATACAGTGTCTTAGACAGTTATTGGGTTGTGTTCTGTCCTGGGGCTCTCGCAGGAAGGTGAATTCAGCTCCACTGCTCCAGAAACCAGAGATTTCTTTTTCTCTTCACTGTGCTGCCTGCCGCCCTCCCCCAGCACTTTCCATAGTTGCTTGGTCTCTCCATTCCTGTTCACCGACCCACCCCTGCTCTTCCGGGCATCCTCCTTCTGCCCCACCGGCTCTGGAGATGCTCCATCACAAGCCAAAGCAGCCAGCCCTCTACAAGGACTGTTTTAAACCTGACATCCCTCTACAAGGACACAATTTTAAGCCCACCACCTTGGCACAGTATTTGCATGTAGGGGAGTTTGGGCTAGAATCAGCAGAACAAGCGCAGTCTGCGGAGAGCATTCACAACGACTTTACAAGTAGATCTGCAATTTTTGCAGCCAGCTTCCTGACAACTTGCGCTTGAAGAGGAAGGAGCAAAACTAGATATATCAAATTATGGGCTGAAAATTGTTTGCTCAGATGCATTCGAGACTTTGCTGTCATGCAGTGCGAAGACGCGGCGCCTGGCCGGGAAGCACAGCAGCCGGGCTGCAGTATGTTCTGGTCCCCGGTGGGATAATGTCACTTGCAGTGCTGACAGAAAAGCTGATGGCTCCGTAAGGAGACACCTGAACCTGTTGTCACCT
>JAUBOD010000560.1:4942404-4954334 GCA_032353885.1 Nothura maculosa
TAGCAGAGGTCTCTGGAGGGCTTGTGCAACCCAAAGTGAAGTCTATGTCACTGTCTTTACCTTGGTTTACTATCTATCCTAGTTAAGTTGCAGTGTCTGCAGATAGGTCTGTCTTGTGTTGTGCCCCAGTCCCTCATGTGACATTAGCACAGACCTGCCTTGAGAGACAGGCTTTCCTGAGAACCTGCAGGCCAGGCAAACGACAGCAGTTGCTGTTTTCAGTTCATGCCTCCTGTGCTGGCTCTAGTCTTTGTGATTTACTGGCATTAGTCAACAGATATGAGGGGGAATTACATCTCTTGTTAGTGGGATTTGGTTCAGATTGCAGCAGTGAGACTTGCAAGTTTGGGGATTTAATTGAGCCGCCCCCTTCTCTGCTCTGTCATGTGGGCAGTTCCCTTCCCACTCTCTGTCCTCCAAGTCCTCTCCTGGTGCTCAGTGTGCCTGGCATTGCCACAGTTCCTCCTTCAGGCACTGAAAGGTGTTGGGGCTGACGGATGCTGCACGTGCTGGAGCTCGTGCTGCGGTGGTGGGGAGAGCCCCGAGGCCGGTGCAGCTGCTGCCGTGAACACTCTGACTCTGTCTCCTCTCTTTCTTTCCTTGTTTCCCTGCAGATGCCAGCAAGGACCATCCACAGCAGCAGGCAGGGGTGATCTGGCGGGTGACGGGCGGCTTGTTCAGCATCACCCGGGGAGCTGTGGGCGCCACCCTGGGAGGAGTTGCCTGGGTGGGCAGCAAGAGCCTGGAGCTCACCAAGACAGCGGTGACCAGCGTCCCCGCCGCTGGCGTTGGACTCGTCAAGGGCAGCGTCTCGGCGGTGACCGGCGGCGTGGGCGCCATGGGCAGCGCCGTCGCCAGCAAAGTCCCGTTCACCGCCAAGAAGAAGGACAAAGCTGACTAATCCCCATCGCAGCGCCCTTCCAGATCAACCTGCCCATGCTCTCCCCCTGCACAGCACCTCTTTGAGTTGGAAACAGCCGCTTTGGGGAGGGTAAAGCACCCAAGCAGACTCCTGCTCTCCACCGCCTGCCTGGCTCAGGGCTCGCAGAGCCGCTGTCAATGCCTTTCACTCCCATCACCTACTGGGAACCGTCTGCTCTGAGGACTCTGAAGCCGCACTGGTCTCTGTCTTGCAGTTTCCTTCCTCCCTTTTTGCTCCTCAGAGCATAGAGGGGTGGGAGATGGTGTAAGGCTCCATCTGCCTGGAGGTGGTGAGGGATAAGGGAGGAGGAGGAAGAATTATGCCTGGCTCGAAGTGTGGTTTATGTACTTGAATTCAGCTTCAGCTGGGCAGGCAGCTCCTGAAACGCCTACCTTTGGCTCTGGGTGGTGTGTACGGGGTTTGCGTGGGGGAGAACTGTAGAAGAAAGTCCCACTGACATTAAAGAGAGATACTGTGAAGAGGGGGAAGCCTCCCTCCTCCCCCACACCTCTTACCTTTTCTTTGCTGGTCCCATCCCACAAGCTGCTCCCAGTCATTTACATCCTGGCCGAACTCCATCCCTCACAGAAGGAGTGCTCAAGCTCAGCAGAGCACCCCTGGGATGAGGCCACACTGGTGTATTACATGTCCCAAGCCATCAATCCCTCAGGCAGGTTTCCTCGGTGAGGGGCAGGGGTGTGGAATCTGCTCTGTGTCCCCATTTGAGGGAATTGCTGACACTGGTGTCCAGCAGATCGTTCCTACTATAGCAGGAGGGGGTGGTGCTCCACCAGAGAGAGGGGAGAGGTGCCCTCGCCACACTCACTGGGGCTCCCTGGGCCCTTGGGCTTGACCCCTTCAAGTCTTTGCAGTGTCCCCATCTGCAGCAGGGGCGACTGGACTGCAGGCCATGCTCTTACTGCGCAGCCGTCACTGGTACCTGGCTCGAGCCCCGCTCCTCTGAGTGACCCTCTTGCACTAAGCGCCCGCCCGAGCTCTTAGTGCTGCAGAAACCCAAACACCTGCACTCATCGGGAGTCCTGTCCAGCCCCAGCCTGTGCCGTGGTGCTCACGGGCAGCGAGACACCACACACACATACACACACAGACACTCCATCTCACCAAGTCCCCTGAAATCCTCGGGAGGAGGAAAGCCGCAGGTTCCAACATGAGCTCTGCCTTTCCCGGTTTCGGCAGGATTCTAGCCTAGGTTGTTAGATGTGGGGTGCATAGGCAAGTGAAGCAGTGTTTGTGCTGTGTTCTGTAGATCTGCGTATGTGTTAGAGTGTCTATCAGTCCACAGGCATGTGTGCAGCCAGGTAAGCAAGGCTGTGCCACTGCTGCAGAGGAGTTCATGTAATCACCTTTGGCACTTCCAGCGTGTAGGGTTTATATAGGGACCTGGTCGAAGTAACAATCATGTTTTAGAGGGCCTTTTTCCCCTATGTTGCCCAGCAGTGTAGTTTATTAAAACCAAAGGAATGTGAAAAATGTCCTTTCCCCCATCCTTGCTCTTAGTTTACTTTCTGCCCTATGTTTTGGCCACTACAGCCAACTTCCTTGGTTTTCATTTCCTTTTTGAGGTCATTTCGCTTCCTGGCTGTTCTGTTATGCTCAGGACTTAAACATCATGGAATACTTAAGTACCAAAAAAACAACCATTTTATTTTCTTGGACTTATGAAGCAGTTTTGATTCTGACCTTTATTAAATCCACATTTTGGACCTGACTTAATCTGCCTGTGCCCCTTTGCTAGGCACGCAGGTGTTGGTTTCTCTCCGTGCCCCTTACTGGGCAGCGGTCCAGCCATTTGCAGTGGCAAGAAGCTTCTCCTCTCCACATTGTGTTCCTGTTGATAGCATGGCAGCGGCTTACCCTGCATCTCTGTTTCTGAAGGGGAAACAGCCTTTGGTATGTGTGTGCGTTTCCTCCTCGTCTCTTTTGTTCTCCTGAAGGCCAAGTTGACCCAGATGTGCTGGATTTTTCTCTGGAGGCAGCAGCTTTGCATAAAGATCAGGCCTTGGTGTGTGTCTGCGCTTTGCTGGGATGTTCGTGGCAGTCAGCAAGGGCTGCAGAAACCTCATCTGCTCTTCCTTCATCCCGACCCCGCTGCGAAGCAGGAGGGCAGTTTGTGCTGCATGGGTCTCTGCTCACTGCTTTCCCTGGGCACATCTCATTTCTTATTCCAGATCACAGCCTGCCTCTCCATCCAGCTCTCCCCCCAAAGCTAGAAGCTGCCTGTGCATAACTAAGCCATCAGCAAGCCCCGAGAGGAAGATGCAGTTTCCTTCCAGTGCAGACAGCAGACAGGCTTCTTCACAACAGCCTCCCTGACTGAGCAGAAGGAGATAGTGTTTGAGGTGGTTTCCTTCTCCCTCCAGCCCGAGGCAGGCGATGGGAAGGTCATCGTGCTTTGGCTGACCAGTATCACACACGGGCTCTTGCTGCTAGGTCATCAGGTGGAAGAGAGGCTCTGGGCAATAAATCCTTCCCAAGCTGCTGTTTGCAGGCACTGTGTGCACGGAGCAGGCATGGCACATTTGGTAAAGGCACATTGTGGAATGCCATGTGGATTCTAAGGTTTTCCCATGTTTTTTATTTCTACTTTTCCCTCTCTCGCTGTGTGTCTTTGTAATAAATGGACTAAAGCTCTCCATTTGTTCTGGAGCTGCCATGGCCTTCGGGGATGGCCCTGAGAAGGGCAAGCGTGAGGGGAGCTCTCAGCCCAGATCACTGTTCTTAGGCCCAGCCTATGGAGAGCTCATGGACCGTGGATTTACAAAGAGGGCAAGCTAGCAGGTAGGGATAGAGGATTAATCTACTTGAAATCCATGGCCTCAGACTTCTTATCAGATCTTTGGGGATATATAAACATGCAGGACTGGGCGATCTCTGGGAAGTACATCTGTAAGAGTACTGGGCCTGTTGGGTTGGTTCAGGTGACCTGGACCCAGGCTGCCCTTCTGTGCACTCCCCACGCCAGCGGAGAAGATTCCCCCCTAAGAACCAAGATGCTTTCTCACAGCTCCAGGTGCAGGTTGGTAGCATCTAGATCGGACAGGGAAGCTGTTGGTACCTGACAGATAACCCCATCTTTCTGCCTCTCCCAGGACAGATACTCCAGCCAGTCACTGGTGCAGCCCTTCTGCCACAGCCCTTTTGTAGTGAGAGCACCAAACCCAACATTTGGCAGAAATCCTACTAGGTAGGAGAGGGCAGGAGAGGGGTGGAAGGTAGGGAGCCTTAGGTGGTGAGGAGGAAGGAAGGAGGGCAGTGCAAAGAGGAGCAGTGTGCTGGGGATAGGGAGTAGGTGGGGTGAGACTGGTTACAGGAGGAGAGGAAGGGCCTGTGGACGGAAGGAAGGGGAAAGTGGGAAGAATGTAGGAGAAAGAAAAGGGAAAAAAGAAGAAGAATGAATGTAGGCTTTTGTTGCTCCACTCCTGGCTGATATTCTGCTTCCGTAGTAATGACAGATAGGAGGTATTCCCAGGTAGCCAGGTCAGGATGTCCCACGGATGGTGCCTGGGCCAGATGAGCTTTATGCTTACGCCTCAGCCGGGCTTCCTGGGGTGATTCTTGTGTGCCTGGCGTTCCGGGATGATCCCTGTGTGCCGGGGGCGGGAGGCGGCCTCCAGGCAGCCCTGGGCCTTGCCCTGGCTGGGGAGCCCAGGCCCAAGGCAGCTGAGGGCACAACGGCCTTTTCTCCCTTTTCCTTTTCCTCTTTTCCATTTACTTTTAATAAATTTTGGTCTTGCGCCCACCCCTCTCTCCAAAGCTCTTGCTGAGATCTTCATTGGAGCTGGGAAGGCAGAGAGGGTGACTCTGCTCCCGCAGCTCGGCTGGCTGTGAGAAGCGCACGTCTTCCACCCCTTTCTCCCCTTGTGTTTTGTGTGTGGAAAAACTGAACCCACCTCTTTTCCCCTGGATTCCCTCATTGCCTGGCTCTTGTTCCTGCGAGTGGGTTGTTTCTGTGTCTCCATTGCAGTCAGCCCTGTTGAAACACCAGGTCGTGGGTAAACATGGAGATGGATGGAGAGAGCCACAGAGCTGCTGGGAGCCGTCCCTGCTTCTGTGTGAGCCTAAGAGCCTTTTGGAAACCCTGAGCTGTCACTGTGGCCACATTGTCCCGTGCATGGGGCTGGGCTCCAGAGAACACTTTTGTTCTTTATCATTTCATTGTCTGTAATTGGTTTCTTACTGAATTTGTTTGCTTGGTTTGTTTTGCAGTGTGTTTCTGGGAATATTCTGCATCTCTGTATTTTAATTACAGTAAAATTTGAGGATAAAAACCTTTGTTACGCTCATTCTTGTTTCCAGTGGGGGAAAACGAGCAGAGGAAATGCAGCTCAACGAAGATGTTAGAGATTCCTTGGGAAATCAGATCTCCCCCTAAGGGCTCTAAGCGAGGCACCGAGCAGGGCTGAATCTCAGTCCTTGCTTAAACTAGGACATGGCTTTCAACCATGATTCACAAGCCATTTTGTTGCTAGCGCATTTACTGATTGAAGTGCTAAGAACAGCCTGGTTAAGACTTAAGCTCAGTTCCTAGCTTTATCTTGAAGACCTTTGTGTGCGAGGTCTTGTGTGCCAGAGGAAGGCTGGCCTGGACCTCGAGAGTGGGATGTCGGCGTGTGCGGATGGGGAATTCTGCCTTTGCAGCTGCAGTCCTTGCAGGTGCAGGGCTGAGGGCTGCTGGTGGCGGCGAGGAGGCCGAGGGGAGGTGACAGCCGCCGTGGCGGGCGATGCCGCTGCAGCCGCACGGGACGCAGCGCCCGGCCGCGCGAGGCAGCGCGCCCGCAGCCCGGCGCTTGTGAAGCGCTGGCAAAAGGGTTCGTTTAGTAACTAGTAACGGGGCAATCGAGACATTTATGTGGCTGGTGTTTTCCTGCCAGCGGTGTCATAAGGTGCACCAGCACTGGTGAGCCTGATGGCTTGGCCCGTGGTGCCCTTGCCTTGTGCCCACAGCGGGGGTACCCGAGAGCCACAGGGCCCCACGCATCCCCCTTCCCTCCAGGAGAGGCAGCCCAAGCACCACAGGGCCGGGCAGCACCTCTTAGGAGCCACGTTAGCGGGTTTGGCAGCAGAAGAGGTGATGGGGAAGGCCCTTTCTGCAGTAGCTCTGGGTAGCAGGAGAGCAAAAGCAGCTGCTGCTGCTGCTGCTGCTGCTGCTGCTGCTGCGGCTGCGTGGCCCCAAGGAGGGCGAGTGCAGTGAGCAGGTGCTCACAGAGCTACTGAGGCAGCACCAGGCAGCACGGCCACTTTGGCACATGCACCCCCACACCATGGAAGGGACCATCCAATGTGCCGCCTTGGCTGAGCTTTTCCCCCACCCTGCCCAGCTGGAGCAGGTTTACACCGTTAGGCTGCTTTGCAAAGTGCTGCTAATGAGCTGATGGGCAGCAGCAGCACCTGTCCCTGCTGGGGCTTGTGAGGGGAAAAGGGCTCCTGGGGCTGCTGATCTCCCTGCTCTGTGTCAGGCTGTGTGGCAGTGATGGCACCAGCTCCCACCTGCTGCTTCAGGGTCTGGGCTCGGCCCCTTTCCCAAGCAGGGCCTTGGCCTGGGAGTCGATGGGCAGCAGCTCTTGGTAGAAGCCTTTGGTGAGGAAAGCTGCTCTAGGCAGATAGCCCAGGCTCTCTGGTGGTGAGGGTGGGCCCTGCTGCTGCAGGGAGTGCCCAAGTTTGGGAGCATAGAGGTGGGCGAGCCCCTTGTATCCAGGGCTCCTCAGGGCTGCTCTAGGCCCCCAGCCTAACCACTGGCAGCTGCTTCTGTGGGATGTGTCCTTGGGACTGAGCTATTTGCCGGGCTTTGCATGTGTCCTGTAGGGGCTGGCCAGCCATTTCCTCAGGTAAGGTGCAAACGGAGATTGATGAACTGTGTGTTGGCTCCGCTCCTCTGCTGACCCCGAGTTGCTTTCCCTGTGTGTGCTGCTGTTCCTGCTGCTCCTGGCCTCGCTCAGCCCACACCCTTGCAAGGGGTCAGGGTCCCGCTCCCTGAGCGTGCGGAGTGCCCGGCACGCCGGGCCCTGTCCCTGCTGCCAGCAGGAGCCTCGCAAAGGCAACAAATGCATTTGCTCTGTTGTCTTTGTGGTAGTTCTTACGCTGGTGGTTTGATGACCTGGTCTCCGAGGGCAGAGCCCTGCTAATGCTCCGTGCCCGGTGTCAGGCTCGAGGCTCGCGGAGGCCGGCGAGCCGCGCAGGCCGGCACCTTCTCAGCTCCGTAAATAACCACAGGGGCTCGCTTTTGGCTTCATAGTTGCATTTTTACACACTTCAGGTTCAAACATGCACATGCCGAAGGGGTTGTGCTCGCTCCCCCCACAATCCTGCCCTGTCCCGCTCCGGCACGTTGTAGGAGACGGGGATGTCTGGGAACACTGACGTCTGCCTGTTGGTGCATCCACCCCAGCTGTGAGTACTGAGGTGGTTCAGTTGAATTTCACCCCCCACCCAGGTCAGTTTTATTGCACTCTTTTATTTACAGAAAACACAGAAATAAAGCATTCAGGGTGTTGTGTTTTTACCAAACTGCCAATCATTTTTTTCTTCCTTTTGTGGTTTTTTTTTTTCTATTTTTTTTTTCTTTTTGGCACAAAGAAATATCACAGGTGTTACCAAACAACCAGCTATCAGCAACTGACCAACTGCCCAGCCCAATAACATGACTTAAACAGACAGATATATCGAACTGAGACTGAAAGCAAGGAGGTTGTTCCACATTCAGCTACCAGTTTGACTTGCTCACCGGAGGACAAGGGGAGTTATTCTGGAGGGGACAACATCATTCATAAATTATATTTATATTTACCTCTTACATTGTAAAAGTAAACAGTGCAAAAGTACAGTACCCCAGGTACCCTTTCGGTTTGGAAAGCTTGACGGTTGTCTTTTACATTTTGTGTGTGTTTTGTAAACATTGTTACCCATCCACAGTTCTAGCTCTTGCTCGGGGAGACCCGGTTCCTCTTGCATCCGAAGCGCGTCGTGAGAGGTGGCAACCGCTTCCCCCGGCCTCTGCTCAGAGAGCCCCGCTCGCGATTTAGTGCAAATTTTGGAGAGAGAAAGACAAAAGAGAGAAGGGAAGGGAACAAATCAAAAGAAAACAAAATAAGGCAACAGTTAGAAACAGTCCGTATCAAAAATAGGGCCTGCCGCGCCGGGGCGGCCTTACGAGAAGGGCAGGAAGTCTCTGTCCTCCACGAGGCTGAGGGAAAGGTTCTTGAGCTCCTCCTCGGAGGCGGCCGCTCGGTAGCCGAGCTGCGCCAGCACCTGCTGGCAGGCGCGCTGGGTGAATGCCACGATCTCGTAGGACAGCCGGAACCGCCACTTCTCGGCCGTCGCCGCCGAGTTCCGCACCGTCCCGTACTTGTGTTTGGACGAGGACCGGTCCCCTCGCGTGTTGTTCTGGATCCAGCGCTCCACGTTGCTGTCCATGGGGATGCCCAGGAAATCGTAGATCTCCTCGGTCTTTTTCATGGGGTTCCTGGCCAGGTCTTCGTACCTCACCAGCATGTATTTGCCTTTGAGCCACGGCGGCCGGGTGAGGCCGGTGGAGACGGAGTTCCAGAAGTCCTCGCACACTGTGGTGAGCTGCGTCACGTCCAGGTTGTAGGGCTTCCTGCCGGTGCCGTCCCAGATCCTCCAGAGCCGGTAGGTGTCCCGGAAAGTCTCACTCCGGGATGCCAGGATGCCCCGGGGATCTCTCACCAGCTGGATGACCTTCAAGTTGAGGCGCGGGTCCTCCACCAGAGCCCGGAGGTCGTTCACCTCGGGCACCCGCACCGTTTTGATGGCCACGTGCCCGTGCTCCCTGCAGGACTCGGTGGCCAGCGTCAGGTTCAAGGTACCGCATTTCTTCACGCAGTCTCCTTCCTCCAGGTGGAGATCGACGGCTCCCAGGGACTCGCAGACGGGAGGGGAGCACAGCGCCTTGCTGGCCCCTCTGCGGAAGAGCCGGTCGGTCGTGTGGTTGACGGGCTGGGGCTTGATGTAGTTCTCCAAGAAGTAGAGGTCGCAGTCGTACAGGCTCCTCAGCAAGTCTCGGCTGGCCCCCAGCATGACCCGCCTGTCCGTGGTGCTCTTGCTCTGGGTCAGCTTTGGGATCAGCGTGTACTGCACGTGGTAGAGGGGCTCGAATAAATAGAAGACATCAAAGTGCTGGTTGAAGAGCTGTCCAACGAAGGAGGAGCCGCTGCGGGTGGTGGCGAGGATGAGGATGTGTGTCTTCCTGGAGAGGTTATATGCAAAAGTGGGGCTCTCATCGCATAGCCTGTCAGCTGCGTCAGCGTCCTGGCTCAGGCTGCAGTTCACGGGGTTCACGGGGCAGCTGTGAAAGGACTTGGCGGTGAAGGTCCGGATTGCTGTGTACTGGATCGCAATGGATGCCAAGGCTAGTAGGAGGACAGCCTTCCAGGAACATTGCATGGCTGGTCACCTTCATAGGGCTTCTTCACGGGTTGTCTTGGTGTCTGCAACCCAACAAAGAAGTGACAGGTTGAGTCAGGAACTCCAGGTAGGACCCAAATCTTTCTAACACTGAGTGCACCAGCAAATGCCCTCCCATGCTGCAGCACATGGTGCAGCACTGCCTGGATCCCCAGCCTTACTTCAGCAGAAAGAGGGACCAGCAACAACATGGCCAACCTGGATGTCAGCCTAGGGACTGCCTCCTCCCCAGCTAGGGACATATGGAAGACATGCGCCCCATAGTTCACCCCATGCCCGTGGCCCTGGCAGAGGGAGTTTAGAGCCCAATGGTCACCCTGTGCATAGTAGTCCAACTCCTGAGCAAACTCCTCCTCAACAACAAGCCATTTGTCCCCCCATCAATCAGTGCCTTTTACAGCCAGGCCGGGAGCCATGGGAAGATGAGGGCAGGGGATCTTGCCAGAGGCTGCCGGCAGAGGCTCCTCCGGAGCCCCTGGCCAGGAGCGGTGTGAGGCGCAGCCTGCCTGGGCCAAGGGGGACAGCGGCCATGGGTGTCCTAGCGCTGCAGGTATCTCTGTGGGCAAGGCCCTGCTCGGTAACGGAGCCTCCAGGGGCATGGAGCAGCCAGAGCCCCATGCCAGGTGCCAGCCCCAGGTGCCCAAGCACTGAGGTAGATGTTGCAGATGGGCTGGGCTGCAGGTGCTGCCCCACACCGCTGAGCATGGTGGATGGCAGTACTAGAGAGGGGGACATGAGCAACTGCATCTCCTCCATCCTCTGTCTGCAACTGCAGTTCTTCCTCTGGCGCAAAGCATTGGGCTTGTGGTCCTGAGAGGGACGGCAGGAAAACGGGGAGAACATATTCTCCTTTTCTCCTAGGTAGAAGTCCCTTTTCTATGGGAAGTAAAATACCATACACTTATATATTCCAGAAACTGGCATTTGGGCCAAGAAAGAGAGACTCATAACTTGTTTCAGAACTTCCATGTCCCTCATGAGCCTCCTCCTCTGCTACCTGGGATTTGCACTGGGGAGGTTTGTCTCTTCACAGAAGCAGGACTCCAGCCTCACATGGACCACGGCATGTGTAACAAGGAGCACCCAAATACCAGTATTTGGTCCAGGTGATCACCATTCCCTACCCTGGACCACGGTGGCTTCCTCTTCCTCATACCTCTTGCCTGCTGCAGAGGCCCAGGACAAGCTCCAGTCCCTCCTGCAGCTGCTCCAGGCACCTGCTCGTCCCTCCAGCTCGTGGGGGCCACAGAGCAGGGTGGGATTGCAGAGCTGGTGCTGAGCTCAGGCAGGCACGTGGGCAAGGGCGGCTTCAGCGTGTGCAGCCTCAAGCCCAGAGCTGGAGGATGTTGAAAAACAGGGACTTTAGGACATTGAAATTCCTGGCAGACCTGGCAAAGCTCAGAGTTCCTGGAGCTTTTTCCCCAGAGAGGCTGCAGCAGCTGGCACAACATGACGTATCCATCTCCTCGATGTGCCCAGCTCTCAGGAGAGACCTCGTCAACCAGAGTGACACCATGAGCAGTGGCAGCGGGGGCTGCTCTGACCTGCAGGTGAGCTAGAACGCTTCTTTCATTTTCTTTTTTTTTTCTTTCTTTCTTTCTTTTATTATTATCATTATTATTCTTTATCGATTGTTCCCAGCTCCTCCACTATCCTCCAATGTATGGGGGTGCAGGGGGAGGAGATAACGCTGTAAGCTGTAGCAGCTGCTTGGTGAAAGGATTTGGGGCTACCCATCCATCTTCCCCTTGTACCAGTTGCTTTCCCCTGGGCTGCCAGCAAAGGGAGTGGGAGAACGGGAGTCAGACACCTGCCTGCTGCTGCTCCCAGCCCTGCCTGGGGTTGCCCACACTGCAGAGGGGAGACCCGGCCCCAGGGTTCCCATGGGATGTTTTGTCCCTGGGAAAAAGGGCTGGCTTGCGAGGGTTCTCTCGACCTCTCACAGCGGCACTATGTCCAGGGTCTGTTTTCTTGTTTTGCCCGGTCGTGTAAGTCTCCTCAAGCTCTTCCCTGCATTCACTGTCATGCTGTTCAGATCCCAGCTCACCGTCCCCAGGACAGGACAGGACAGGAGGGTCCCTGCTGGCCTCTTTGCTCCTCTTTGAAGTGGGAGTTGCAGAGCGGGGACTCTTTCCTGCTCTCTAGTGCTGGCCAGCCAAACTGCACCCGGCAGACAAGCTCCCAGCTCTCACTCCTTGCTGTGCTGCCACTGGATGTGGGAGCACATGTATACCTGATGTCCAGGTGCCTGATGTCCAGGGACGTGGCAGATCCCTGCCCTGGCGGCGCTACAGGAGGTGGCCAGAGCCTGGGTGCCTCCTTGGTGGCAGGAGGGGTTTCCAGCTCTGCCTTCCAGTCTCTGCTTTAGCAGGCAGACAAGGGGAGATCTGCTCTCCCCTGAGAGCACATGCAAAAACACCACACGATTTCAGCCTCGACTGCCCATCGTCACCACGTGCCCTGCCTGTCTTGCCGTACTGCAGCCAGAGGTGGACCAAAGTCTGGGAAAAGGGTTCCCTCCCTGCTGTGTCACCAGTGGCTCCTAAAGGCAACGGGAAACTCCTTT
>JAUBOD010000560.1:5014563-5034380 GCA_032353885.1 Nothura maculosa
GTCTAGCGCTGGAGCTGGCCTTGCTGACGTGAGCTCAGGGGCTCTGCCCTGGGTATGTCCTGCCAAAGGGATGCTGGGCTCGCTGCAGCGTGGGAGGTGGGCAGCCGTCTGTGATGGGCGCATGCAAGTACAGCAGGGAGAGGGAAAGGAGCTGCAGCCCCCTCTCCTCCCACCCTTGCTTGAATAGTGCCTAGAGGCACCGCGAGCTGCAGCTGGGCTGGCAGCGCCCTGTCCCTGCAGCAAGGCCAGGCAGCACTGAGGGGCAGGAAAAGAAGGAGGTTTAGACAGCCAGGCAGGAGGGCCACTTGCAGAGCCAAGCTGGGAGCTCAGGTTTGTGCAGACAGGAGCTCAACCTGTTGATGTTCAGGACTGCTGGCTGAGCAATGGGGTGGCTAAAGGGTTGGGGGCAGAACAGAGGAGTGCTAGCACAGCTCCATGTGAGTCTAGGTCTGGGTTATCTCTAGCAAAGCTGCTCGAGCAAGGATTCAGCCACTGGCTTTGCTGCTGCTGTCAAGAGACTGCTGTTTAGCTCTAACTTGTCAGCCTGGAGAGCAGAGGCTGTTAGGGCAGAGTTTGAAGCATAGTCAAAGGCTATTCAGCTGCTGTTGAGGAATAAGGAGATCTGGCCACATCAGCTTGCAGGCTGCAAGATAAATTAGAAAGAAACCGGTTAGTTGCTGTGGCTTGCCTGGAATGGAAACAAGGTCAGGGCTGTTGTAGTCCCTGCTGAGGGCTGCAGGGTGGCGCTCCTGGAGCAAACATGATCCTCCCGCCAGCACCTTGGCCCGGCCTTCTCCATGAGCCTCCTGGGCTGGACAGCAGCAGGAATGGCTCCCGGACATGCCTAGAGCCCCTAATCCTGGGGCACGGAGGAGATTAAAGCCACAGTAATTGCAGATATTCCTTTGATGCATTCTTTGATTTCCTGTATGCTGCCTGGCGATCTGTAGAGGAATTATTTAATCAAGATCCTTAGGATAAATAGTGCAGGGAAAGAAGTCTAGGGCTTGAGACAGGTTTAAGGGTATAGCGCCTTGGTATATGGGCAAGGGGACTTGTTTCACCCTGCATTTAGAGTAAAAGCAGAGCAAACTTGGTGGCTCTTGTTCTGGTGCCTAAGCTCCAGCAGCAGCGCTGCCGGCTGGGCTTGGCTGCCTCGCAGTGGGGCTCAGCCCCACTGACTGGGCACAGGGGAAGCCCAGCAAGGGCTGCTTGGGCTGGCGGGTGCTGGCAGCGCTGCTGGAGCTCCCTGCATGGGGCTGAGCCTATGCCCGTTGCTGCATCCATACAGCCAGGCTGCTGCGGGCTTTAAATCCAGCTCCCTTCCTTGCCTGGAGGAAGGGAGCCAAGACTGGCTTTTATGTTAGGATGCCCATCATGTTGCTGTTTCCAGGATGATATGGTCTATCCAGGCACTTCTTTGTGGTTGACTAGCACCTCATCTGCTAGAGCTGAGCACGAGGGCTGCTTGCTAGCAGGGTCTTGCTGTGGAGCTAGTGCCTGGCAGACTAGTGGAGGACATGTGGAGGAAATGGCTGGTGGATCCTGTGGGACACTTCCATGGGGTGCATTGCTCCTGGCCAGCCTTTCTGCACTCGTGTGAAGCACACTCGCTTCCCTGTTACAACCAGGGCCAGAGCTGGCTCTCTGCAGTACTAGGCTTGTCAGGGCTCTGGCTGATGTGCAAATGGCCTCTTTTGGCGCTTTGGTTTCACTGCAGTGAGGAAAAGGGGATTTAATTGTTCTCGCAGCGCAAGAAAGTCGTTTCCTGCTTGGCTCCAGTCACTACACATACCTCCTGGCATCCCCTGGGGCTGTGCTCCGCTGTGGGACTCTGCGGGCTGGCAAAGCTGATATAACCTGCAGACATTGTTTATTTTGAGGCCTGCTTCCACGAGCAGCAGGTACAGGCAAAAGAAGGGGCCGTAGATGCCTGTGGGAATGCAGACTTCTTCTGTAGACCTGCAGCAGAGCTGGGGGAACCCGGAGAGGGCTCCTTGGTTGACGGTGCCGGGCTCTTTGGAGCATGGAGAGGGCTGTGATCTGGGCTTCCCACATTGGGCAGATACTGCAGCCCACGTATCCCGGACTGGGACAGGCAGCCTGGGAGTGGGCGGAGTCGGATGTGGCCGTTATGGCAACGGGAGATGAAGGGAAGGGAGAAGGCGCTCTTTAAAGCGTGTTTCCATAGCAACCACTATCTTCAAAGGTTTTTTTAAAAAAAATAAAATAAAATGGAAGGGGCGAGGGTGCTTGGGCAGTCTGAGCTGCTGTGGGTGCTCTGGGAGCTGAACCAGCCCTGCTGGGGCCAGGGCAGGTTGGTGGGCCCCTGACTTGTGCCCATGGTCCCAAGAGACTCAATCACCCCAAGCTTGTGGCTGGGAAGCTGTGCTGAGAAGCAGCCTATCGCCTCCATGGGCAATGATCCAGTGCCACTGCTGTATTGTGGATTGGACCAGAAAGACACCAAGCCCAGGAAAGAGGATGGGGAAGAAGGAATCCCATGCAAAGAAACTTTTGGGTTCTTGTTTTGACTTCATCAGCTGAGTCTTCCATCCTGCAGGGCTCCCAATCCCTCAGCATCCCAGCCAGGAGGGCTTGCCAGCTCCTTCACCTCCCAGCACCAAGAGGCCTTAGGCCGCAGGCCTGGGTTGGTACCACTGCAGAGCCAGCAGCACAGCAGCAAAATGCCCCATGTGGAGCCTCGGCCTCCTCTGTCTTCCTCCTCCTCCCTGGCCAAAAGCATATTTGCCCTGATTTCCTCTGCCCCATGTCACAAGCTTTTTCACTGGAGTAGCTGGTATAGCTTATGGGGCAGATACAGTAGTAAGAAGAAAAATATGTGCCTGGGGCCACCTTTAGAAGTGGGAGGCCCACAGGTGGATGCTGAGCTGCAGCCCTTTCTCTACTATTATGTTGTATATTTTCATAACAATTTCCCTCACAATCTCATTGCCAGGGGATGTAGGCAGCGCTTGTCCCATATTAGTAATGAACATTTTGCTTGTTCCACAAACTTAGTTTTTAGGGTGTATTGGGGGACAGAACTGCCTCATTGCCAGAGGAGCTGTTGAGACTATGGAAAACCCTGGCGGCTCCAAAATGTGTAACAGCTGAAAATACTCCTCCCATGTGCCCTGTCCATCCTGGGTTCTTCACTGTGGGATGTGCTGGGTTTAAACTTATATAATTTCATTTATGTGCTCTCTTTATTTCAGACAAAATACTGTGGTGGAAAGGAGGGCTGGTATTGGCCAAATCCCTGCTCCTGTGGCTGCCACCAGTTTTCCACTGGAGCCCTTTAATGAGGGGTGGTGAGAGGCAGATACTGCAGGACAGTCATCTCAGAAGGAGTGTCCCACCTTATGGCCTGTCCCTGGCAGAGTCAATGCATGGGGCTGCTCTCCCCTCACTTGAGCATTAGCACAACCTGCTCTATGGATAAACATACTCACCTTCCTTATTTTAAGGCTGCTGCTCAGCTGAATGACTAACAAATTCGGTGCTCAAATGATTTTCCTGCGGGCTAATGCCCCTCATGTCCCGGTAGCCCCTTGGGATATTGGATAACAAGTGCTTTTCCTGTGAATCTGGGCTCTGCAATCATGTAACTGTTCTATGAGGTCTGGTGCAGTCACCCTGCATAAGCACCAGCATCCTGCTTTGTTGATATACCTAAAGGTGTAACTTTATTTGGAGAATCTTCTGAGCAGATTCTTTGTCCAATTGTCTGCGGTATTTGGCAAGTGCTTCAGCAGAGTTTGGCCTCATACAGCTTAGCAGGCTAGAGGTAAATTGGAAAGGACAAGTAATAAGGTAGAAGTGCATTAAGAGGCATAGTTCAAGTGCATAAGTGAGGAAAACATTCTGCACAACCAAAAAGGTGTAGATTGTGATATGAGCTCTCCAGATGTGTCAGAGCAACACGATAGAGCACTTCCTTAGATGCTTACAGCTGATAGAGTTGCACATGTTGGAAGCTGTCCTTTTCCCTCAAGGGAAAGGGAAGACCTTGAGGAGCTAAAGCTGCCTGCCTGGCCCAGCAGGAGCTGGTCAGAGCTCAGGGCTGGCCAGCAGCAGGAAAGTGGGAGGATTCTCCGCTGGCCTCGGGTACCTGCCTTCCTCCACCATGTCTGCCCGGCAGGCAGCCCCTGAGGGCTCCCAGCAAACAGGGCACAAGTCCTGCGAGTGGCTGTGGCCCGTATCGCATTGCACGCAGTTGGGGGCATCTTTATGTTGTGTGAAGAATCGGCAGAAGAAAGGAAGGGACGCCTACTGAGGAGAGGGAAAATTCTCCCTATCAGAAAGTAATTTTTTAAAATTTTTATTAAACAAAAAAAACCCCAAACACATACACACCATTTTGTTCTGACCTCATAGACCTTAATGGTAATCTGCGTGGGCTGACGGGTGAGCCACCTCCACCATGCACTCCCTCCATGGGAGCGGAGGCCGCTCTGAGGCACAGAGCAGCGCCTGGGTTGGTTACTGCAGCCAACAGCTCCTCTGTGAGGCACGCGCTGTCCCTGCCCCGTGTTAGTGCACGGGATGACGTTCAGAGCGCAGCAAGCCCCATGCACCGAGCGTGGCCAGCAGCCCTCTCGCTGCTCACGGTCTGCAGTGCTTAGACCAGGAAAGGATCGGTGATAGCTGCAGGAAGGGCTGTTTTAGGCTTTCCAGCCTGGAAGGGCAGGGTAGACGGCGGCTGGAGAGGTTTTGCAGTCAACCTTTGCTCTGTCCTGTCTATCTCTAGCAAGGTATTTTTCTTCTGTAATGGGGCTAATGCAATCTCAGTGCCTAGACGTCAGGCCTGAGGGCTCCAACATGCTAGCTATGGGACCTGTGCCTTGGGCACAGCTCATGCCCAGTGCCCCTTGCTACCTCCTGTCCCGACTCCAGCACTTGCAGGTCCTTCAGGTAAAACATGATGTTGTCTTTAAAACACATCTGACCTTGCATTAGCAATGTGGTCTTCCCGCTAATCATGTTCATGTAATAATAGCCAAATCCTTGTGTATTGCCTTGGAAGCTTGACCTAAATTCAGCAGCACTTCCCCTATTCTGCAGCTTGCACTGCAGCAGATGGGAGAGTCTGCAGCAGCTTTGGGGGGGAAAAAACCAAACATACCTTGAAACAGGAAAGCTTGGGCTGAGTTAGATCTGACTCACATTGCAGCTCTCCCTTCTCTGCTTCTTTAATTAGAAGTTGAAATTCACTTTATTGTTCCCAGTTCTGTCATTTGTGGTTTCCAGCATGCTGCAGGATTCTCTATCACAAATGATTGCAATTGTTGTGCAGAGAAACTTTGACTGCTGTGATTTCTCAAAGTTGGGAAAGGTCTGTGATGCAGAGTGAATTATTAAGCTTTGGTTAATTCCCAGCTGAGACAAAAGGAAAGTTTCTACCTCTGTGAGGCATTAGTGGGTTCCTCTTTCATCATCTGTGAAAGGTATTTTCTAGTCTGATTTATACCATGTCATTTCAGTGATGCTCAGGATAGAGCTTTGGCAAGCTCTGTTCTCGGTGGACAAGATAATACCTGGTGCGTAAGTATAACAAGCTAAACAAGCTGACAAGCTGAAGTCTGCATGAATGTGCCTTTAACCACCTTGACTTCAGTACGGCTACAGCAACAATGTGCTCAGTCCTGGATGCTTGACCAGCTCTAACTTTCTCAGTTTCCTAGAGGAGGAACAATATAAATATAAATATATATATATAATTGAGCAATGCAGGCTTTGGGAAAAGCCTTCTCCCTGATGGAGAGGCTCCCCATGCTCCAGCACACCCTGTGTCTTCAGACCAGCGCTTCCACTGGGAGCTGCAGTTGCACACTGTTGGCTTAAGAAACACAAAGCCATCAATCCCCATTAGGCAGCTCTGAGCTCCATCACCCAGTGTTACACCAGGCAAATGTTAAAGAGCTGAGCCCCACTGTGTGGCAAACACCTGGGACCTGATATTTTGGGCTGCTCAGATGCCTTTCGGGTGTTTCCTGCACACTGTGCTTGGTGTGAGTGGGGAGGACCTGCGTTTCCAGCAGCCCCCAGGATTGTACTCCATATCCCTGACCCTCTTCATGAGTATTATTGGGGTGCTTTGGGAGGAGGGGAACAGGTAGGCACCCAGGAGGGAAGAGGAAAATGTTGGGAGGCAACCTGGGAGGGATCCTTAGGTAGCAAGCTGCCCAGGATGCTAGGGAGGTGGCTTGCAGGGGAGCAATAAAACCTTTTCTGAGCTGGACCATTGCTCTGGCTACTTGCCCTTGACACCTTGTGTCTTGTGAGATGGGTTTGTTATGGGGTGCTTTCATGCTGCCAAGGAGGAAGAGGGGGCAAGTGCAATCACTGTGCCCTTCTAAAGGGCTAAGCATGGCAGCCTTTGCTGCCTCTGCTTGGAGAACTGAGCCCCCTCTGTGCAAGACAGCACTGTTCCAACCAGGAAAAAAGGCAGGAGCTTCTCGGTAAGTAATCCACATCCGGCATGGAGAGGCAGAAAGGGAGAGGCAAATCTGCAGCCCCACTGAGGGGAGTGGTGGGTGCCACTCGGAGGAGTCTCCCCTGCCTCATAATGCTGAGGAAGCAACTCCATCACTAAAAATGCCTGAGGTTTTCCTGGAGAAGCTGCTCCTGCTGTCTGGTAGGGGAAGGAAACTGATCCTCAAAGAAGGTCCTCTGCTTCCCACATCACTTTGGGCACTGCAGCAGACCCTCTACCTGCCTCTTGCCTAGGGGTGCTCTTGTAGGTGCAGAGGGGAAGGACTGATGGCACATCCTGCAGAGACACCCAGGCTGGCACTGCCCCAAGGCAAATCGGAGCACCTGTGACACCTGAGGAAAATGGGTATAACTTCAGAACTGCTTTTGGGGTGGCTGCTGTACCCACTTGGAGGATATCAAGCTAGGGGGATGTCAGCACAGCTCTGGGATGTGTTTCTAGTGTGAAAAGCTGACTTCAGCCTGACTTGGAGAACGAAGCCAAAGCAAAGAGAAAGCAGAGTCACCCTTAGGTTTTCCCATCTGACCTAGACTTAAAAACTCAATTTGAAGGCGGCATTAGGGAAGAAAGATATCGTTTATCAGGAACGACAGATCCAATCTATAAATTAACATGCTCAGCCAGGGAGGCAGGAGGCAGAGATATCTATCAATTTCTCCTGGCAGGCTGACACAAGCACACAAATTTGGCCAATTCCCCGGAGAAGCATCCGGTCTCCAGCAGGTCTGAGAACCCAGAAGTATTTTGAGGGCAGATCATCCAGGTGCAGGGAAATTTTATGGAAGAGCCCTGGAAAAGAAGAGCACTCCATAACTCCCCTCCTTTGCTTCTGCTCCTGCTGACTTCGAGAGTGCCATACTGTGTGGGTGAGAGGTCCCTCAATAAAATGAGGCTTTCTTAGCAGTCCAAAGGCATAGGATATTTTTTAATGTGCTATCAAGGTACTTAATATATGATGAAGGTCTGTCAGGGAAATTCTATTTCAAGATACATCTGCACAGTTTTCCCCCATCCCAGGGAAAGGATAAATGCGGAGGATATTGTTTGCTGTGTGAGGATGGCTTGCACAAGCATAGCAGTTTGTATACACGTGAAGTTATTCTGGAAATCTGGGATTTTAGGGCTGCTCATCTTCCAGCACTGGGAGGTGCCTGGTTGAGTTCTGATGAGAACTAGCATGAATTTGATGTAAAGAGCAGGGACCTTTGCAGGGCTCCCACAAGGTGCTTATCTCACTAAACCAATTTTCTGCAAATAGAAAAATAAATAATCACAGAGGTTAGGCCAAACTGTCATAAGCATTTACTTTGTGGTGCTCTTGCCCACCCTGTGCTGTTGCCACCTCTCCCGCTGGCGTGGCAAGGCACTTCCCTGGCTGCCGCAGGAATTGTGATGGCTCAAAACTTCCTCTGAGCATCCAGAACTAAATCATGAAGTGACTTTGTCCATATGTCCCACTGCCCACCCTCAAGCACGGTTCTCCTTGCCGGGCTCATGGAGGGCTCTGTGATAGTGGGAAGCTCCCAGTACTGCTGTGGCCTTCCCCACTGCAGGAAGCACCTAGGGAAAGGAGGCAGCCAGGAGGCTCCCTGGTGCCCAGGGCCCCTGATGTCGCTTTCCCTCCCTTCCCACCTGGTCTGCGGCAGCAGATAGCAGATGCTTTCTGCATCAACCACTACCTGAAAGAAGACATTATACAGAACAGTGGCCAGGGGGATTATTCCCTTGAAGGGAAACAGAAGTGAAATAATCAGGGGGCTCAGATGGTGCAGCCGGGAAGCCTGTTAAAATGCTCGTAAATAAGAGCCCATGTAGACAGCAGGTACTGCAGGGCTTTATAGGCCTATAAAACACCCTGAGCTGCCACCAAGGCTGGAGGGGATAGGTAGGGAATCTAATTTCACAGGATTTAAAGCAGGTGAGAGAGATATAAATGTGTGTTTTTAATAGTAATTAATGCTGCCATTCAGAAGCACTTAAGCACTGAGTTCGGAGAGTTTCCAAGGGCCCGTCTCATAAATCACACGCCTGCTGCCTGCCCGCCGCGCTGCCGGGGAGCTGGGCTGCGGCTGGCGCGCGCTCCTGGCGCCACAGCAGCGCGGGGCCTGCGTGGGGCAGCCCCACGGCCTGCACATGGCGGCCCCACAGCCTTCACCCAAGCAGGGCAGGGGCAGCTTGTGTCTGTCCCCTTCTCCTTGGGAGGAACCCTCATAAGTCCCTGCCAGGCTGATGTTATTCACAGCTGGCCACTGAGGATGCCACTGGAGGCTGAGGTGAAGTCTGAGCAGAGGGCATAGCGGTGCCATGATCGGGCTGCCACAAGCGGAGATGAGGCCAGCACGGCCCAGTGCCTCCGTGCACCGCCCCGGCCTGGCACAGCCCACATGGCCTGCCCTGCACTCGCCATCTTACTGTGCCGTGATAGGCAGAGGGGGAAACATGTTTGAAATGCCCCAAGGCCCCAAGCAGATTTGTCAGGTACCAAAGGGGAACGTGTGGGTGGCAAGCAGCGGGACATGGGTGATGGGGAGCGCACTGGCAGCCCTCGGACACATCCATCCACCAGCAAGGGCCAGGGGCTGGGCCCCAAGAATGAGTTCTTGGAGTCGAGAAAGACCAGGACTCTTGGGGCCTGATTTTATACCATTCTTGGTGAGATGAGGCAGAGATGGCCGCAGGAGAGGTGGCACTGGCATCCCCACAGCAAGCAGGGAAGCAGCAGCAGCGCTCGTGGCCTTTCCTGCTCCCACTCTTGCCTCACTCGGCTGAAGGAGGGGAGGCAAAGCAGGGCCTGGGCAGGGCTGGGGCTCCCCTACAGCCAGCAAGGCCCAGCTCCTCCAGCCGTGCCCCAGCCTGTCCAGCCGTGCCAGGAAAGTCTCCAAATGTGTGCCTGCCCTGCCCTCTAGTGTCACTTGTACCACAACTGCATTCACAAACCAAGCCAATCCCAAAACCTCTAGTACAGGCTACTCTGTGGTCTGGGACACCAACGTTTCAAGCAGAGCTTGCCTTTGTGTACTGAGGGAGCTCACTAGGAGAAGGATCACCAAGAAGGCTTGGTGATTTGCTGAACGGTGATGCGTTTCTTGAGGGATGGGAGGAACTCTCCTCCCCACCTCTGGTCTCTCAACTTCCCTTAGGAATGAACGGGGGCTGTAGCAGTTTGTCACACACCGGCAGCTCAGCAGGGGCTCCTGTGAAGAGACTGCTCATCTAACAGCGTGGAGATCAGGATCCCACAAGGAAGCAAGTTTTAGGGATTTAAGGAAGTTTAGGGAAGGAGTAGAAGTAAGCAAGTCCTGAATGCAGAGACACCCTGAGATATGGTAGCATTTTTCAGCTGAGGGGCACCCGTACTGCTCCAGAATCAGTTCAGGTCCAGAAACCATTAGCCACCTTATGCTGGCACAGAGTCCCATGTGGCTGTCCTGTTGGGCCCTACTGCCTCCATAAAGAGCTCGATTAGTGTTGCTGCTCCACGGCCCTGTGACCAGGAATAGGGAGCCTGGAGTGCACAGACACTGTAGGAGCTCTTCTATGGAGTCAAGTTGGATGCATGGGGTGCTAGTCTGCATGAGGTCCCCTTCCACCCTGGGGTCCAGCAAGGTGTCTGGATGTGACTAGTTTCAAGCACTCTTAGGTTGCCCATCTCCAGGAGCTGTGACGGAGCTCCTAGAGATGGGCAGTGTGGTGCAGGCTCATGTCTTTGCAGCAGCTACTTGGGTCAACAAGGCTAGTACAAAGCCCTAACTAATGAATCTGGACCAAATCTGATTCCTTTTGTGTTGACATGAGTACATCTCTGCTTTGGGGTCCCCAGGTGACCAATGTTTTCTGCTGTATGAATGCATAGGTGCCTGTTATCCTGCTCAGAGGAGAGGTGAGTATAGCTTTATCTGCTGTGAGCCATTTCCACTATTAACCAAGACGATTCTGGAAAGATGTTGCTCTAGCATAATAAAATCTTCTATAAGGAAGTTAAATATAGTTAACTTACCAAAAACTAAGCTAAAATGTAACTTCATATGTTTGTAAGTGCTTGCATGTGTGATGAAAGTCAGCAAAATTGTAATAAGATCCAGATGGTTCAAGATATTGAAACTTTGAGCTAGGCAGCTCCAAACATGAAAAAAAAAAGAGTGCATGTTATTTACTGGGAAAACAGTAAGACACTGGAATGATTTTGCTTATGTCCTCCTGAATTCTGCATCCCCCAAAATGTTTTAAATTGAGATTGTTTCTTTTTTTTCCCTAAAAGATGAGGTATAAACTGAGCAGGAATTAATTAAGGTAAGTCCAAGGTCAGTGTTATTCAGGAGACCAGGATATATGGTGACAACGGCCCCTGCTAGCCTACTAATGTTCATCTTTACCCTGGAATCTCTTTAAAACATCTTTACCCCTAAAGCAGAGGATCCACGTGAGGCAGGAAAGCAGGAACGGCTGAGGCAGCTCTTCCACATAGGCAAGCTTTTATTCAAGGCACTTGTCAAAAGCATTGCCATGCAGTAGACAAACTCTATCTGGGGAGGCTGACCAGCACAAGTATCACAGAACTGTGTGATTATCTGAGAATAAATCACTTTTATTTTGGAATACAGTGTCAACACCAGGGAGTTATATTGGCAGAGCTGAGATAGCTGTTCTGGTCAATTTTCCTATGTAGACATGTCATACATATATTATAAGTCTGGAGAACAATCTCCCAAGAGAAGCAATGAATACTTTATTGATTGGGATATTTCAAACTTGTGAGGACACAGCAATCTTTTATTTGATGAATGAACAGACGAGGTGGAATTCAGAAACTCAGCTATTTTTTTTCTACTTTTTTTTTCTCCATTTCTGATTTCTGGGCTTAGTTTGAAGAAGACATTAGAAAAATACTAGCAAATGGCAGGGAAAAAAAACATGACCTATACCTGACTCTGCTAACATCAGAGGGGCTGATACCCTGCCGCAAGGCACAGGAGCGAGACCTGGATATATAGCCATGGAAATGCATGAAGGGCTGTTCCTTGCCACCAAGCAAGGTACTCACGTACAGTTTGGTACAGACTCAGACACCAACTTTAACTGTTTAGTGAGAATTTTATTCCCACCAGTGCTCAGGTGCTTTTGGCAATGGAAGGTATATGTGGAAGAAATGACAACGTGTATTAGACTGATACAACTAGGAAAAAAAATATTGTAGAGATTGGAGGAAAGCATCTCATTCCTGAAATGTTTTCCAGCCTTTTCACCAGGTCTAACAAAGCACATTTCTCTCTCCTCAGATTTGGCTAGGCCTTCACAGCTGCAAGAGCATGGCTGCTACGAGGACTGTTGACACCTGCCTACGTGACTACCCGTGAAATGCCTCTGGTTGTGCCTCTGGTTGTGCTTTCTGCACACTGCTAGGCCTGGGACAGCAGATAGGACGTTGTGGAGTGAGAATTGGGTTGAACTCATTGCTCCCTCCCCTGCATGCAGAATTTGGTTTGAAAATTAGTATTGAAAAGGCTTCACTGATACAAAACACTGCTAAGAAAAGGCAAGAGATTTTCGCACATGGGTAGGGGCAGGTTTTTTAATACCTGGAGCAGTGATTTGGGGTTGTGGAATAATCACCTTAAGGAGAGACCGTGTGTGCAGTTTAGATAGATACACAGGCTACCTTGAACTTAGCTGGTTCCTGTATTGCTTGTAATGTAGCAGAATGGTACAGATTTAAGCAGAAATCAGTAACAGAGCAGTTAATGGTGTTGACAGTGACATTTTTTACAGCTAGATTTTAAAGTAAACGCTCCAGGAAGAGTAAAAAGGCAGCCAACACTTTTCTGTATTTTCTTTACAGCACATTTGCAGATGTCACCATGCTTACTTCATCTAAGTCATGTTTACCTCCACAAAAATGAGAACTTTATTTCTGTAAATAAGGCTTAGACAGCAGAGCACAGATTTGTATTTTGTGGCAGGCTCTGGACAAATACACATTAGAAATCACTGAGTGTACAGGACCCAGATCACATACGGTCCAACTAGCACATAAAGGACATCAATGTGAGTTAACAGAGCAGATATTATTCCCAGTAAAGATGCTACTATCATTTACCTCCCCAATGCTAAAGCCTGTGTAGTGGAGAAAGAGGCTGTTCCATTAAAAGGTGAGGTCTGTCCTGCTCTCTATCCATGTTTAGCTGTTAATTCAACCCCACACTTTTTTGTGACTGATTAGAGTACACTGATGTTAAACACTCAGTTCACTCAAAATATCATTAGGCCACCTCAGGGTGATTTTAATGATGATTTTGCAGGATCAAATACTTCATTAACAAAGTGAGCCTCTGGCCTTCACCAGCATAAGCAGCTTAGTGATGTAGACAGATGTGTGACGTCTTCTTGAACTGGCAGGCAGCCAGAAACACTGTCTCTGCTCTCGTCCTGCCTGTGCAGTTATCCACGACTGCTGCTTACAGAAGGGTACCCCAACTAGCTGCATAAGTACTTCTAACTCAGAAAAATACCATCTAATGCTATGAAATTATCTGTATGTTGTGCTACCTTCAGAGGCAGCCCCCTTGCAAGAGTGATCTCTCAGCTACCACAGCTATGCTTAAAGCTAGATTGGATGGATATGGTTATGGAATGAGTTAGGGGGAAGGGTTGGGAGCAGGGCGGGAAAAGAAACAAAACCTAGAGATCCAGTGCAAGTGGGACTGAGAAGGGGCTTTACAAGAACTATGGGCTGAAAAAGATTTATCTTGTGACAATGTTGTGCTGAATGTTTGTGTGGGCAGTCTTGTCTTGTATCAGCTCACACTAGGCTTAGGATTTAGATCATGATTAGGGATTAAATTCAGAGAGAGACAAAGTGTGGAAATGCAAGTGGATTGCAACAGAACAGGACATTACAAGCCAAGTGAGGGTCAATAAAAGCATTAGTCCTGTGATAGCCATTTCAAGTGTACAGTGCATTAGTATCCTTGCCCACACACAGCCTCAACAAGGATTAGGGTTAAAGTTGGGGTTCAGAGACAAGCAAAGAACTGCAGTTGGATTGTCTTGAAGAGAGGTCACTAAGGCAACTCAAGTGGTCCAAAAATGACATCTTCCTGTCAGACTGGGATTAGGTTTGAGGTGTCCTTGCCCTGGCTCTATGCCAGCTAGGGTCAGGACTGAGATTAGGGTAACAGTGTAGAGATGAAGGCAGTGTAGAGCTGCA
This sequence comes from Nothura maculosa, assembly GCA_032353885.1. Lineage (NCBI taxonomy): Eukaryota > Metazoa > Chordata > Aves > Tinamiformes > Tinamidae > Nothura > Nothura maculosa. Next base: position 5,028,267 of record JAUBOD010000560.1, read on the forward strand.
GCTGCATTACCAATGGAAAAGGCCTTCAAGGGAACGAAAAAAAAAAGTGACATTAATTGTTCTTGCCTTGACTCAGTTCCTAATCCTACCCTAGGTAGCAATGAGTCAAGTAAGGGTTCAACCATAAAACATCCTTCCCAGGAGAATCGTTTTGGCAAGCATTTTCCTTCCCTTGGAGGGCCCTTTACAATGGCAGTGCAACCGCAGCTCTACGCTGTCTTTCTCTTAAATACAACTCTAACCCTAATCACCAGCCTGATGGTAGCAATGAGCCATGGAAGGACACGCAGAGCTGTTCAGACAGAAAAGAGAATCCCAGGACAATAATTTTGGCAGCATTATCCTTCCTGCAGAGACCACTTTTCAGTGGCAGCACAGCCATAACTCTACACTCTGCCCTTGCCTTGGCTCGGACACTGCTAGGGCTGAGGTTAGATTTAGGATTCAGAGACGGATGGAGCACAGGGTTACGGCTGCTTTGCTACTGTAGAGAGACCTCCATGAGAAGGCAATCACTGCCAGAACAATTTTCCTGGGAAAGGCATTTTCAGTTGAACGTCTAGGAGTGTCCTTGCCCTGACTCAGAACCAGCTAGGGTTGGGTTGGTATGTACATAAAGAGTGTAGAGCTGCAGTGGCACTGACCCTGAAACAGGGAAGGAAAACACTGAGAAAACAATTGTTCTGGGTCAGTATTTTCTAATCAATCCCCTATTCATGTTCTTGTCTTGGCTGCCATCGCCCTGGGGTTGGCATTGGGCTTGAGTTTGAGTTGTGTTGTCTTCCTCTTAGCTTTCATGGGCATCCTTGGGCTGAAACTTAAGTTTTGATGTAAGAGTTAGGCTTCCAATAGAGACCAAACTGCTGGGGTGAAGAGCGGGCTTAAGACACATGCATATCTGTATATATGTATATATATGTGCCTGCGTAGGTATACTGCATCCATCATCAAGAAGCTTCTTGTCTTTGTCCAAGAAACCTATAGAAGCTACAAGCAAGAACTAATAATTTACTTCTAAAGAGCCCTAACACCAGCAGCATTATCTTCCCTGCTGTTAAAGACTCCTGAAGCAGCACAGAATTGGGCAAGAAAAGCTGAAGCCTGTGTCTTTGGAAGGAGAATTGGGGCGGGAAGGGGGAAGCCAGTACTGAAGGAAGCAGGGGCTTTAGCAGCCTCTCAGAAAGAAATGGAAAGAATATAAAAGGTCCCCAGAAAAATAAAAGGCACTCGGAATGCTGTGGACACTCTGCACTGGGGAATCATTATTACTATTATTATTATTTTGCTTATAAAAGCAAACTCCGCGTTGAGCCGCCACCACAGCGCAGTAGCGCCCATGGCCGCCGCGCTCCCCGCGGCCCGGCCGGCCGCGTCCCAACATGGCGGCGGGGCGGGAATAAATGGCGGCGGGCGGAGCGGAGCGGAGCGGAGCGGCGGGCGGCGAGAGGCGGGCGCAGGTGAGCGGCGCGGCCGCAGGGGAGGAGCCGGGGCGGGCAGCGGGCGGGCGCCTGACGGCCTCGCCCGCCATGAACAGGGCGCAGCTGAAGCGCACGGAGATCCTGCGGATGGCGCTGGGCGGCGGCGCCGCCGACCCGCTGCTGCCGGCCGAGGAGGGCGCGGGGCGGCCGGCGCCCTTCGTGCTGCGGGCGCTGCGCATCGCCCTCGTGGTGTGTCTCTACTGGTTCACCTCCATCACCATGGTCTTCCTCAACAAGTACCTGCTGGACAGCCCCTCGCTGCGCCTCAACGCACCGCTCTTCGTCACCTTCTTCCAGTGCGCCCTCACGGCCGCCCTGTGCCTGGGGCTCAGCCTGGGCGCTGCCTGCGGGCCCCCCGGCTGCCCCGGCCTGCCCACCCTGCGCCTCGACCCCAAGGTGTCCCGCAGCGTCCTGCCCCTCTCCATCGTCTTCATCGGCATGATCACCTCCAACAACCTCTGCCTCAAGTATGTCGGCGTGGCCTTCTACAACGTGGGGCGCTCGCTCACCACTGTCTTCAACGTGCTGCTCTCCTACGTGCTCCTCAAGCAGACCACGTCGCTCTACGCGCTGCTGGCCTGCGGCGTCATCATAGGTGAGCAAGGGCGAGTGGGCACCCGTGCTGGGTGGCCTTGGGGCTCCGCAGGCCCTTGCAGTCCCTAGAGACCCACTGTGCGGTGCAGGCGGCCCTGCAGCCTCGGGGAGATGCAGGAGGGTTTCTCCTGAGCTTGGGCAGGTGATTGAAGAGAGGCCTGATCAAAAGTGGGCTTTGGGGTCCTGGTGTCTCGCCCCGTGGATGTGCTGCTTCATCCTAGGGGGTGAACATTTCTTAGCAAGGCCTCTGTGCTCTCCAGCTGCGACTCTGCAACCACGCAGCAGGATGCATCCCTATCCCGATGTACCCCTGCAGGACAAGGGGATGCTGAACTCCTGCAAGAGCTCCCTGTTCTTTATCTGCATGTGTTGCTCGGGCCCCTCGGTTGTAAGCACAAAGTGGGCAGTGGGGGTGCCAACCACCTGACAGCAGCAATGATCCATTAGGGCACTAGGGTTTGGTAGTGTTATTTGGGCCTTAAGCTCCTGTGGGGACGCTGAGCGGGGACTCCCTCGAATGCTGAGCCATGCAAAACTGTCCTTCCTCTCTCATGGCCTTCCTCCATGTACACAGCTGTTCCCTGAAAAACAGCACAACTTCAGGGCTCCTTTTTTGCACTAACTTGGACAATCTGCTTTGCATATCTAGAGTATATCAGTAACAATTCTTAACACATGATTTTTTTTTCTTTTTTTCTCCTGATTGCTCTCTTTTTAGCCCCCTCCTCATCTCCCTTTGCTCCCTAAGTAACTACCAAATCTCTGCTGAGGTTTAACTTGTGTGAACTTGTTGCTATGTTTTTCACAAAGGCCTTAAAACAACTGTTGGCTTTCTTCCTATTTCAAGTGATTGTTGCATTATTAGCTTTGATAACCACAATGGTATTTGATAGCTGTAAATGCCATTGGGAGCATGCAGTGGAGCCGCGAGCTGAGAAAAGCTGAATGTTCCCAATGAAGGGTGAGCTAATGGACCAAACTCACTACACAACCTTCCACTTCATGGCTGTTCAGATGCCAAGGACAATGACTTTATTTAGCCCAGTTCCCGTGCATATGTGTACACTCCTGTACTTAGATGAGCAGGTGGATTGAGTGCAGATGAGTTAAATGATTCTCCCTCCCAACAGAAGGGGCGAACAGGAGGGTGTGTCTGACTAACAGCTACTACTTTGTCCAGGTGATGCAATCAGTTGCCTTCAGTGTTCCTTCAGAAACTGAAATCCTCTATAATGGTTTTCTTTTGAGCTAGATGAGGGGAAATCTCCTTGCCCTGTAGAGAGACAAATCTGTAACTTCTGTTTCGGAGTTGGTTAAAGTCCTCACTCTCAAGGAAGTTCAACATGATAAAGACATTGAATTCAGTTTTTCTCTTGATCTTTTTTTTCCCTAAAGCTTCTGAGTATTACACCCATGTATTTTACTGTATTTCCTTCTTCTATGTTTTATTTATTTATTATTCCTATAACAGTGCAGACAAGAAAAGGTAGGTTGTGGAACTGGTTTTCTTCCCTGTAGTGTGGTAAGAGAGGTATATTTCTTGCTACTCTGTAAATAAATAAAAAAAAAAACACGTGATCTTCTGTAAATGATCTCTATACAAAGGCTCTCTTTAACTTCAAGTCATGGATTTTTGGAGTAATTTTTTCTAGAGTCATGCTGCCTTTTCCCTATACAAGTCAATCCTCTCAGACTGTGTAGTAAAACACCTGAACTCCTAAAAGAAATTATCCTCAGAATACTAGTCCTGACACATTGTGGATGAACATAATAGAAAGGGAAATATCTTTAAGGCAAACTGTGCTTATAATTGTGTTCTTTTGTTGTTTTTCTTTGGGTATTTTTTGCTCGAATCACTGGCTGTGTGTACCGAGCTCTTGACCAGGTTTTCAGACTACTCCCTATTTGTTTGGTTGCAGGTGGCTTCTGGCTGGGTGTGGACCAGGAAGGGGCAGAGGGCACGCTGTCATGGACCGGTATATTCTTCGGGGTCTTGGCAAGCCTGTGCGTCTCGCTCAACGCCATCTACACCAAGAAGGTGCTGCCGGTGGTGGACGGAAGCATCTGGCGCCTGACCTTCTACAACAACATGAATGCTTGTGTCCTCTTCCTCCCCCTCATGCTGCTGCTGGGCGAGTTCCACACCCTCTACCGCTTCGACAAGCTGGGCAGCCCCAGCTTTTGGGGCATGATGACCCTAGGGGGGGTGTTTGGCTTTGCCATTGGGTATGTGACCGGACTCCAGATTAAATTCACTAGCCCGCTCACCCACAATGTCTCTGGGACAGCCAAGGCCTGTGCCCAAACAGTGCTGGCCGTTGTCTATTTTGAGGAGACAAAGAGCTTCCTGTGGTGGATGAGTAACTTGATGGTTCTGGGGGGTTCCTTTGCCTATACGTGGGTGAAAGGGTTGGAGATGAGGAAGGAACAAGAAGAGCCTAATCTCAGAAACAATGAAAAAAATGAGATGGGTGTATAAGCCACTCCAGCCTCACGCTTGTTTCTGTGTCTGGGGAGATAACTTTCATGTGAAAGGAGCCAGGAGAAAAAGCTGACCTGACAAGTATATGAAGAGCTGTGTCAGGAGCTGGCGCTCAAGGCCTGTCTGGATTGTGTTTTATCTGTGGATTTCACCCTGCCTCTGCAATGGGAAAGCATGTGTTGGAGAGACTGATAAGTTACCACAATCTTTTTAAAATGGATGTTTCTCATCTAATCTGGACAATCTTGCTTTGCTGGAGGTTGGAGATACAGTGGGCAAAGAACAGGATGAGAGCTGTGTATATCTGGTCGCACAGAATGACAGTGAAGTGATTAACATAGATTGAGTGCAAAATCTTGAACCTCCACAGAAGGAAGCAGCAGATAGCCAGTCTGTCAGGAATACTCTCCAGTAAAATGTTCCCCTGTAGTAGAATTGGCAATAGTAGTTCTTTCTGAAGCTCACTGTAAAGCAAGTGCCTGGAAACATCCTCCCTTCTAGTTCTGTACCACTCTAAGCAGAGGCAGCGCTTCTCAATCTCACTGCTGAAGAGCCAGCATCTCTTCCTGATGAGTTCTCTTGGGTCTGTGTTGCTGCTGGCCGTATTTGTAGCTTAAGAAGCTATTCAAGAGGCACGGTCAAAGTTTCTCAATTCCCTCTGTAGGTCTGTGAGGGAGAGCATGCTGTCTGAGGCGGCGTGCCCTTGTTGGAGAGGAGCTAGACCTCGGCCTTTTCCAGGCTCAGAAGGGAGGGGATGGCTTCTAAAGCACTTGCTTCCGTAGGGTGGAGATCCCGGGGCAAAGCTCACGTCCGTCCTCTCCCTGCTCAGGGAGAGGTTTGTGTCTGACAACTGTGTTGTCGCAGGCTGGGCTGCTTTCAGACAACTTGTGCCACGCCTGCTGTCCATCCCCTCCAGGGCTGGTGGCTTCACTGCCAAAAATGAAAATAAATTCCCACTTGTGCCCAGCTACGTCAGTCCCTTTAACTGGAACATGCACCTAGGCTTCCTCAAAGTAGCTACCAGCCTGCAGAGCCTGGCACTCACCCGCTGGGGCTGGAGGCTGCCGCAAAGCCCTGGTGTGAGCACCTCTGTGTGGGCACCTCGGTGGGGACGGCATCCTCTGTCCTGCTGCACCTCGATGGGGACGGCATCCTCTGTCCTGCTGCACCGTGTGCTGGAGCAGCTTGCCAAGCTCCAGCCCCATTAGTTACGTGTCTGAGGGCTCGGGAGAGGCCCTGCAACCGCACACACCCTGCATGGAGACGCTCCACCCTGGCCCTACAAAGACCAGGGCGCCTGTTTCTGTCCTGAGCACGTTTCTTCCTGGCTTGACCATGTTCACCGCCTCGGAGGTGCCAGCTCTCGTTCTTACTTTGGTGGCGGGTGGGCTTTTTGGTTCTCGGGTTTTCTATCAGAACAGACCTTTTTTTTAAACGATGTATATATATTGACTTGTTAATTGTGACCTCTCTGGAATAAAAAGAGCCCTTGGTGCCGTGGGCCGTGTGTGCTGCGGGGCCGCGGACCGCGCAGGCGCGGGCGGGAGCGCGCCCGCTGCG
>JAUBOD010000560.1:5037015-5048314 GCA_032353885.1 Nothura maculosa
CATATATAACTCTTATTCCTTTCCTGCTTCCATTCAAGTTTTGTTGTTATTTTGTTTTATTTGGTTGTTTTGTGGTTGTCTCAGTAGCAGGTGTTGGTTCAGATATCTTGAAGATGCACTGTTTAGGAAGATGCAGTGACTTCAGGGCCAAAGATGGATCAGTGGGATACATTCCTGAAGTGATGGAGAGCTGCAGTGCTGCAGACTGGGCAGAGAGGCTGACAAGAGGACAGTTATCCCTGCATACCAAGATTCCCCAGGCAGTGAAAGTCTCTGACTCATTCTTCTCCATGCTTTTTCTCAAATTATATTTGTTGTTGCCTTTGAAGCCTTCTGACAGCCACTTCGCTGGAGTGACAAAGCCCAAGGAAGAGAATATGGTTCTCCAGACTCTTAGGAGATGAATTTGTTGTGGAGATGGTCTTATGTTTTACAGAACTGGTGTCCCCAAAGCCTGCTGTAGACCAGCTTCTGAGAGGTGACCTGCATCTAAACCCTCCTGCTGTATATGGTCACATTACATTTTCTCTGGAGGGGGACAGTACTGGGAAGGAGTCAGTTGCAGGTCAGAAAGTGCAGCGCTGTTTATTTTGGCTCCTGCATGTTGACACAAGACACAAATAATTTATGTGCTGCTCTAAGCCTTTCTTCAATCTGGATTATTTTTATCTTTTGATCTGTAAATAAGTTCTGGCTATTTGTGGTCCTTGCCCTTTCCTTATTTTTGTTCAAGGACTAGATATTGACAGGATAATTAAAACTCTGCAGGAGAAAAATACCCATTCTGTTCCAAGACCAGAAAGTAGTTGTCAGAACTGGTTGCAGGGTTTTTGGTTTTTGTTGTTGTTGCTTTTTTGAGAGATGATGGTGAAGTCATCCAAAACCAGTTTTCTCTGAAGATTATTTTGATTAGGCAGAATCGAAGGATATTTCACATGGGCTGTAACAGAGCTGAAGAGCATGTTCTTTATGGTACTGCAAGGGTAATGTGTGGCTTTCATGGGAATCCAGGCCCTTGCAGAGCTGCCACGTTGAACGCTGGATGCCAGACAAATGAGAAATAGAGGGCTCTGTGATTGTACTTAAAGTTTATTGGGCCTGTTCTTGGACAAGCCTCACACACAGCTGGAGTGGCTATGGCAAAGGTGATCACAGCCTCTGAGGAATGCAGCCGAGCAGAGCTGGGATGTGGGGAGGAGAAGAGATTGAACATCAGGCCCTGTCTGCCTGTTCTGCCGTGTTCTTATCCCAAAAGTCTCACTGCCAGCCTTAAATAGACGTTTTCATTCCCTTCTCTACAGGCAGTAATGTATGCTCTTTGAGACCAAACCCATCTCTGCCATGCACTCAAGCTGGTATCATCATTTTTAAAGGAAAAGGTTAACATGAGTCTGTTGAATCACATTTCAGTAGGAGAGCAAGGCAGGCCCCGGATCGTGTTTGTGTAACTCGGGACTTGCGGGTTCTGCCATGTTCCCCTTTTGGAAGGGGAGTAGAGGACATTTCAGAAATGTGCATTCAGTGGTGCACAGCTGTCTTCATTCTCTCTCCTTCCATACAGTAATTGTGATACTAAATTTGGAAGAGTTCAGAAAGGAAGGGAGGCTTCTAATAGTTGTTTTCTACCTCTGAATTCCCTTCCCTATTTTTGGCATTTGTGTAAAATGCAATGAACCGATTGGATCTGTTCTTTGCATGCTTTTTGTGTTTCTGATGCCCCTCAGGTCTGGTTTTGAGCTGGAAGAGACTGTCCTGTGCATACAGAGGTGACCTTCATAGTTGTATGAAGGTGCTTGGTTTTGTTTTAGTTTTCTTGCGTGTCTGCAGAATTTTGGCCTGTGCCTGATGCCGTTTTTGCTCAACATAACCACAGGCTGCGGGGCTGTGTGGCAGATGTCAGGAGGGTCGCTGTGGAAACCATTTAACCTCCTCTTATAGGATTCATTTTCCGAGGAAAACTAGGCCATAGACTTGCAGAGCAAACTGTGCTCTGGAAAAGCCTGCAAGAGGCTGAAAGCTATTTCATAAGGCTTATTTCATGTAATCTGTAAAGGATCTATTAAAGGTGTCAAGACACAGAATAGGTTCATAGCCTGGCAAGGGTGAAAGAAATGCCCACCTGTAGGAAGTTAATAATTTAAATCAGAACTGTAGTATCATCTTTACTGTTCTGAGAAGAAAGGTCGACTCATTCTTTGAGCCAACCAAGCCATCCTTTATCCTGAATTTTGCACTGCCCTGTTCCTTGCTGATAGGGTTGGATATTGATCCTCTATTATGTGACAGCTTTAAAAAGACATCGGATGGAAAAATCAGAGCTTACTCATTACTCGATGATAGTCTCCACATAATAAGTAGTTTTCTGAGCTGAACCTGCATTGAAAAAAATTCCCTGAAATGCTTTTTCTGCAAATGCTGGTACCGATGATAGGTTCACTTTCTGACAATGTGGGTAGCAAAACAAGATGCTTTGAAGGCTTGGGGACTGAGCTGTGACCTAAAAAGGGAGTTTATGGAGAAGCACTCAAATTTCCTTCTGTGTGTTTTAACCTTATATTAACAGGAGTTTGCATAGCAGATACTGTATTTGTAAGAGTTGTTGATTCACCAGTTATCCTGACTCCAACCTGCTCTTCCTCACAGGAACTATATCTGTACTCCCATCACTCAGTAGAGCCTGGAAGGGTTTCCTGCCTCCTTCTTTGGCAGTGGTGCCCTTTGGAGACCACGCCGTGCTTGACAGCTGTGTGTGCTGCTTCTTGCAGGAATGGGGAGTGACCCGCCTCACCTTCGAGTACGACTCGGAGCCCTTTGGCAAGGAGAGGGACGCCGCCATCGTCAAGCTGGCCAAGGAGGCCGGCGTGGAGGTGGTCATCGAGAACTCCCACACGCTGTACGACCTGGACAGGTACGGGCGAGCCGGGAGCTCCGTAGCCTCATCCATGCCCTGGGAGCCTGCACGGTGCTGAGGTGTCACGCCTCTGGTGAGAGCACGTCGGAGTGCTGACAGGGACCGGAATGGAAGGAAAGGTGTTGCCTCGGGCTAGTTAAACTCTGTACTTCTCATTTAAGCTGGCTGGCTGTGTCCTATTGATTGCTGTCCCTGAACTTTTTCTCCCTACATAGGCTGCTTTTTTTCCATTTCAATGAGATAAAAATAGTCAAGCTGTTGTCTCAAACAGGTTATGAAGGCACTTTTTTAATTGATGGATGTGCCAGTACAGCTTTGAGACATAAAATAAGATTGTCTGGGGCAAATTTATTTAAAAAATTGAATGTCTTGTTTTTGTTATGTATTTACTGTGCAGTAGTCTCTGTATTTACTCTGAAACTTTTTTTCAGCTGTGACTATGTAGCATACTTGACTTCAGCCATATTTCAGCCTTACAGGTTGCTTGTTTTTACTGTTGTTTTGTTTATTTGTTTTCCTTTGGCTGATTTGTGCCAAGCTCGTTAAAAGCAGCTTTCCTCCTCTAAGTCTGTTGTACCCATAAAGTCCTATCAGAAGTAGCTTTTGCAGTTTAGCACATGACGTGTGGGAATGTTTGGAGGTTTTCTTGAACCAGTCTCTTGGTGGACATTGCTCTCCCATTTTTGCATTAGAGGAGGCTCTGAACACTTGAGAGTTTACACTTGAAGAGACTCGAACACTTCTTCCTCAGTTCTTCTGTATCCCTCATACTTCTTGTGTCATCTTTGTCTCTTCCAGGCTAGAAAATCGTAGATTATTTATTCTGCAGGTGGAATCTGTTGCTTATCTCTTCTCATCTTTGTCACTTTAATAATTCTCTGCTTCCTGAGATGGAGAATAGAGGTGAAAACTGTAGCTAGTGTTCAAGTTGTAGGAGCACAACGCATTTATATAGTGCTGGGGTGTTTCCTGCCTGTCTTCTACTAGTTGCTACCATTCTTTTGCTTTTGAGCGCTGCTAAATATTCAACTGATGTTTCAGGGCTTCCTTCCTGAATGGCCACAGCTAGTGGAGAGTCCATTACTCTATAAGTAAAGCTAACATTGCAAAGTAATGCAAGCAGAAAAACAGCATTTCCAGCACATAGATTTGTGATGATTTTCTTAGTTGGTCACGTGGTAGATAGGGAAGTTCTTCAGTGGCCTTTCGTTTGGATCTATCGCGGAGTAGCTTATGTAATTAAACTTAATCAACTTGCCCTTCGTTGACCCTTCCTGATAACACAGAAGAAATTTCAAGAAGCTCAGGTCCCAGCTCAGCTGTGTGTGGGATTTCTCCTTCTGTTAGAAAAATGCATTCCTACTCTTCACTGTCACTCAACAGGAATTTTCTCTCTGCAAGGACTTTTCCCTTTATCACAAGTCATCTGCGTTTCTTCAAGAATTTTCGGTGGGCCACTTTGTCAGATGGTTTTTGAAAATCTAGTTAGAGTTCCTCAACTGACTCTCCCTTTGCCTCATGTCCAAAGATGGATAATAGTGTGGGGTTTTTTTTCTTTTTTTTTTTTTTTTTTAAATAGATCTGCAGTCATTCTTGCTGGTTTTTGATAGTATTTTCCCAGACTCACAGAATGGTTGAGGTTGGAATGGACCTCTAGAGATCATCTAGTCCAACCACTCTGCTCAAGCAGGGACACTGAGAGCACATGGCACAGGGTCACATCCAGATGAGCTGCTACTGCAAGGATATTAAATAGACGTAAGCCATAGTCATGGCTGGAGTAGGCTGGTGATTAAATAACACTTTCACCTAGATCCTGCCCAGTGCCTAGGGGGAAATTATGAATTGTGTCTCTTTCTTGTGGTTCTTCATTAATTGCTCCATGGAAGCCATTTATGGCATCCAGAAAATTGTTGTTGCCAGGCCTTGAAGTGTGACATTTACCCACTGTACGTGGGTAAATGAAGTCTCTCGTTCTGTGGTAGTGTATTTCTAATGCTGCATTTCTCCACAAGCTTATCAGACCAAGCATGTTGCCCTACAGGCTTACTATCCAACCTTTATGTCAAAGGATGTGTTATCCTTATGCCCAGCCTACTTTTTTCTCTGTGATTTGTAACCCAGTGTTGGTGTCTTCTCATCTTCCCTTAGCCAATTTTCCAGTGATACGGTTAGGCCTGGTTTTAAACAAATAGTCTGATAGTTCACTTCTAGTTCCGTGATTCCAGTAGTCTCTGTCTTCCTCAGCAGTGCATCCCTGCTGCTGTCAGCAGCAGCTCCTTTCTAACATCTACAAAGAGCCTGTTCAGTTAGCTTGTGAATTTGGCCACTTCTATGTCAAGTAGCAAGGTCTCAATGTGCTTCTCTTTAGCACTGCTGACACAGCTGTCTGATGAGCAGAGCTTCTCTCCTCCTTCTGCCCCAAAGCAAGGAAAGGGCTATGGAAAAAAAAACAACAAAAAAACCCCAAAAAAAACAAGCATCACTGTTAGAAAATACTCCTAGAAAAAAATAAATAAGAATTCCCAGTCAAGATTACCGATGTTCAGAGTGTGGAAGTCAGACAGCAAAGATAATCTTGTAGGTAGCAGCTTAGCCTGCTCAAAGTCTTTATTTGACAATTACTGTGCCTGACAAGATCCAGCTGGTAACTTGTTCCCTCCCTTTCCTGGATCTCCATGGTTTTCCTTCCTGAGGATCTAACGCCTCTGCAGCCTGTTTGCTGGTGGCAGCGTCATGGTTTCCATAATCCTGGGCAGCCTGGGTCCTGCTGGGCACAAGGAATTCCTGGGAGCTTTTGCAATGTGCCTCAGGAACTGTTTTACACCCGGCATTTTAGCATATGGTTGAAAATATAAATAGATGCTTTTTAATAGGAGTGTGTACTGACTTAAATGAACCAAGCTTGGGGGAAGTACTGTTCTGTTTTCCATCTAAAAAGTTTCTAACTTCTGTCTGTTGAACCACATTACTCTTGTCTGTCTGGAATGGTGATTTAGCATCAGGTGTTTTTTCCCTGCATTGCTATTTAGCCCATGATTGAGGCACTCTGTTTTCCACATACTTGTGTGTGTGTGATTTGCTGGGAATGGAATAGCTGGTCCTTTGTGCAGTGCCTGCTTTGTGGCAAATCTGCCAGTTCTCCTCCATCTCCTCTGCGACTCTGAAGAAAAGCTGCTTGTCTCGTGTGTGCGCAGCCCTACACGAGCCCTCTGGAGAAAGGATTTAGCCCTTGGCAGCTTATGCAATTGTTCTGAGCAAGCTAAACAGTGTATGCGAGTCGCTGGTGTGGTGCAGTGCGGAGCAGCCTGTTTGCCAGTGCTGGCAGCCAGCTCTTCTGCACAGGAAGACGCGGGTGGCAGCACATTTGGTCTCCTGACAGAATGGGGCCCTGGCATTTGCGAGCTGAGATGTCACGTTGGTGAGGAAAGCAGCTTTCTCCAGGCAGCTGATGGTCCCCCTGGGGCACTGCCACGGAGGCTTGACTCCGAAAGCGGTGCCTGTGGGGGTGTGATGGGAAATGTGCAGATGCTGCGTGTGGTGGAGGGCTGCAGGACAGCGTGCAGCCCTCGCGGTGCCAGGGCTGTGTTTGGGCAGGTTGTGGTTGCTCTGTCTCCAGGTAAAGGGCTGTACGATAATCAAAAACATATGGGCGCTGTCAGATAATGCTGGGCAGTAAATCACTGATCAGGTAGCATCACAGTTTTACATGTGCTCGCTGATAGCAGGAAGATTAGGTGTTGTATGATGAATAAAGCAGCTCTGCTTTTCTGTGGTGTTATTCCAGTTTTGGAAGGTTTGATCCAATTACTGTTGGTTTGCAAAAGCTTTAGCTGTGGATCTCAGACATGATATAATACTGTGTATCTTGGAATGAGGTGCAGCATAAGCAGCCCTGTGGAAGAGGGCTGAGAAAGGAGGTGTGTTAAAGCAGCGGCTTCTCCTGCCCTTCTGCGTCTCAGGGCAAACACTGCAGCCCCATCACGTTTTCCTCTCAGCATGCTGAACTCCTCTGAAAACACGCTGCCTGTCTCAAGTGCTTGCTGCAAGTGAAAAGGCCTCATTTTTCCCTCCAGCAGCAGCGGTGATCTTCCAGCAGCCCCTATGAGCTGGTGGTCGTGTTTTGAGGTCCCAGGCTTCAGAGCAAGTAGCAGGAAAGTTTTCGTGGGCACTATTTGTGGGAGCTTAACGTGGTCTCTTAACATCCCTGGTGGAGTACAACCAGCCAAGAAAACCTGTCTCTAAAGGTTTAGCAGATGCCCTCTGGTATGAGGCGGGTCTCACAGCACAGAAGAGTATGAAAGGGTGCTGAGCCACGCAGTAATCCTGTTTAGTCTTGCACTAAACTTACACATCTTCATGTTCTCTCTACACCCTTGTAACCCACACTGTCCTTCCCCTGCTCACTAGTGTCTTTTTCTCCCAATCTATACCGTTTATTGCATAGAAAAACCAGAAGAAGCTGCAGGAGGCTCCATTTGGCCTCTGTTTAATCTCGCTGCCTCCTTAGGGCCCCCTTCTTGTCCACGCACAGTGTGGGGCGGCCTGGGCTCGCGCAGGGCCTGGCTGGGAGCGGCGATGGGACGTGCGGAGCGAGCGCTGCGCCATGTGGGAGCGGAGCCAGGTCAGCACGGAGCACACGTGTGGAAGGGCTGGCCAGGCCCGGCCCGTGTCGCTCCTCCTCCCTACACGTGCCGTGCTGGGGGAAGGGGAAGGCACATGGCGCCCGCCAAAGGCGCCTGCCTGCCCAGAGCCCGGCCCCTTGCGTAAGCTGCCGGCTCGTGTGTGTGGGAGCTGCGGCCTCAGCTTTATGTAATGGGCCCCGTGCTGCCTGCTTGGCTCTTAACTCCTTCCCCTCTGCGGGAGCGCGGGTTAAAAATACCCCGGGGAAACCTGCCGCCATCAGGAGGTTTCTCTGAGGCTTCTCTACTCGGTGTCCCGGGAAGATGAGGCTGCTGTGCGGCCTAGCAGGTTGTGGGTACTTGGTGATGAGGAGGGCAGGGAGCTGTGACCGTCTTGAGCTGACAGGTCTGCTCTGCTCGTGAGCTTACGGGGCTGGGGGGAAGGGGGATTTCTCTAAGCACCAGGAGGGAGGAGAGTGACGCAAACTGGGATTTGTGTCCTCTGAGGCTCGTGGAGGAGGGGACGGGAGGAAGTAAGGACAGGGACAGGCTGGGATATCCCGGAGGAAGTAAGGACAGGGACAGGCTGGGATATCCCCAGGGCTGGGGAGGAGCACGTGCAGGTCTGGGGTTTGCCATCCTGGGGAGACAGAGCAATTAGATTGCAGGGGGACTGAGGTCAAGAGCTCTGGGAGAAATGGTGTGAAGCCTAGTTCAGCAGCTTTCTTGTATTTTTCATGGAGATGGATTAATATGTTCATTAGTTTATTAGTATGGGATTTTGTTTGTTTTGCCTCTTTTTTTTTTAATTCCTTTTCAAGGGCTCATCATGAGGAACCCAGATCTGTACAGGATTTCTGTACTGGAAGTGAAAGACTGCTAGGAGCTGGATGCAGTTTGACTGTTATTCCCTTGTCTCTTTTGTGGGAGCAAGGCTGTGTTGTAAGTGTCATCTCATTTATTTTGTCTCCAGAATAATTGAGCTGAATGGCCACAAACCACCCCTCACCTACAAGCGCTTCCAGGCTATCATTAGCCGTATGGAGCTCCCCAAGAAGCCAGTGAGCAGCATAGTAAGTCAGCAGATGGAAACGTGTAAAGTGGAAATACAGGAGAACCATGACGACGTGTATGGAGTCCCATCCCTGGAGGAGCTGGGTATGTGTTAAGGGTGAAGGCAAGGGTTAACTGCCAGCAGAAACAGGCTCCACTGCAACGTTTTCCTGATGGCTGGCATGCACCCAGGACAACTCCAGTGTTCCCATCTGACCTGGGTTGCCCCTAGCTGTGGAAGCAGCAGTTAATTGTTCGAGACTGCTGGGGTCTGTGAAAACAGACTGCTGCCCCCAGCACTGCAGCCACACTGAGGGCAGCGTCCCCGTTAGCGCTGCTGTCACACGCTCCACGGCTGTGCTAGTGCTCGCTCTGCCACTAAGAACATGTAACCAGGGTTATCAGTGTCTCGTGTCCACACCAGCTGCTTGCTTCTTGTTACAGTCTCTGGCGGGTTTTGTAATGGACCTGAAGAGGTGAGCTGACCATGTGCCAGCCTCAGATCGCTTCCCTCGCTTGTTTCCAAGCAGCATTCGTTTGGGGGCTTAATGAGACCAGAGATACTACCAAAACTAATTTCATCCATTCTGCTAGACCTTCTGGTTCTTGGGAAGTCAGGGTTTGCTTCATCCTTCCTAGAACCTTTTGGTAATCTTTTTTCCTTGGAGAAGGAGGATGAATAGAGTGGTGCAGTGAGGCCCATATCAAGGATATGAATTTAAATGCAAGGAAATTAAGGGTTAATGCAGAATACTGCCTGCATGCCTGTGATGCTGGAGGCTTCGTGCCAGGTTCTTGAGAGTCAGCACCTTGGTACCTTGAGGCACAGTTGAAGCAGTCTTAGAAAAGGAGGTCTTCACAACAGGAGGGTTGCAGTCCTTGGCAGATCACTTTTCACTAATGTCTGACCTAATACATGCAACCTCACAGAGCTCTGCTTGTCGCCAGGGGAGGCCCTGCTATGAGCCTAGAGCAGTGCATTGGTTCTGAAAACTAATGAAATGTGGCTCTTCAGCACTATTCCTGCACCTTGTGTCAAAGAACAGGAGCCCTTAGCAGACTCTTTAGTGAGCTGCTGTGTTTTGTAGCTGGGTATTTTGTAAGTCAGACATTTGGGGCAGATGTTCCCTTAGCCAACCCTTCTGACCCTTGGGGCAGAGCCCTGTGGGTAGTACTAAATCACAGGGGTGTGAACAGTGGGGCATGAAGTCCCCAAAAGGCTGTGTGAAGCATTGCAGGGACAGGCTCTTGTTCTGCAGTGCTGTGAACAGGTTTCCCCCATACCCCAAATGCCTGCTATAGAAGGACTAGAGCAGCAAGTCTGCCATGCCAGGTAGCTCAACTAAATGCTCTAGTATTCAGCATGTACTGCTTTACAAACGAAATTCAATCACGAGTATGTTTGTCTAGAATTCAAATCATACCAAATTCTTTCCCTCAGGTTTCCCCACAGATGGCCTTGCCCCTGCAGTTTGGCAAGGAGGGGAGACAGAAGCTTTGGCACGGCTGGATAAGCATTTGGAAAGAAAGGTAATCCATGTTATTGAAGTAGTCATTTCTTCAAGCAGTAGCCCGAATTAAAAATGTTGACCTTGGCCATCATCCTCTCTCCTTGTATTTTTTCCTGTCAGCAATGCATTCCCCTGCAGTGGGGACTCTGATGCTGATGCAGCACACCCCATCTTGGCGTGTATGTAGAGCCAGGAGCTCCCCTTCTGGGCTACATGAAACCTAGAGGACTAGAGCTGTGTATTAACTGTGGTGTTGTGAGAAGCACATGGGACTCTCCTGTTGCTCCTTTCATTTCATTTAGAGGAATGCAGACTTGGACTATGTCCTATAAAGTTACCTGGTCCATGCCTCACGTTGCATACCATCTTCTCTCATCTGTGTGAGACATTGGTAGGGGTGTGTGCTCATAAAAGAATGCCTTCCTAGTGTACATCTGCCTTGGCTCTTTCACTGATTGCAATTCCTTTAGCCCCTAGCTGAAATACCAGATCCCTTCTATGGTCTTTGCCATCATAGTGTGCGTAGGACAAAAAATATTAGAGCAATGAAATGTGCTCTTTGGTAAGCATGTGCTCTAAGGTAAACATGTGCTCTAAGGTATGACTTAAAAAGACACAAACAGCTAAAACTTAATACCAGATCACTTGGTAATTGGTGTAGGACTCCAAGTGTAAATTCTGGTATTGGAGAAGGAGCAAACCTTCAACATCAACAGCACAACAGGGAGCTCTGAGCTTCCTTGGATGATCTCATTCTGCACACTAAACAAGATAGGCATGATTGGACCTAAACAATTGCATTACCATGTGTCCCTAGAAGATCTGAGGGCTATTAGCTAAGGCATGCAATGCAAATCCAGTCCTTTTCTGGGCCAGAATTGAATTAGCATGTAGGGGCTGGAATTGCCCACTGCAGATCTCTCAAAGCAGTGATTGGAAGTGAATAGAAGAGACCCGAGTGACCTCACCACCTTCAGAGAGGCCAGTTCATTGCAGTGTCTGACAGGTTTGGTTTTCTTTGCCTTGTTTCCCCTGAATATGTCTAGGCATGGGTTGCAAATTACGAACGACCAAGGATGAATGCCAATTCCCTGCTGGCCAGCCCCACGGGACTGAGCCCCTACCTGCGCTTCGGCTGCTTGTCCTGCCGCTTGTTTTATTACCGGCTCTGGGAGCTCTATAAGAAGGTAAGACAAAAGCAA
>JAUBOD010000560.1:5058726-5082629 GCA_032353885.1 Nothura maculosa
CCTGCCTGCGTGCCGCCCTCCCTCCGTCCCTCCCTCCCTCGCTCCCTCCTTCCCCGCTCCCTCCCTGCCTCCGCCTGCATGGAGACAGCCGCGGAATGGCGGAGCGAGAGAAAGGAGCCGCATCCCCGCCCGCCTCCTCCCCCTTCCTGGGGCTGCACCTCGCGTCGCCCCCCAATTTCAGGTACCGGCCGCCTCCCCCGGGACCCCCCCGGGGCACGGGCTGCCCCCGCCGCCTCTGCCCCGTCCCCGCTGCAGCCCCCCTGCAGGGGCAGCTGCAGCCCCCACCTTGGGCCCCCCTGCGCCCCCAGCCCCTGCCTCCCCCGGGCCCCCACAGCCTCCGCTCGGCCCCCCAAAGCCCCCTACCTGTCCTGCTTCCTCTTAGATGGCTCTTCCTCATTAAAATGCCCCATCCTCCTCCATCCTCAGTCGAGCCTCCTTCTAGCCCTTTCCAGGAAATCCTGGCTGCTCCCCTTCCCTTCGCGTCCCTGTGAAGCAGCAGCCCAAGGCGAGGTGTGCGCGAGTGTCCGAATTGATCCATTCGGAAATGCTGAGCGCTCCCATTGATTTGGAAGGCAGCGGGGGCACCTCTCTGCCCAAACCCATCCGGGCGCCTTGCCAGGACCCCCGATGGCCAGGGCAGGGCCAGCTGTGCACAGAGGGACCCGCCTGAGGGGCCGGGGCCTTGGGATCCACTGGTGGCTCTGAGGGCAGCTCCGGCGCTGGGCTGCGCTCCATGGATAGCGGGAGGCTCGGCTGCCACCCACATGGGCAGCGCCTGGCGGATCCCTGCTGCTCTCCCAGGGAGCTCCGTGCTTCTAGTGCCTCTAGCGTCTCCAGCCGTGGCTTTCTGCTTGTCTCTGGCACCCCAGGGTGCTGCCTGGGAGCTGCTGGAGAAGGAGGCACTGCTGGGTGGCTCAGGAGGCCAAGTCTTGCCTGAGACAGACTTGTGTGAGACCTTGTGTCAGCCAGGCCTCACTGCTGGGGCTTAGGGGTCCACAGGACCCTGGAAGGGAGCAGCTAGATGCAGTCAGGCTGGGCAGGCTTGGGCGTTTTACCTCTGTGGATCTCAGCAGACTTGTGCTGGTGGAAAGCTGGGTAGGTCTGGGCTTGAGCAGCCTCCTCCTCTTGTAGTGCTGCCTGTTGGAGCTGCTGGGAGCGCTCGCAACATGGCTGGATAAATCCTGCAGATCGAGCAAGGAAACGCTGCCTCTGGAAATGTCCACCATGGAGCAGGGGGGCTCAGCTGAGGGATGGGGCTGAGCAGCCGAGCTTCATCTCATCCCTGCCAGGGTCATGGGCACTGCTGTGCTGGGTGCAACGTGTCCGCCTTTCCCGTGTCCCTTTCCCATGGAACCAGCAGTGCCAGGGGGAGGGAGAGCAAGGTGCTGCGCCTCGCTGCGACTCGGACCTGGAGAGAGGGAGCCCAGCACATCAGCATCCGTCCCCATGGGAAAGACTGATGCCCTGCCGGGGAGATGGGAGAGACATGAGGAGAGCTGGGAGATCATGATGGGAAGGCAAGGTCTGTCCCAAGGCCCCAGGCACAGCATCCGAGTTTTGGAAGTGACTCTTGTGTCTCCGAACCAGAGGTTATGTTGCAGTTGGGAGAGGTGTGCAAGGAGGATGTGCCTGCGTTGGAAACATTGTTTGTGAGATCCATTACCTGGTGTGACTTGGGCTGTGTGCAGCTGGACACGTGGTTTCTGGGAATGGATGGGACCTGAGGCACATTGTGGTGGATGCTGAACTCCTGGAGATAGCTGCTTTTGGCAATAAGAAGGGCATCATTTTAGGAGAAATTAAGAAGTTCTCATCCATCTCTCTCATTATCCCCAGGCCCCCCAAAGCTTCTTTGTTGGAGGTTTCAGCAACTGAACCCCCCAGCATCTCTCTCTGGTCGATGGTTTCCTTCTCAGCTCCGTTCTCTCACCAGAGGTTCTGTCAGCCTTTCTGGCCAGGTTTCCTGTGATGTGCTCACAGCTCCCTCTCCAGGCCAGGGGTCCTTCTGTCCACTGGTCTGGCTGTGAGCAGGCTGGAGTGTCACCAGGGAGGCCTGGAGTGGCCGAGGCTGAGATCGTGCTGGGCCCTGGGATGCTCTCCTTGAAGGCTGCACCAGCCCTGCTGCTCCCGTGCCCACTGAATTGGGCTCTTGGGTTGGTGCTGCCCATCAGGGCTGCGGAGAAACTGGCAGCCACGGGATCCTGGGAGGGAAAATGCTTTGGCTGGTCTTTTATCAGGTAGGCCATGGATATTAGGTGTCAGTTGTGCCTTCTGAGCAGGAGAGAGGAGTATACATATTAACTAGATAAAAGGCATAGATAGAACTAAGTATAAGATACAGATATATTATAAAAACATAGGTAGCACAGATATTAGAAGGCAGACAGGCTGTCAGCACTGGCGGCTCTGCAGTGAGTGCAGCTCTGATGTAGGAAAGCTGCCCCTCGCAGGAGTGCAGGACCTGAGGGGTCAGTGACTGATCCTCATCTACCTGACAAAAGCGGAGAGCATCCACCTGGAAAGCTTCAGAGAAGCAGATCCTAGGAGAGATATTTGCATGGGTCACAAAAGGGGAGGAAAGCAGCCCCCCTCCCCTGGGAGCCTGGCTGTCTGTAAGAAATCACAGCCATTTCCATGGCCAGGGCCTTGCGAGCAAGGGGAGTCTCTGGGGGAGGGAGGCCTCTCTCCAGCTCTTCAGGAAGTTGAAGGAAGCGTCTTCAGGATGAGGCAAAAATCAATCCCAGCATTATAGGCTGTTTTATCTGTCAGCCATATATATTCAGTGTGTCTGAATAGCCCATTCAGAGGCAAGGAGCTGGGCGTTGGAGCTGGGCTACCTTTCTTGTTGGAACAGAGGATGAGAGCGCTGCCTTGCTCTGAGGGAAGATGAGGTGGTTTCTCTTTGCTTTAAACAAAAGTGTCTGGCTCCTGTGATGGAGGGGAAAGCTCAGGCCAGCTAAATGCAGAAAAGTGCTTCCTTCTGAGCTATGATGGGTGTGGGACTTGTGCACAGCCCTGCCTCCCAGCAGAGCGTTGGGGTAGGACCCGGGCAGCTGGAGCAGTTGGAGCCTCAGATCCCTAAGGCCGCGTGTCCTGGGGAGGGCAGGAGGGCAGAACACTCGTGTGGAGGTGCAGTATGAACCATCACAGGGCTCAGTGACAACGTGGGGCTGAGGGGCAGCATGGTTGGCAGCATGCGGGCCGGGCGCAGAGCAAGGGTGGTGCTTGTGGGTCACCTGTGGGGCAGCGGTCTGTGCTGGGCCCCTGTGGGCCACTGGCCGGCACAGGCAGGTGTGAGCGCAGCGGGGCCGGCGCTGCTCCCTGCCTGTGGGTGCGTGTCCCAGCCGCTGCAGCACAGAGCGAGCCGCAGCACCGGCCCACACACACGGGTGTGCCAGGAGGCAGCGGGGCCATGGCCGGGGCGCTCGCTGCCTCCCTCGGGTCTGGGTCCGGGTCTGAGCAGCGCGCGCTCTGAGGGGATGTGGTTGCCATGGCGGTTGAGCGGCGCAGCCGGAGCGGCTCCTGGATGTGGGTGGATGGCTGCTCTGCACAGCCTCTGGCCAGCTCCGCTCAGCGCCTTCCCGAGCAGGGATCTCCCCATCCCCATGCCCAGCCCTGGCTCCCCTGGCCCTGCGACATCCCGGCCCCATCTTACCCACAGCGCCGGCCCTGCTCCCCCCAGCCCTCCCTGCTGCAAGAGCCCCCTGCACCACGCTGGGGTTGTGACTGCTCCCGCAACAGGCTGCTCCCCTTCCTGCTGCTCCTCCTCCTCCTCGCAGGGCTGCACGGCACCAGCGAGCTGGCGGGAGCAGGAGATGCACAGGGAGGCGTGGGGCCTCCCGTTCCGGAGCAGCACGCAGGGGAGCCCGTGTCGTCTATCCCCTTTTCCCTGGCGGGGCATCAAGCTGGCCGAGACACTGGTGGAGTCACGTCAGGCCTTGTTTATTACAAGGGGTTTGTTAATTAAGCATTACAGAGCCGAGAACGTCCACACGCTCTCTCGCTCTGTTTGCAGAGCAGATGCCAGGAGCAGCAGCCCCTGCTCGGCCATCTCAGTGCGCTCTCCTTGCGGAGCCCCAGGCTGCATCCAGGGCTGCCCCTGGGTGCTCGGGCACCTCGCTGCTCGGCCTTTCACAGGCACCAACAGAGCCTGTGGAAATAGCGGCTGTGTCATCTTTGCCCTCTTTGGGAAGCAGCAGAGAAAGGCAGGGGTGTTTCTTGCATGGCCCTGGAGGCAGTGGGGTAATGGAGAGTCCTTGCTGTATTGCTGAGGTACTTCTGGAGCAGCCATGTGAGGGAAAGGAGCAGGAGTAATGTGGAGAAAGGCTTCTTTGTTTTGATTTTTCCATTAAGTGAGTAGACTTTGAATAGATCAGATGCCCGCATGACATCTGATGTGGAAGATGGAGTCCTAGATATTGTGAGATTTGAATGACAATAAATACAGTATTGCAAGGGATATTTGCCAATAGCACAAAAATTGGAGGAGCAATAACCAAAGGCAGACTGCAAAGTGGTCCAGACCCTCACTTTAACCCAGATGGGATTAAGGAGATGAAGAGAGGTGAAAAAAGACCCTTCACAGGACTAGGGTTTGAGGGAAGCCCTAGCTGAGACAGGAGTGTGGGTTAGGAGAGAGCACCCAGGGAAGGGGCAGTGCTCCTGATTGGATTTGCCCCTTGGTGAGTGGGAGCTGTTAGTGCTCCTTGTGCTTCACTCCACTTGGGATGCAAACCTGGCTGAAATGCTGGCCCCACATGCATGACCAAAATGATCCCTACCTTTTGAAGGTGAGATGATGCTTCTCTAACTAGAAGAATGCCACTGTCCCCGTGGCGAAGGGACTTGCCAGGGTTCGGCCAGCAGTGCTGCAAGGGCAGGAGAAGGTGGAGGGGTGATATGGGTGGGTGTTGGGGTAACCATGTTCCCCAGGCCCCGCTGCAGGCCATGGGAAGCGGGCGCTGGAGCAGCAGCAGGAGCCGGGCGGGCTGCAAGCAGAGGGAGTCAGCGTCCCAGCAGAGTGCCGGCGCTTGGCAGCGGCTCAGCTCTGGAGGTTATCTTTTCATTTTTTTTTTCTCCTCGAGGACAGCTGATTCCATCTATTTTTAATGAGCTTCCCTAGGTTGCGCAGTGAGCAGGCAGCGAGCTAGCACCAGCAGTACAGACTGCGCTGGGGCAGCCGGCGCCCAGGGCCTGGCCTTCATCTCCCCGGCTCCTCCTCGCCCCAAGGGCAGCGGGGGACTTTCCTGGGGAGAGAACGTGTCCCCCAGGGAAGGGGGTCCTCCTCCATGCAGCTGGTTTTGAAAATGGAGTCAAGCACCGAAGAGGAGAGCTGGCTGGAAGACCAGTGGGAGAAATGGTAGGGAAGGGGCTGTGCCTTGGGCAGGGGGGCGGTTGTCCTTGTGGATGCGCGTGTGGGGAAGAGGGGAGAGCCCCTCTCCTTGGGCTGCATCGCGTCCTCCGCGAGCGATGCCTGTAGGATAGGAGCAAACTTGGCACCAAAACGAGCTCCAAGTTTTGCGCTGGGCAAGAGGAGAGAAGCCCTGGGGGGTGGGTGCTAATGGGGAGCCTTAATGGGAGCACTGAAATGATGAGGGGAGAATTGGGACAACTTGCAAGGAGCCTCCCAAGGCTGGGTGCCAGGGGCACCCTTCTCCTGCCGCCGTCCTCTGTGTGCAGGCAGGGCCTCTGGCAGATGCCAGCGCAGCATCTCCAGGTGCCAGAGCAGGCAGGATGGCTTCCCGGTGCTGGAGCAGGCAGGGTGGCTTCCTGGTGTGGGAGTGGGAGCCCGGCATCCTCCCAGCCCACCCGCGGAGCCTCGGGGGCTCCTGCCCAGCCTCAGCCCCGGCAGCTCCGTGCCTGGCCCCGCACCTCCAGACATGGGGAAAGGAGCATTAGCGGCTGCCGGTGCCTGCGCCCACAGCAGCCCCTGTAATAGGAGAAGGAATCGATTTGCTCCCTGAAGGCTCCTCACCAGGCTCTGGCCCACAGGAGGGGAGGAAATGCATGGAGGCAGTGGGGGGCAGACATCCCACTCCGGGGCGTTGCACGGCCGTTCCTGACCGCCTGCTCCCCATGGAGCCTGTGCCGTGGGCAGGGAGGGAAGGAGAGACACCGGTGCCACCAGCACCCCCTGCGTGGGGGCTCCCAACCGCTCCTTGCCCAACCGCGTGCCCTGCCCCTTTCCCAGGGCTGGGCCCCGTCTTGCCGAGCATCCCCAGCCCAAGGGGAGACCCGGCAAATGGAAACCACAAACAGCGCCCGCTGCACTCAGGCTGCTTGAGACAAAGCTCTGGGGCCACCTCGGCTGGCAGGCACCTTTGGGGCTGGACTCTTGTGTTTACCCCACGGTAATGAATAAGGACGAGGAGCATTGCGGTACGAGTAAATAGAAATGTTTTAATGCACAGAAGCCAGGAATGCCTCCCTGTGCCCCTGAGGAACAGGAGCTGCGAGCGAGCGCGGGCAGCCTGGTAGTCAGCACATATCGAGCTGCTAAAATGAAAGCTCTGTGAACTTTGCCAAGAGGTGCAATAAGTGTGTGCCCTAAGGGAGCCCCTGGGGCACATCAAGACAGGTTTGACAGCACTGGTGGTTGCAGGGATATCTGGGGAAATAGATACCCAACAGATAACCACTGCCATGGGCTAGCACCTGCGTTGGGGGAACATCCCTCTGGACAGGCCTGCTCAGGGTGTGTGGCACCGGCAGGGCCATGGCATGCAGGCTTGCAGCATGCACAATGTTGGGGGCTGCTCCTGTGCCTCATCCACTGCAGCACGTTTCTTCTTCGGATGGTGACTGCTCCTTTCCCCGCCGGTCGCCCTCGTCCCGCTGGGTGCGTTTGGGCTTGGCAGCGCTGTGGATAGGGCAGCCTGCCCAGTCAGGACAGCGCCAGGGACTGCCCAGGATGGCGGGAGCTAAGCCCATGGGATGGGGCCGGCTGTGCCATCTGTCCCTGTCCTCCTCCACACACATCCCAGCTGCCTGCGCCCGAACGGGGCCGACCTGACACCCTGCAGCCCTGCTGTGGTGGAGATGGGCTTCTCCTCTCCAGCAAGAACCCTCCCTCCCAGTCTTTATTCCCGGGAGGAGCAGAAGAGGCTCCCACAACCCCATGAGAGCTGCCCCTGGCCGGCAGCTCCTGCCCAGCCGGTGCACGTGCTGGGGCTCAGCCTGCATGCGAGCTCTGCTCCAAGGGTGACGGTGCCGTCTCCGCTCCCACCAGGCTCACCCACGACATCAGCCTCGAGGAGTTTGAGGATGAAGATCTCTCCGAAATCACCGACGAGTGTGGCATCAGTCTGCACTGCAAGGAGAGCCTGGCCTCCCGGGTAAGCGCGGCAGGCCCGCGGGGCAGAGCAGGGGCACGGGCAGCACGGTGGGTGGCACCGGTCACTGCGGCGGCCACCTTGCCACACGCAGCACTGCTTGTCACACCCATGCACATGCCTGGGCACCTGCAGATGAACAGGGATGGGCAGACTGTGTGTACTGGGGAAATGGCTGCAACCCCTGCAAGGGGCAAATCAAATAAAATGGGTGCTGTAAAGCCTGGGTGGATGTGGGTGGGTCTCCCATCAGCACTAACTATCCTGGGGCGTGCTGTGGAGAGCCAGAAGGCATCCAGACTGCCACTGGAACTGCCCAAGGAGGTCGAGGAGACAGGAAAAAAAAATGAGATAAGCTGAGAAATACGCTGGACATGGCAAAATGCAGAATGCCTAGGCATTTCCAGGGTGTTTCATGCTAATGGGAAGAAGACTTTGGAGAGGGTACTAGAAGGTTTGAGAAGCATTTTATCCCTAGGAAAAAAAAATGTTTCCTATGAAAAACTGCTGTTTGGGTAGAGACCTAGAGAGGAAGGAAAAGGCAGAGGAATCTGTCACAGATTTAAAATTAGAAAGGGAGTTTGTGGTATTGGAAATTGCTCATTACAGGCAGGGAGGTGCAAAGGGACCTGGTGCCTGGAAGGCTGAGGTATTTTTCCTCCTCTGTGGAAAATCCCACTTAGTGTTTCATGGCCCGGGTGATCAGGTGCAGCAGGGTTAGGGTAACGGGCCCAGGCTGACAGGCTATATATTCACTGAAGGCAGGAGGGATAACACTTGTGGAAAAACTAAAGGCAGAAGCGGGGCTGGATGTCAGCAAGAGACGAGCTGCAGCCAGCGGAGAGCATCAGAGAAATGCAGCCTGTAATAGGTGAGGCAGACGGTGGCCGTGGGTGAGCTTGCCTGACACTTCCCATTAGCCGTCCTAGTTCTCAGCTGCAGGTAGTGTAACTAGACACCAGGTCTTAGACAGATATTTTTTCTTACCAAGTGTCAGCCCCTAGCCGAGATTTGGCAGAGAGAGTAATAGGGTGGTGGTGGGGGGGAATCTGCAGCTCAAATAGCACAGCAGCTCCTTGGAAGGATGGTAAAGAAAAATAGAGAATTTTGCCCATGTAAAACAGAACCATCTTGTCGCACAGTGTCCTGAGGAGCTCCAGCATCTCTGCACTGTGGTGCCGAGACCTGTGATTGCTTGGGCACCAGCAATGTGCCTCATGCCTTCCCTGATGGCTCCTGTGAGCTGCTTTGCAGAAATGTTTGGGTACATTCGGTGTCTGCTTGGGTTAAGGGCAGATGAGTGGTTGCCTCCAGGGAAGCGGTGAGCTACTCAAAAACACAGCGAAGAAAGAAGTCTCATGTGCACTAAAATGGCTACTAAAAATATGTACAAATGGCTTATATGGGATGTAAAATATTGCCTGAGGAGCAGAAGTAAATGCGATGGCAGCAATGGCATCGAGAGCGGCTTTTCAATCTGAAATGTCAAAGGCAGGAGGCAGAGCACTCTCCGACCCCGTTCCCGGACAGAGCGAGCTCAGCGTGGCAAGGCCGTGAGATGAGAGGCTGCGGAATTGGGAAGCAGGCAGCCCCAGCAGGGGCTCTTTATCCCCGGACACCACACGGAGGCTCAGAAACCAGTGAGGAGCACGGCGCCCGGTGAAGGGAGCTCCTTCCACCATGCAGCGACCTTGTCCCTGCACGGCGGGAGGTGTCCTGCGCGTGGGACAGGGCGAGCAGGGCGCGCGCCAGCAGAGAGGCACCGAGCACAAGCTGATGCACAGCGGAGCGACGCGGGGCCAGATGGCACCGCGGCCAGAGCAGGGCACCAACAGATGGGGCACGAGCTGGGGGGGCCAGGGAGCACGAGGAGCGCTCGGATGGCACCGGGTCCCCGCGCGTGCTGCACTGCCACGTGCCATTCCCACTGCCTCGCGCGGCGGCCTCCACGGAGGGGAAATGCCCCTTCCAATCCTGTGGCTGCAACAACTGGCCGTTGCAGAGGACAGCACCTGAATACTGGGGAGTTGTTTGGGGTTTGGGGCTTTCTTAAGCCACAACAGTGATGACTTCATCATGGACTGTTTTAGCAGCTTTCCAGAAATAGTGCCCGAGGCGCGCACAGACTGCAAGGAGGCTAAAATTGATGTTAGTGCACCAGGGAACTCTATAAATGCCTGCACCTAATGGACAGGAGACTGCACGTGAAGAATGAGGAATATTCCCAAATGTGGCTGAGAGAGCCTTAATCTCAACAGAAAGCCACAGACGAATTAAAACACGGACTGAAGCGCGGGCTTTGCTCCGGAGAGCAATCAATGGGAGAGCAGAGCGGTATTTAATGCCTTTCTACAGTGGTGCGTCCCTGTCACACGAGACCCCGTGCAGAGCCCAGACCCAGCTCAAAGGGGGCACAGACCCAGCTCAAGGGGAGCACAGACCCAGCTCAGTGGGAACACGGAGCCAGCTCGGGGCGCTCCCAGCGTGTGACGTGGCCTGCAGGCAGCAAATGGCAGCTCGCTTGGCAAGGAGCTCGAGCGCATTAAGACGGATCCTGACAACAGAAGTAAAAGACCTTTGGATTTGGCCTCCGTTTGTCTTTTAAGCACTGAGTGACTGTCCCTGCCTTCAGCGAGATGGTTCCTGGCAGAAACAGGCTGCAGTTAATAGAGGCTTGTTGCCTCATATCCTAGGACATGCGAAAGTGATTTAGTGAAGGAATAGGAAAGAAAATGTCCTTCTTGGAAGTATATGAGAGTAAATTCCCTAAAGGAAAGAGCATATATGTGTATATGGCTGTTTTAAAATGTCATGATCTGATCCTGTTCTGGATTGTGTGACAAGGCCTGGAACAATCTTGAAGATATAGAGTTGTTGTGTGTTTTGTTTTTTTTTTTTTTAAAAAAAGGTTTGTTTCATACTCCTGGAAATGCTGGAGTGGTGGTGTGAGAAAAACCTGATTCCCCGCTGCGCAGCTGGCGGAATGAGCCCCAAGAAGGACCAAATGCCAAAGCAGGAGGCCTTGCCCAAAGGAATAAATGACAGCAAAACACAGCTGCAATGTGCCAACCAACCTGTTGATCCAGGGACAGACGGGGAACCAGTTGCACGGGCAGACAGGGAGCAAAGCCAGGATAGATTACAGCAGCAAGAAGGCTGTTTACTGTACGCGGCTCTTCAAACAGCTCCTCGTGAACCTGCCTCTGGTATCCACAAAGAGCTTTCGGGCTGTGCCAGGCTGCACAGAGGAGGCATTTCTCCAGGCTCTGTACAGCATTTTGGGATTGGGTGAGGAACAATCCCAGCTGCTGTGGGGAGAGGGGATGCAGATGACGTGGGTCAGCTAAAGGAACCCCCAGGGCTGGGTAAAGCCGGGTATGTGATATCAGAGGGAATGAGCAAGATGAGGGCATTGGTGCAGCGCTCTCTCTTACCCTTGTCCTGTGATGCTGCCTGTTCCCTCACACAGGCTGGGAGGACTTTGGGAGTCTTCTCGTGACTGTGCTGAGGTAGGACAGCCTCAGCCTGCGGCGGAGCGTACTTGGGCTCTCCTTGGGTTAGATATTCACAGGGTTTGTTCTTAAAGGCCTCCCTAGGTGGCCTTTTCTGATGGTAAAGTATTCTGCTTGTTAGAAAGGTTTTCCAAGGTCTAATGCCTACCCCTTTCTTTGCAATTCACTGCAAATGCCACTGAGATGGTTATGGGGAACAGTGGCTATTTGATTCCAATATCACTTTGTTGTCCTTTTGGTAACTGATAATTTCCTACAGTGGTTGTTGTTCCTTCTTAGCTATAGATTTCTGAATGGTGCCTCACTTGCAGAGAGTTCGCTTTAAAAATAGATACTGTTTTGCTCTCCTGCATCCTTCTGTGACTTTCCCTTCTCTACAAGCCTTCAGAGATACTTGCTATGGCTACAGGATCACTCCAGCAGCATCATTAGTAGAGTATTTTGAATGTTACCAAATCAGCTGACTTGAATACACCCACCTTGGCTAGATAGAATTTATTCAGCTGGAATTTTCCCCACAATTCTTTTTCTGTGCTTCAGTTTCCATGCTAAAATCGATGTGATTTGTTGCAAGGAACTGACATCATCAGCCCTTTTAACAGTTTTATTTTTCTTTAAATAATGGCTGAGGTTAAAAACTAGAAAGATATTAAACGTTTGAAGCATTTTAAAGGACATTTAAAAGCATTTAAAGAGGACAGCCAGTGGTGATATCCTGGCTGTAAGAGAGCAGAGGAGACGGATGTACCCTCCTCGAAGGGGTGCAGCTGCATCCAAACTAAGCCTTGTACTTTTGCACTTGAGCTGATTTTCAGGGCTGACCTGGGCAGTGTCCCCCCAGGTACTTGCCTGGTACCTGCTCGGAAGGGACCCTGGGGCCAGGTGGTCCCTGGGAGACATCCACACTGTGTTCCCATTACACTGAGCCCTGCCTGTGCTGGCATTGCCCGGCTATGCCGGAGCTGGTAGCAGTGAGAACCACGGGTCTAGGCTATTTCTTCTCCCTGCCTCTGTGCAGCTGGGGACACAGATAGCAGCAGCTGCACAAGCAGCTCTTCTCCACCTCTGCCTCTCGCAAGGCTTTGCAGTGCGCACGAGCAGCGGATAAGGCAGAGTTCAGCTGGCTAATGCCAAGTCACAGCCCTTACTGCTGGCCGCAGTGACCTATGAAACTCCGAGGATTGCAGCGGATGCTACTTGGGAAGGAAATCATTGACCTTTCAATGCTGGCAGACGCATGGGGACAGCAGTGCCTTTTGACCCAACATGAGGCACAGGCGCCTCTAGTCTTCACAGGGACCTCACAGCAGGAACTAGTCTTGACAAGGGAATCTTCAGCCCCATATGAAAAGAGAAGAAGGCAGGAGGAGAGCAGTGTAGCACCAGCACAGGTGCTCAAAGAGGCAGTGGGCTCTGCTCCTGGAGGTTATGCAAACTCGATGTGCAAGGCCCTGAGCAACCTGCTCCAACTTGGAAGCCTTGGCTCTGAGCAAAGCTTGGACTAAACCAGAATTACTCAGTGATTTTATGCAGTCTATGCAGCCAAGATAGGAATGAAGAAAATGTTCAATCTGTGTTGGAAGAAAGAAATGGTGCCTGCATTTGTTTATTTTAAACACAAGGTCTGCATGTCTCTGGTGCACACCCCACCTTGAATGAGGTGACTTTCTGCCACCGCTCCCCTGGGGCAACAGAGAAGCCCTGCTGCCCCAGCACCCCATGGGCAGCCTCTGCGGTGCCAGAGGAGACATCAGGGAAGGCAGAGGGCAGCCGACATCAGCTGGAGATGCTTTTAAACTGGGAGTGGATGCTGGTGAACTGGGAGAGTCGTGGTGTTCCCTACCCTTTGGAGACCGGGCTGAGTGGGTGCAGAGCTGGCCCCTGCTCTGGCACCCCGTGTGCTTGGCTCTGTCTATCTCAGGTACGTGTCAACCTGACCTATTGCCTGCACCCACCTCAGAGCAGCCCTGTGGCTGCAGCCACGGAGCACGGAGACAAAATGCTGGGGGTGCCTCTGCATCTGATCCGGAGATGGCAGTGCCGGGGAAGGAGCTGGGCCTGGAGATGCTTTCCGAGAGCTGAAAATACTATTCCTGCCCCTTTAAAAGGAAGAGGCAGCCAGTGCAGATTTGCGGCTGTACCAGCTCCAGCTCCCTCCTCCCTGCCCGCCGTGCGCGGCGCGCGCCAGCTCCCGACCTTCCCAGCCAGTCCCATGACTGTGCCTATTAATCCCGGCAGGGCCATGTGAGCCTGCAGGCCAATGCTGTCCGCGCAGTGGGCGGCGGGGAGGCCAGCCGGCTGCAGGCCGAGATGCTCCAGCTGGACCTCATCGATGCCACCGGGGACACCCCGGCCGAGGAGGAGACGGCGCCCGAGCCGCTCAAGAAGGACCCCCCGCCTGGGACCATGGACACCTACAGGCCCAAGCGACCCACAACGCTCAACCTCTTCCCGCAGGTGCCTAGGAGCCAGGTGAGGTGGCGGAGCGGAGGGAGGCATGCGCGGCCGCCGTGTGTGCCATGGGATGGCGTAGGCACGGGAATGGCGGGGGCTTAACCAGTCCATGGGGGGCTTGTGTCCGGGAATGATGACACGCTCCGCTGGTGAACTCCACCGGGACAAGCAGTGTGCACAGGGGAGCATGAGGATGGCTGCCCCCCACTGCTCTCCCCTCTGCAGGGCTGCCATGTGACTCTAGCAAGGCTGGACCACTCTCGATCCAGTCCAGGGCCTGTGGGGCCTGGCGGAGCGCGTGGCCAAGCAGGGAGGCGCATGGAGGTGCCAGCAAAGGGGACATGCTGCACCAGCCTAGGAGAGCACACTGGGGCCAGCGTGCTGCTGCTGAGCCGGGCACGGGGGCTCCACGAGCCCCCGGCTCCACGAGCCCCACAGGCACAGCCGGCTCTGCTCGCGAGCGGCGGCGCCGGCGCCACGCACGTCACCCCACCGTGCACAATCCAAGAGACAGGGCGGCAACGCCCAACATGGTGCTGGGAAGCACCAGCCGTTGCTGCTGTTTCGCTCGCTCTTGGGTTTCGCTCCGGGTTGCTCGTGGGCCCTACGCTGCTGCAGCGTTGCTGTTATTGGCGTTTTGGAGCCCTGCGCTCTGACCACCGGAGCTGGGACAGGGAGAGAGGCCTCTGCCCCATCCCTCCTGCACTTTGGGCGCCCGTGCAAGGTGTGCTACATCCAGGGCTATTTTCGTCGTCTTCCTGCATTCAGCAGTAGCTTCTCTTGCCAAGTAGGGGGATTTTCGTCGCAGTGACGCTCAGCCCGGGAGAAGGAAGGAAGAGGCAGGTGTCCCTGTGGGTGACAGATGGGGAAGAGTCGGAGCTGGGTGTCAATAGCCCAGAGGTGGCAGCTGGTGCCAGCTCTCCAGCGAGGCTGCAGGCGGGAGGAAGAGAAGGGTGAGGGGCCGGCCCAATGCCCCTGGGGCCGCTGGCACCGGGACAAAGGCGGCAGTGCTGGGCAGGCAGCGGGAGCTGCCACGCGGGCACAGTGCATAATGGACAAGGGCGCAGGCCAGGCCCGTGCCACCCTGCGCGGCCCCCGGAGCGAGCAGCGCGTGGGAGCTGTGTCCAGCTGCGGGCACAGGACGCGGCCGGGCACGTCTTGATGCACGTGCCTGTGGGGTCTGTGCACAGGCACCTTCCGCCGTGCTCTGCAGGATGGCAGGGAGTGCAGAGGGAGCCCATGTGGGACACAGGGCCTGGCAGGGGCTCAGCACCGTGGCCGGAGGGCACCAGGGTGGAGAGGCCAGCGGGATGCAGCAGGCTGCCCGCTGGCTGCACTGGTGACACGGGCAGAGCTGGCTGGGACAGGGGGCCTGCAGGAGCATGGAATTCACTGCTGGGACCACCTGGCTTCTTCCCTGGAGCCCACGTGCACCTCCCCATGTCTGCTGGGCACAACAGACCCTAAAATGCCCTGGTCCTGCAGCACATGTGGGCTCTCCCTGCTGCGTTTGCTACCTGCCACCCTGCTCCAGGTGACCTGGCTGAGGTCCGGGTGGCCAGGCCGGGGTCTGGGCCGCCTGACTGGGATCTGGGCTGCCTGGCTGTCTCATGGAACTGCAGGAATTGCTTTGCACACAGAGGCCACCCTTGCAGCAGCTCGCCTGGCCTGCGTCCTGGCCCACCACATCCCTGGGAAAGGCAAGCAGGGATGTGCCATTATTTGCCTTGGCTCAGGAGGGGGTGCGGGTGCGTGCGGAGGGCTTGCCGGGGCCACTGGCAGGGGATCGCTTCTCCTCGCTGTGTAGAGCCACCGGGCAGCCACGCTGATCAGCATCATGACTTAGTGGCCTTTGCTCACAGGGCAAAGGCTTGCTTTGTGCTGGAGGGGAAGCCAGGCAAGAACTGGGCAGCTCCTGAACTGCTGCAGGCTGTGGTGAGGCCAGGAGAAAATCCAGAGGCCCAGCAGGGCTTAGTATGCGAGCAAAAGCTAACAGGATGGAAAATGCCACTGCTGCAGCTCAGGAAAAGATACTCTGTGCTCCAGCAGGAAGGAGCTTGGGGAATGGGAAACGGGAGAGGAACTTGCTGTTGGGTTATGGAGGAGAGGATCAGCAATGGGGCAAGGGGCAGCAACAGGAGACTGGGGGCTCCTGAGCAATCTGTGGGGCACCTCACTGGAGGGAGTCCAATCCCGAGGCCTTGGGGATCAAGGAGATGCCCTGATCCAGCCCCATAGATGCAAGGCCCCTGGGGTTCCCCATTCCCAGGCGTGGTAGTGAGACAGAACACACATCCCCAAGGTGCATGCGGGCACAAGGACACCCAGCAGCATGTGGACCAGGAGCACTGCACCTTTACCAGCACCACGCAGCACATGCAGCGCTCACACAGATGTGGAGCACCGGCCTAGCTCCGCTCTTCCTCTTCTGCTGTGCAGGATTGAAATCTCTTTGGCGACTGTTTCCATTTATATGTTGGGGATATATAAGTACGTATCCCTACAGAATACATCACTCCAGTACATGCTGTTGGGCTCTCAGTCTACCCTGTAAGTGGCTCCTGGCTGGAGCTAGTTACTGGATAGACTACTGGAACTACTACTCTTATTAGTCTCCATATTGAAACATGTTGAGTAGTTTTGACATAGCCAAGGCCAGGAGAATGGGAACAAAGTGTGCCCAATGTAGCATGCTGTCTATAAGGCCTGTCGCAGAGGCAAAAGAGGAGCAGAGGGTGCACACGGTTGGTCAAGGTGCTCCCCGCAGCCCCAGGCTGTGCCCACCGTGCCAGTGCTGCAGTCCTGCGCCACAAGTCCCTGTCCAGGTGTTCATTGCCTTGTGGGATAATGAGAACAGAAAGGGACTACAAGCAAGTAGGAAAGTGAGAGTATGCTGGGGCAGGCTTAAGGCAGCCTGGGCTAGGTTTTGGTTGAGACCATCCAGCAGTGAGAAGGCGTGTGTTGGCTCCTGCGGGATTGCTAGGTGCAGAAGTTGAGGCCAGGCTGCCTTTTTTATCTGGCTGGCCCTTTGCTGATGCTTCTGCCACCACTCGAAGCCTCCCAGCAGCAGTGGTAGCGTGGCAAGGTGTGGGGCTGGCAGGTGGTCCCAGTGCACCCGTGTGCCCCAGCATGCACAGGCAGTAGCGAGTGCCATGGGGAGAGCTGGGCCACGTGCTGCGGGCTCCGGGAGCGATGGGTCCTGTTGGGCCACGTGCTGTTTACTGCTCCCGCTACAAGGCGTCTTTGTTCCTCTCCTCAGGACACGCTGAATAACAACTCTCTGGGAAAAAAGCACAGTTGGCAGGAGCGGGTGTCCCGGTCATCCTCCCCTCTGAAAACGGGTGAGTTCCTGCGCTCTCGCCCGGGGGCAGCTCCCTGCACCATTTCATGGCTCTGGGGGCTAATTGCACTCCCAGAGCCCGTGATAAGTGGTGCCATGGCAGGGGGTCGGGAAGAAGAGCCCACGAGGACATGGGACGTGTGCCCAGCTTGAACCTGGGGCCTGGCCGGTACATCCGGCTCCAGTTGCCCCAGCCGTGGTGCCCTCCTTCCTGGGGTGCAGTACGAGTGCCGACACAGCTCTCCTCCCGCTGCAGGTGAGCAGACCCCTCCCCACGACCACGTTTGCCTGAGTGATGAGGTCAATCACCAAAACAGCACAACATCCACCAAAGACCGGGGCACATCCACGGAGAGCCCGTGCCGGCGCACGGCAGCGACGCAGATGGCACCGGCCTGCGTCGCCTCGTCCCGCGCGGCCGAGAAGCACCAGGTGACCAGCCGCCCCCCGCCCCACGGCGCCAGCGTGGTGGTGGTGACAACAAGGGACCCCGAGGCACACCGGGACCGCATCCGCTACCAGACAGACGTGAGACTCGAGGCCACAGAGGAGATCTACCTGACACCCGTGCAGAAGAACTCAGACCCCTTGGAGGCTGAAAAGCCATTTCTGTCCCAGTCCAGCGAGAACCGCATGTCTATCAGCTCTGACGTCGACACCTCCAGCTACTCAGCCCTCGCAGGGAAAACCAACCCTTCCATCAGTGAGGAGGACGAGGTGCTGGACTATATGTCCTCCCCTGACAAGACAAACCTGCCCAGGACCTCCTGCGCTGCGGGGAACGGTGGCTACCGGCCAGGGCACAACCTTCAGAGGGCATCAGTGAGTTCGGACACCAGTGCCCTCTCCTACGACTCAGTCAAGTACACGCTGGTGGTGGATGAGAACGTGCAGCTGGAGCTGGTCAGCCTCAAACAGTGCTACTCTGGCTACAGTGATGAGAGCGACTCAGCCACTGTCTACGACAACTGTGTCTCCTCGCCCTATGAGTCGGCCATCGGTGAGGAGTATGAGGAGGACGCGCTGAAGCGCGACTCGGTCTGCCTCTCCGAGGACTCCACCCCAGAGGCAGATATCCACTTCTCCAAGAAGTTCCTCAACGTCTTCATGAGTGGCCGGGCACGTTCCTCCAGTGAGTGCTGGGTGGAGGGAGGAGTGGGAAGGCGACTGTGTCCTTAGGCAGTCCTGCCTAGGGGCTAGGCCCTAGTACTAGCGTGCCATGCAGTGTGGCTGGCAGGATTCTCCAGGGAAATGGAGAGGCTCCCAGTGAGCACTGGCTCCACATTTGCTTGCTTCAGACTGTGACTTCTCCCTCTGCAGCCACAGGGCCTGGAAAGGCCTCATGAGCTTCAGGTAGCCATAGCTGGAGGCATTTCAACCTGCTTTTCGCCTAGGCTAAGGCAGCATGGTGCCAGCCGTAGAGGAGGAGGTTTGGTTGTCTCACAGGGATGCAGCAGCCCACCTGGAGCACCCCTTTTTGCCCGGAAGAGCAAAGGAGTAGCTGGTTGTGATTGTCCCAGTAGGGCTGAGGGTTGGGGAAAGCAGAGCTGTGCTCTGGCAGACAGGGCTGCCCTCAGAGTAAGCTGGAGGCCTGGTCCTGCTGTGCTGCTGCTGCTGGTTGTCACAGCAGTGCAGGGACAGGGGATAGCACAAAAAGGTCGTGTTTTTAACAAGGACCGCTAAGTGCTTCTGTCATGTATGCGTGTCATGGCTCTTGTCATGCCTTCCTCTCTCACTTTTACCATTGCTTGACTTTATCTCAGCCAAGAATGCTCCTGTGGGCATGTTTACCACCACACACTGGGGCTGCTCAGCCAGACACCTCCTGGGGCTTTCCTCCAGCAGAGCAGAGTAGCTCACCCTGCTCTCTGCATCCACCTTCAGACCTTGCCTGAGTTGCCCTGGGGCCTCTGTAGATGCTTCCTAAATGTGTCCCCAGCTGGTGACTGATGTATAGCTGAAGGCTGGTTTGAAAGCTGCCCTTTCTGCAGGGATCACGGCCACCCAAGATGCTCTGCCTCCCCACTGTGTCTGCCCAGGTTCCCACTGTGGCAATTTGCCTGGTGCTGGGGCAGGGATGGGGCAGCTTCCTGGCCTACTGGCTCCTACCCACAGACCCAAAGAGCTGAGCCCTGCTTGGGGAGCCCAAGCTCTAAAGTCTGGGACATGCTCTCCTTATGTGGCCTGCGGCTAATCTCCCTGTAGCCACACAGGCAGGCCCTCAGGTTTTCTTTTATTTGGACACCTCATGCTAAAGCAACAGGAGAGTCTTGGTCCTCTGACATAAAGATATCACCTCTATTGGCTGTGCTTTCCCAGTGCCTCAGCAGGGCCGGTGGAATGAGCCCTTGAGACAGAGTTTGTCCAGGAATCCAGGGCATAGCAGCTGTGCTGGCCACGGGGAAGCTGGCACAGCGCTCTCAGCCATGCCTGGCTCCCTGGAGTCCTTCCAGCTCCACTGCTGTCAGTGCAGTCTCTTATCAGTGTCACGAGAAAGGGTTTTCTGGCAGTGTGTGTGCCATGGGGCGCTCTGCCTCTTGGCTGAGATGACAGACTGAAAAGCACAGAGCAAAGCTAGTATGAGGTCTGAAAATGCAGAGGGGAGGCTCCAGCGAGCACCTCCAGACATCTGGCCATGGACATGAGATGCCAGCAGTGTCCTTCCCTCTGTGAGGGTACTGTAATGTTGCCCTTTGCATTCATCCCCAGGTGCTGAGTCCTTTGGGTTGTTCTCCTGCATGATCAATGGGGAGGAGCAGGAACAGACTCACCGAGCTGTCTTTAGGTGAGTGCGGTCACAAGTGCTGTTCCAAGACAAGCGCTTAGAAAGCCCAGTACTTCCCTCCCACCACGGTGCTCTAGCCACACTGCTCACGGGAGACTGGTCCCAATCCAAGCCTCTCTGTCCACTGCAGTGTTTCCTAAACTGAGAAGCCTGGGGCCAAACCACTGTGCCTAGCTGGTGTCATTCCCAGCTGGAGCCAGACACTAGCCAAGGAGCATCCACCCAGGCTGCGGCAGGGGTGAGAGAGCTCATAGGAAGTGCCATGGTGCTCCCTTTTCACTCTAGACCTGCTCAACTTCTTTATCCAGAAGTCTGATATCTTTGACTTTTTCTATCCGTAAGGACACTCCCTGCCTCCTTTGGCTGTGAGTTTTTCATTGTTCTCCACCATAGCAGTATCCTAGTGATTAGGCCACCAGAGCTGCTGGCTGGCCAATCACTTGTGCCTCCCTGCCCAGGTTTGTGCCTCGCCATGCGGATGAGCTGGAGCTGGAGGTGGATGATCCTTTGCTGGTGGAGGTGCAGGCAGAAGATTACTGGTATGAGGCCTACAACATGCGGACGGGAGACCGGGGCATCTTTCCTGCTTACTATGCTATTGAAGTCACCAAGGACCCAGACCATGTAACAGGTACCAGTCTTCTCTGCAAACAGCCTGTAGACGTCCCCAGTTCCTGGCCCAGCTCCTCTCTGCTGAACGGAGGCTGGTGCTGGGTGGTTGTGGAAGGGAACCATGGAGGGGAAGAGAAGGAGGAATGTGAGTGTCAGGAGGGAACGATGGTAGCCCAGGCAGCTCCTACTTATACTGCCTGGCCCATTCAGATGTGGGAAAAAATGGAGAGGGGATGTGTGTCTTGCTCTGCACATTTGACCATCAGCCATGGGCATGTGCCCAGGGCATGTGCTGTGGGTGCCCTTGCATGCTCCATGACATGTTCTGTCTTCCAGCTCTGGCCAAGAGCAGTGACTGGATGGACCAGTTTCGGGTGAAGTTCCTCGGCTCCGTGCAAGTTCCCTATCACAAAGGCAACGACGTGCTATGCGCAGCCATGCAGAAGGTAGAGTCCTGGTAGCACGAAGAGCAAAGTGGGGAGCAAGGGCAGAGCCTCCGCGGGGAAGGGTGAGCTGTCACCACGTGCTGCCTGCCAGTGTCCGAGTGTTGTCTCTCTCTCTTCCCAAGATTGCCACCACGCGCCGCCTCACTGTGCACTTTAACCCACCCTCCAGCTGTGTCCTGGAGATTAGCGTGCGCGGGGTCAAGATTGCCGTGAAATCCGACGACTCCAAGGAGAACAGCAAGGTGGGGCCACACTCCCTGCACTCATCACATCCCTTCCCCAGTGGTTCTTCTGAGCTGGCTCTTGGATCTTGTGCTGCAGAACATGGTCACATATGAAAACCATGGGGTTCAAGCCCATTTGATCCTTTCTCTGATGAGAAATGCTGTCTGAGGGGTTGGAGGTCCAGCATTAGGGTGTTCCATATCTCACGAGATCCCAAGTTTAGGTCCTACTGCAGCTTGATGCCCACCCCAGAGCCATGCAGCTGCCAAGCGCATTTCTGTACTGGGATGCTGTGAGTTGAGCTGCACTGATAATCTGTGAGCTGCCCCTAAATCTCCCTGCTGCTATTTTCAGCGGTGTCCTCCAGATTTGCCCTGTAATCTCTTTAGCTGTATACTGTAGGCTGCTGATTAATGTTCTCCTTAAGTAGCCTACCAAGGCACAGCAAGATGCTCTGCAGAAGCAAATGAGACCTTTACAGCAACACATTTGGAAACCTCTTCTCCAGACAGGGTTGTAGATGTGGTTTATAGCCATGGGTACTGTGGCAGAGAACTGGGCTAGGTATTTTTTACACATCTTGCCTATATTTAGAGGAAGGTCATCAACTTGATGACATGGCTTTGTATTTTTTTTTTAAGTTCTCATTTCTGAGTGAGACCCTTTGAACACCAAGGATTGGATGATTTACATAGTTCTTCTAAACTACCCATTCATCTTTTACCTACTGAGTATTTATGAGTATCCGTAGCAAGAGAATAGGACTGTGTGTGTGCTGAGCAAACAGTAACACTGCCTCTAAGCTGAGCACAGCTCAACATAGGGCCTCTGAGGAAATACCAGGGTTGCTGCTGGAGGTAGAGGCAGTGGGGATAGGAGGCATCAAGACTGACTAATAAATCAGTGTGCAGGTACTTGGGGCTGTCCCTGAACTGACCCTTCACCTTGGTGTTCTCACCTGCCTCTTTCTCTGTCCCCCTGCAGAGCCTTTCCTCTCATGGGAGCCTCTCATGCTAGCCCTGTTGGGTGACACAGAGTCAGGGAGCAGCTCAGCAACAGCCCTGATCCGTTCTGCTGCTGGAGCTGAGCGTGTGCCTGTCAGGGGTCAAACTGGCTACCCTGCATGTTTGGTGGGGCTCTGTGGGCAGGGCAGCGTTGACCTTCCCTTTTCTTTTTCCCCAGGTAAACAAATGTAGCCATTTTTTCCAGCTGAAGAACATTTCCTTTTGTGGATACCATCCAAAGAACAACAAGTGAGTAGCAAAGAGGTGCAGGCCCTCTCAGTACCAGTATCTTGGCACAGCAGCTTGGCGTAGTCCTGCAAGATGAAGGGAAGGGAAAGGAAGGCTTACTAGTGCCTTTCCTGAGAGCTCCCCTTCCCATGTACACCCTGTGCATCAGCTTCCTGCTAGGAGCAGCCTCTGGAGGAGGCTCCTTTCCAGCACTGGGCCCTGTTTGGAAGGAGGCAGGTTCTAAGTCTCCTAGTTGCTGATTCACACAAGTGCCCAGGGTGACTTCTGGAGTCCACTTGCCAGTCCCACCTCACCTGTTCTCTCTTCTTTCAGGTATTTTGGGTTCATCACCAAGCACCCTGCTGACCACAGATTTGCCTGCCATGTCTTTGTCTCGGAGGAGTCCACAAAGCCCCTCGCAGAGTCCGTAGGGTGAGTCCTGGCCGGAGAGGAAGGCATTTGCTTCAGAAGGGCGGGAGGATTTTTCCCAAAGGCCACTGAGTTAGGGCCCCAGGTTGGATTCTGCCCTCTCCCCATATGTGTGGGGCTCTGAGCTGGCTCCAAGCTAGCACTGCTTCCCTAAAGCAAGGCTGACAGGGCGACAGGCAGCACATTCCTGATAGCACTGGAACATGTCCCAGTGCAAAGATTTGCTGGCAGATGGCTGCAAATCACACACTGTGCAGAGGATCAGAGCAGGGATGGAGATCCTTTTACTGCAGTGATGCCTCTGGGTGCTAACGTGTGTGGGTTCGGGGGCTCAGGCAGTGGGTGACTGCTGCAACCTCACAGCTGGGTAGTGGGCAAGGGCAGGGCGTGGAAGGAACCAGCAGTGGAAACAGGCTCTGCTGGTGCCCTGGGGGAGGGAACTACTCAGCTTTGCTCATGCTGTGTTGCAGGAGGGCTTTCCAGCAATTCTACAAGGAGTATGTGGAGTACACATGCCCCACAGAGGACATCTACCTGGAGTAGGGGCTGGCACAGGCACCTCCTGTACAGCCAGGGCTGCAAACTCGCCCCTTCCCCGCCGTGCATGGACAAGAGCTGCTTTGGGACTGGAAGAGGAGCGGGCTCTGGGCACAGCTCCCCAGGGGCACAGAGCACTGCTCCTTGTCGTGACTCCCCTTCCTCGGGCCGGGGTGGACGGGCGGGGGGGAGGGAATGGACAAATTGTGTTTATTGTACAAAATACTCTTAGTTTATTCTATTGGCGAAGCATCCGCAGGGTGCCCTGCCTGTAGTGCCGGAGGGGTGGGCAGCAGCGTGCTCAGCCCTTTCGGGGTGCGGGCGGGGGTGACAGCATCCCTCCCTTGTGCCCCTGGCCCAGCTTCCTGTCACATCCGTCTAGGGTGACTTTTAATGCGGTGGCAGAGTCGGACTCTTGCAGTATGAAGACAAAGCAAATGAGAGCCAGGTGATGGCTCCTCCTGGGGAGATGGGCTCACCCCCCTGCTTCCCTGAGGCCATCACCTCCCTTCCAAGCCCTGGGGATAGGGCTGCTGGGCAGAGATGACAGAGGGAGTCCTGGAGTATCCCCTGTCACGGAGGGTGCATGAGAAGGGATGAGCTGGGCCAGTTCACGCCTGTCTCTGCTCCCATCTCCACATCTCCCATCTTTTACCTGTGCCCTAGGGAGAGAAAGATTCTCCCTTGTTTCTCTCTGTAGTAGCCATAGCATGGAGGGGGGGGTGGCATTTGTGTGCCCCATCTCCCTCCTTGCTGCAGCTCAGAGGCGGGGGCAGGCTGGAGCCCCCGGGGTGCACAGGGGTGCCTCTCCAAGGGAGGAGCAGGGAAGGGCTAAAGCCTGCAGGGAGCCATGCAAATCCCCAGGGAGACAACCAGGCTCTCCTGCTCCCTGCAGCCAGCGGTCTCTGTGCTTCAGCTGGATCTGCTGTGATGGCAACAACTATTAAATATGATGGTTCATGGAGCAGTGCTGCTGTGCTGTTTATGCCCTACAGCAGTG
>JAUBOD010000560.1:5082729-5093002 GCA_032353885.1 Nothura maculosa
TGCTGTGATGGCAACAACTATTAAATATGATGGTTCATGGAGCAGTGCTGCTGTGCTGTTTATGCCCTACAGCAGTGAGTTTGGCTCATTCCCTCCCTTGGGAGCTCAGAAGGCTCTGGCACTTTTGGGGTTTGGTCTGAAAGCCCCTCTTCAGACCCTGAAGCCAGGAGACTGTCATAAAATCGTGGTGCAGCTTCAATCAGAAGGGGCCTCTGGAGGTCCTCAAAGTGGGACGGGGCAACTGCAAACTTATAGCAAGGTGCTTGAGGCCATATTTTAAATCTGCAAAGCCAGCATCTTCTCTGGATGAGTGTTCCAGTGCCTAAGTGTGATCACGGCAAGTATTTTTTCTTTATATCTAACCATAGCAGCCCCTGTTGCAATGTGTGTCCTGTCCTTTGCCTCTTGCCCTTTCCCTGTGCCTTGCCAAGAGGAGTCTGGCTCTGTACTCTCTATAGGTGCAGCAATGTAGCCTCGCAGCCTTCTCTTCTTAAGGCTGAGCAAACCCAAATCCTTCAGCCTCTCCTCATACCTTATGTACTCCATCCCCTAATCAGCCCCTCGCCCCTGGCCACTGCTCTCACTTCAGTTATTTCCTCTCCCAGACACCCCCAAACTGGAGGCCGAGCTCCAGACACAGTGCCCCAGCAGGCATACAAACAGCAGCCATCACGTCCCTCGATTCACTGAGTGGATTTTTACTGTCACAGCCCGGGGCAGTGAGCGCGTTTGCTGCCAGGAGCACTCTGCTGGCCTCAGTGCGAGGCGAGGGCTGCGTTTCCCATGTCGTTCCCACTGCAGGGCCCGAGCCAGGGCTCACAGTGCTCCTGC
The DNA here is from genome assembly GCA_032353885.1 of Nothura maculosa. Lineage (NCBI taxonomy): Eukaryota > Metazoa > Chordata > Aves > Tinamiformes > Tinamidae > Nothura > Nothura maculosa. The sequence goes on from JAUBOD010000560.1 coordinate 5,083,561, forward strand.
AGGCCGCGCTTGCCCGGGTGCCCTGCGGCAGTGCAGGGCCGCGCTGTGCAGCGCAGGGCGAGAGGAACCCGCTCATCACAGCTGCTCATCGTAGTAGTACTCGGACAGGTCGAGCTGGTCGCGCTTGCTCTTGCCCACACGGTGCAGCCCCGCTGGCCGCGCCCGCGTTGCCTTGCTCCGCAGGTGGGGCTGCTGGGGTCTAATGCCATAGTCTGGGGGGGAGAGAGCAGGGTGAGTGGTGCCATGCGAACCCCAGCGGCGGCTCTCAGGCACAGGAGCAGCCTGTGTCCCTGTCCCTGCTGCCAACGGGCTCAGGTCGCACTCCTGGCTGTGGCAGGGAGCAGGGGCAGATCCTGGCCTTGACCGCAGCAAGAGGCTGCCCTCACGGCCCCAGGTCAGCCTGCGGGTGCTGAGGAGCGAGACCTGGCGGCAGGTCTGTGGGGAGCCCGCCCTCCATGGGGCGTCTCGAGGGCCAGGGCAAGGGGCAGGCCATACCATCCACCAGGCCGAAGTGCGGCTGTGGGAGCTCCAGCGGGGCAGGTAAATCCTCAGGGACCGAGTAGTAGTCGACCCTGCAGAGGAAACCCCAAGGCATGTGTGAGCTGCGGCCCACCTGGGGTACCCCACACACAGGCACTGGGGCTGCTGTGTGGGCTCCCCCAGCCCGCTCGCTGCCAGCCCCTCACCTCTCCTCAGGCCTGGCCTGCTTCCCACGCTGCAGAGGTTGCGGCAAGGGGCTGAGGAGGAGAGGATGCACGTGAGCCAGAGCCGGGAGGATGGACAGCCCTGCAAGTGCCTCCATGGGCACCACCACGGCCAGGGCAGGGGGAGGTGCAGGGATGGGGAAGGTGCCGTCACCTCTGGCGCAGGGGCTGGGGGAGCGCGGCTCCCACCAGCGCAGCCAGCAGCAGCAGCCAGTGCCTCATGGGGCTCGGCGGCGCTCCCAGGGCACTGCCCAGGCGGGAATGCTCGGCCTCGGAACCCTTGCCCGCAGCATGCCCCCATGTCACAAAGGGAGTCACCACCTCAATGGCCCTGAGGACACATGGTGGCACTGCCAGGCACGGGCACTTGGAACCAGACAGGGTGGACAGGAAGCGGCTTCCCGCCTGGCTCTGACACCCCCTTGCAGGGCATCAGGGCTGCCTGACACTCGCTTGCTCCACTTCGTGGTGCCCTATCTGCTCCCAGGCAGCTCTCAGAGGAAACCCGGAGCTGGCGGGAGCCCCCCACTCCAGGCTGTGGGAAGGGCCTGGAACTCCGGCACCGGCATCACAGCATCGGGGACATTCGCCAGCCAGCTCTGCTGTGTCAGGCGTCAGGCGACCTGCAGCTGAAGCGGCTGCGGGCTCCGCGGGTACAAAGTTCTCAGTCCTTGGCTGCTTTCCACATGCCGCCAGCCTCGAGCAGCGGCTTGGCCACGTCCTCCTGCGACAGCTCTGATGTCTGCTCTCACCGCGCCAGCCTTTGGGAGCCAGCGCAGCTCATGGCCTCTACTTCCCAACCTCGTGCTGTCCTAGGCAGTGTGGCCCGGAGCTGCACAGGCTGTGGAGGCTGCTTCCAGCCCTGCTCCCGCCAGCGCCCATCCCTTTGGTGCATGTCACTCGGCAGCACCAAAGCCGCCGCTTTACCCCAACAGCCCGCACCTCCCTCCCGGCCTGTCCCAAAGCACTCCTCTTCAGTGCTGCGCTTCCTTCACCCCCACTCACCCACACTTTCCAGGCTTTCCAGGCTCCAGCATCTCCCTCTTTTATGAAGCCTCTGCTGCCCGCTGAGGTGCTATCACCGACCCCATGCGCTGGCCATGGGCATTTCCCCCACTTGGCTGAGGTAGGGGGTGTTGCACCCTCCTTAGTGATGCTGCGGCAGGAAGGCTGTGCTCCCTGCAGCCTCACAGGCTCTTACCGGCTCAGGCTGAGGTGTTGGTGTCACCCACTTGGCGCCAGCTGCTGTTGGGACACAGGAAGCACTGCGGGCCGGCCCCTCGCTGGGGTGGATAGCAGTGGCAGGGGGCTCTTGCAGGACCGGCCCATGGCACCAGAGCCCCCACAGCATCTGACTGGACAAACTGATGTCTCAACTACCCCTTAGGGAGGAGGATGGATACAAGAGATGTCTAAAGGCCTCAGCTGGACCTTTCATGAAGTGCTGTGCAGCACTATCTGCTAATTAATCTCTGTTGCTCCCCTTGGCTAACCTAGGCCAAGCCCCCACGCACTGGCTGGCAGCCGTGCTGCAAGCACTTGTAGCACACGGGCAAAATACCCTACAATCCACAGCCACCTATACCCATGCAGGAGCCCCAGGGAACTGCAGCCTGACCCAGGCATCAGGAGCTGCAGATGCTGCACTCACCAGTCAACGGCTGCAGCCCTGCCTGCCCCTCCGAGACAGAGGTGTTCAAGGGACATAGAAATTACAGGTAGCAGCTCCCGGGGTAGAGGATAACAAAAGCTCTTCTTGCTGATCAAGAGACTTGCTGGCACCCAGGAGCAGAAGACACAGGGTATCAGTATCCCTTCCAGGCAAGGAAGAGGCCTTAGCCAGGTGAGGTCTTTCAGCTCAGATCTTTCAGTTCAGTCAGTTTATTCGACAGGAAAGTCCTCTCCAAGGAGTACAGCGAGGCATGGCCAACACACGCAGGCTGCAGTCCTATCCTAGGCACAACGAGGCAAGAGACAAAGCCCTCCAAAAAGCACTGCGCTGCCTAGCTTTATTATAGTGCAGCCTTACAAAAGAAGAAAAAACAAGTGCTTAAAATAACCAAAGGTTGTCCCACCACCATCACTGCAGCCACAGCACTGTCCAGGGGAAGAAATGGCCAGGATCTCTCCACACACGTAGTGTCCATCATTCACAACCAGATCTGTTAAAAAATTACATACATCCCCCCTAACCCCGCAGAATGGGAGCTTCTCATTGATGGTTTAACTGAAAATTAAATGAGATCAACATCCTTTCCCCAGCCTGATTGCTCTCCTTAGATGTGTCCAACCATGATCTTAGTAAAGAAGGGTCATCTTCTCATCAGCCCCAATTATAGAAGTAGATTTTCTGCCAAGCAGGCAAGTAATCCATCAGCGGCCCTGAAACAAGAGAACACAGGGAACAGGAAAATGAAAAGGCAAGAACCTGAAAGCTCTGTCTATACGGGATACATTTCACCTTACCCTTATGACACATGTCAACCCATTTCCCTCATTACACCAAGAAAACCCCAAATTAAATAGCTTTTTTATTCCCTTTCTCCATCTCCCAGAATGGGAGGCATCCTTGGAACAGCCCCCCAAAATTAGATGAGGGGAAAAAAAAAGTAGGGCACAAGACAATTGTGGGACACCATCTCCTCAGCACTGACCTGCCTAAACTGCAGCGTGGAGGGATGGGGGATGGTCTCTAATATGCAAGGGAAAAACCTGTGTGCAGTCAGTGAGGCCACAGCTGTGGCACAGGACAGAGGAAGACAACTCAGCAGCAAGGAGCAGGTGCAGGAGCAACACTGCATAGCAGAAATGCTGAGGACAGCACACAGCCTCGTGCAGGCTGCAAAGGCGCTCAGTAACTGGGGGCATGGGTTCCTGAGCAAGCCAGCTTTGATACTTCCATATCTAACGGGCCAGTCCCTCAATGGCATGTCATTGCCATAAACCACTCCAGGAAAGGCTTCAGCAGGGAAGAGAAGGAGGTGAAATTCTAGCCCATGGCAAGGGGATCCATTCAAGTGAGTGACTCAGAAAGGAAAGACTGGGTTCAGCCCTTTGATTTACAAGCAGCTCCTTCCTGGTCCAATACCTCTTGGCCGCCGCCTTCCCCTCAGGTCTGCACTATGGACTCAGGATCAAGGAAAGGAGTTCAGAAATGAGGGCTACAAAAGGCAAGGCTCTAGTGCCCCAGTCAAGCAGGACAAAGGGAACCCTGGCAATCAGGCCTAGGGAAGATACAGCCTTGCAAGTTCTGAGAGTATTAGGAGATCTACTGCTGTGCTTGAGTGCAGTAGCCTAATAGGTAGGATGCAGGCAATCCCTTTGCATTCCAGTTTAAGCCAACATAAGCATTAATAGCAGGTGCACTGCTGCTAACCATCCAGGGATCCCCTTGTTCCTTTCACAGGTTACAGACTGACTGACAAATAGCTCTGCCCAACTCCATGGTATTTTTCTACCCATGAGAAATAGAGATATGGTAACTAGGTGCACTTACGTGTGACAAAGCCAAGCCCAGGCACATAATCAGCCAACAAGCGCAGAAGGAAGAGGATCCTGCCTCTGTAAAAGGAAAAATAATGAAGAAGTCCAGCAGGAGACATTCCTACTCCCAACTACTTAATACCCCACCACCAACAGCAGTTGCATTTATTTATGAAGTTGATTTGTCTTGCTTGCATCTTCAGCTGTCCCTCCCACCTCAAAATTGCGAGATCGTGAGTCTTTAATCTTCAGTTTAACCTGAACATGCTCTAGTATCTTTGCTCAAACTGATCTGACCACAGGCACCCAGATATCTTCAAATTTGCCCACCCAGTGCCCCAATGCTACCTGTCTTCACAAAGTTTCCAGCAGAAGCCCCTCGGGAGCCCCTTACTCTGAGTATCGGTCGTAGAAGGGAGATCTCAGCAGGTAGTACAGCAGGAGGATGGTGCGGCGCCTCAGCTCCGCGCGCTCTCGTCTGTTCAGGTCTTTCAGATCACTCAGCAAGCTCAGACTGGAGGAAGAGCAGAAAGCAAACTATTGACAACAGCAAACAGCTAGCAGGGAAGGGAAAGTGAGTCACTAAATGCCCTCTTCTCCAAGCTCCATGTAGAGCGGCCTGTTCCAGTTCTTTCAGATAGGGAGAACTGTAAGAAGTACTGCAGAGGACATCTAAAAAGTTTCAATCACCCAGCTGAAAAACAGACTCAGCCCCTGTGCATAATTCTGCCAGAATGGTCTGCCCTGGGAGGGGAAGCAGAGGAAAACAGGATGGCCAGGCATCCCCAACCCCAAAACATTCACAAAGGAACCTCAGACTGACCTTGAGACGTCCAAGATTGCTGATAGGAGCCACGGCTTCCACGATCTCTGGCCCCACACTCCTAAACTCAGTACTAGGAAGAGACGGTCAAGGAATGGAAAGAACCAAGCATGCCTAACAAAAGCAACATGTGTGATGGGTACCAGCAAAGCTTCACAGAGCCCCAAAGAACACACTCCAAGGCAGAACCTTGGGAAGGGAAGAGACTGGAGGAACTGTGCCCACAGCTTAAGCAGCTCGTGTTTGTCACCAAGGGGCAAGGGGGAGGCCCCAAGGCCGCTGCATAAGCAGCAGAGCTCCAGTGCTCCAAGAGCAGCGAGGAGCAGGGCGCTGGCCGATCCCGCAGCACCCTCTGCCGGCACGCGGGCTGCAGCGTGTGCCCCCGCACAGCCAGGGCAGGATACAGTGCAGCAGAGGCCGGGCAATGTACACAGACTCTGCGATGGTTTCCTGGAGGCCCAGCGGGGTGGGAGGCTGGTTCATCTCCTCTGCTCTTCGGCTCTGGGACTCCTCCCTCTGCTGGGGGGACCCCCAGTGCCTGGACTGGAGGGATGGGGCTGAAACAGGCAGATCAGGTCACTAAGGCAAACAGTACCATTCTGCAGTGTGCCCTGTACTACCACCCTGCCGCTTCCAGTGCTGTGAAGGGCTTAAACAGGGGAGTTGGAATTGCTGGAGACACAACCAGGTTGCGGCTTCCCCCTCCCTGGTTCCCCCCTCCCAGGGTTCCCAAGCTATTGCAGCTGACCAGCACGCTCAGAACTTGTCCCCAGAAGGGACAGAGATGTTAAGATCCATGCTCCTCAAAGCCTAGTCACACTGAAGACTTATCTTCATTGTACAAGTCACAAGCCAAGTCAATTCTGAGTGCTAAAAATGCACCTGGATTCATTGCTCTGATGCCCCCCCAAGCAGGGCACAGTGACAGGCTGGATATGTCCCCATACAGGCCGATCAAGTTCTGCTCTTCACTGCCTGCACACCCAGACTATAATATAAAGGGCATAGAGAAGAAACAGATCAGACAAAACCAGAAACAGCCTCAACAGGCACAAGCACTTACTGCTCTGTAGAGACCGCACAACACGGCTGGAACGCTTGCCCACATAGGTCTGCTCCTTCCCTGAGGAACTGCCTTCCACATCTGTAGGAGAAAAGGCCACAGGGATCAGACCAGGGAGGATCACATCTCACCGCAGAGCTGGCAACACCCTTCCCTAGGAACTTCCTCTCTTAGGACAATGCTCTCATTCCAGGTTTCCCAGGAGGGGACAGGCTGACTGGACTGAATGCTTCAAGCAGAGCAAACTGGCACATCCTGAAGAGGCTAACTCTGAGCGTTAGAAGTAAATCATCACAAGTAAATCCTCACAACAGTGCCCAGGCCTAGGAGCTCTTTTGTCACCCCCAGGCTGCTGACTGCACACAGTTTGACTTGTTTTGGGCTTAGCCCCATTATCCTCCACCTACTCCCTCCAGACTGTGAGGCAACACTCACTAGCTAACTCTGAGAAGCAGAAGAGCACAGCTCAGCTCACCAAGCCTCACAGCTCCCACTGCTGCCCCAGCCTCTGCTGCCCTGAGGAAATCCCAGCAGGACTGATGGGGTGCCAGGCCAGTGCTAGCACTGAGGGCTCACCTTGGGGGTGGAGAGGCTGCTGCTGCTCCCTGTTGAGCGGCACGATGGGAGGAGACGTCTGGATGCCAGCTTTGTACCAAAGCAAGAGCAGGAGACGCAGGATGGCTCTGTGGGCACACGCACAGGGAAGCCTTCAGTGCCAGTGTGGAGCCCTCCTCCTGCTGCCCTCACGAGGTGACCACCCCAGAGGGACAAAACACTTGGATCTGCTCCGAACAACCACTGGTCAGGGCTCCTTCCATGGCACAGTGTCCAGCACATTGCAGGACACTAAATTCCCACAATCTGATGGACTGAGCTTTTGCCCAGGTACTGCCAAGCCCTCTCCAGATGCCCCTTCCACGCTCATGCAGCCCCTTCCCCTCCGTTGCAGCACTTACTTAGCCAGCTGGATGAGCACAATGATGGTCCATCGGGCCATCTCGCCCCACGCCCTGGCCGTGCCCATCTCTGCAAAGACCTCCACACATTCTAGCACGCTCAGCCAGGTCAGCAGCTTCTGCTGGGGCAGTGACTGCAAAACACAGAGTGGGAGGAAGGGGGAGAGGAGGCGAGTCCTGCTTGAGAGTTAAGAGGGGCAGAAGCCAGCCCAGTTGGGGGGACCCTCGGAGCTAAGCAGCAGCTGGCTTCGGAAACAGTAGCCAAGGAGCCAGATGTGGTGTGTCCCGGGAGTCACGGTCACAAGCAGCCCCACTGCTCTGCCCCCAGGCAGCGCGAGGCCCAGAAATCCCAACGTCACCCAGGAACGGAGCCTCACGGCTGCCTCCTGCACTGCTTTCTACTCCGGCTAAAACAGCGTCGCAGCCTCCTGGGCCGTGGCACAGTGCCTGACTCCAGGGCAAACCTCTCTCCTGCTGCTGCTCTGGAATGGGGCTGCGTGTGGAACCTCCTCCCTGCTTGGAGGGACTACCCAAGCCCGCAGTGACAGCCTGCTAAGCACACGCTGGCAGCCCCAGGCTGCATCCCGAGCCCCGGCAGAGCGGGATTGCTCCAGCCTGGGCCATGCTCCCCAGAGCAGAGCTTGCTGCTGCTGTCAGCCACAGGATTTCACCTGCATTACGTGAAGAGCAGCAGTTAGGACGACTCTTACTGAAAGGCACTTCACCTCATGCTGTCTTTAGGAGCGGGGAATCGGAGCTCCCGGGGGTTTTGGGCTTGCTACATACCTGCCCTTCCAGTGGTGTCCGCGGGCTGGCCCGAGCCTGCCGCACCCAACCCACAGGATGGGCAGCGCTGCTGCGAGAGGCCTCCCCAACCCTCCTCCTCCTCCTCCTCCTTCCCCAAAGGCAGCGCCAGCGCTGAAGGCCAGCGCGGGGCTCTTGCAAAACAGACCCGGCTGGCAGGAATGTTTGCTTTGCTCCATCCCCCAGGCACAACCGCGTCAAGGGACTACGGGACTCCAAGCTCCTGTGCTCCACCTGCACCGCTCACGACAGGCAACGTTCACCTGGTGACATCTGAACTTCCCCAGTCAAACAAGCCGGAACCACACAGCCACCAGCAGCACAGACTTTGGCACGGGGCACTGATCCCGGTGGCCCGGGGAGCCCTGTGCCAGAGCCCCGTGAAGCCGACGCGGCTGCTGTGTCCCGTGTGCTCACACGGTGCCCGTCCTCGTAGGAGAAGCCGAGCACGGCCCCGGGAGCTTCCCCAGGGCGCAGCTCCCGCTGGGAAGGGCCCGCGGCGCCCGGCCCGGCCGGCAGCCTCACCGCGGGCAGGCTCCGCTGCAGCTCCTTGCGCAGGATCCAGTCGTTGAGCAGCACCAGCAGGTTGGACGCGGAGTACACTGCAAAGGAGGCGGATGGGGGACACGGTGACGGGCGGGATGGACATGGTGATGGGGGGACACGATGACGGGGGGGACGGACAGGGTGACAGGGGACACGGTGACAGGGGTTGAGGGACAGGGTGACAAATGGGAGACATGGTGATGGGGTGGGGGACACAGTCATGGAGGGACACGGTGATGGGGAGGGGGGCACGGTCACGGAGGAACAGGGTGATGGGGGGGGGGACACAGTGACACGGGTGGTGGAATCGAACCCGTCTGGGCCTCGCTCTCCCGGTGGGGCAGGGGGCAGGGCCGGGGGACGGAGCAGCCCCCCCGGACGGTGCAGCCCCCCCGGGGAGCGGAGCAGCCCCCGGGACGTACCGAGCTCGGAGAGCGCGTGCGAGTCCGAGAAGCGACCTGCGGGGAGCAGAGCAGAGCGAGCGGTGGCGGCAGCGCTCGCGGCGCGGGCCCGGGCGGGAGCCGGCGGGGGCCGCACCTGGCAGCAGGTAGGAGAGGCCGCGCACGGTGCCCTCGAGCTGCGCCGTGGCCGCCGGGTGCCGCCGCACGTAGTCCTCGTAGCGCCGGCCCAGCGCGCGCAGCCGCCGCAGCGCCCCGCGCCCCGCGCCCGCCGCCATGCCGCCCGCACCGGCAACGGCAACGGGAACGGGAACGGGAATGGCAACGGGAACGGGAATGGCAACGGGACAGGCCGCGCGCTTCCGGGGCGCCGCCGCGCGCCTGCGCCGCACCGGCACCGGGCAGGCGCCGCAGCCGAGCGCCGAGCGCTCGCTGGGCGGCACGGGGCGGGTTTAGAGCGGCGGGCGGAGCGGCCGGGACAGGTACTGGAACCGGCACCGGGACAGGCACCGGCACGGGACCGGCCGGGGCTGCGGCGGGGAGGTGGCAGCCGGCCGGGGAGCCAGGGCCGGGCCGGTGTGTGCGGGGCTCGCGGCGCGGGGCGGCTGGGGGGGTGTGCGGGTGTGCGGGGCAGCAGGGCCGGGGGCGGGAGGGGGGCCGGGGGT
>JAUBOD010000560.1:5094003-5104686 GCA_032353885.1 Nothura maculosa
CCGGCCCGAGGGGCATATCCAGTGCGGATCGGAGCGGCCCTGGCGCCCGCCGAGAGGCCCCGTGCGCGCCAGGCAGCAACCCGAGAGGGCACGGCCGGGGACACCTTGTCTGCAGCCGGAGGTGGAGCTGCGCCGCGCGCCCGCTCCTTGGCTGCTCTGGATAGTGCTCCTCGATCCTCCAGAGAGGCTTCTTGGCACGTGTCTGCCCTTCGTCCCTGCCTCCCTCCCAGCCACTGTCTGTCGCTTCTCCGTGGTTTTCTTTTATTTTTTGTTAATCTCTGTCCTGCGGTGAGCGAGGTTGGAGGACGGTTTGAGTAACAACCTTGTGCTTTTTATGGTAAATGTGCTCCAAGGGAGCACTCGGAGCAGCTGCCAGCCCATGAGGCTGGGCAAGACTGAAACCGCCTTTTGCTGCGGTGCTGGGAGGCAAAACGGGGCACAGGGGCCAATTTCCCTCTCCGTGTAGCTGGAAAGGTCTCTGAGCGGAGCCTTTCGCAGCACTTACTGTCAGCCTGGCTGCTGAGGGCTGCTGCTTACTGGAAATCCCTGGGAGTAGCCCAGGCCAAATGATTCCCGTGCTGTGCCGGGAATCAGCCTCAGTGGTGGGTGCAGAGGAAGCAGCAAATCCCGGGAGCGAGGGGACGCTCGCTGCCGCTCGGATCTGCAGGGCCCTTCCTGGGCAGCCTGGCCCCGGCAGGGCACTGCCACGCGCTGGGCAAGGTGCAGGCCTTGCCACGAGCTGCACAGGGGGTTACCCCTTGCCTGAGACCTGGGCAGGAATTCCTAGAGGAATAGGCAGTGCAGGGACATGGAGCTGTGTCTTGAGAGGTTGGCAATGATGGGGAAAGGTGATGTGCTCCCCAGACATGTTATCCTGCTGGACATAGCCTGCCATGAGGCAGGAGCCTGTCACTGTGAGCTCTTGGCATTTCCCTCTTTCCATTTTCCTGCTGTGGTTTGGAGCCCCTGGTGTGGGATGAGGAGGCCGTTCTGGCCCTGTCTCCATAGAGCATCCCTTCCTGCCCTGTGGTAGGACAGTCTATTTTCTTGGCTTCTGGGTGAGCTCAGCCAGCCCCTTGGAATAGCTGGGGATAAATTGTGACTTGCTCCAAATAACCTGTAGGCACTTGTGTGCCCAGGAGGTATTTTGGTCCCTGACACATGAGCCCTGTCTAGAATGGAAGGCCTGATTCACTCGTGGTATCTCACAGGAGGCCGGCACCTTTCAGGAGAGCTTCCAACATGCGCCAGGATGGGGACACGGGGCACTGGGGGCAATGAAGCCCACCCTGCTGTGGGCATGGTGGGGACAGTGCGCACCTCCAGCCCCAAGCCACCCTGCAGAGACAGCTGCTGGAGCGTGTTGGTGTTGGAGCTGCTGCTCCTGGGGTGCTGTGGGCAGCCTTCTTGCTTGGCGTGGTCATCCAAGGAAGCTGGGCAGGCTGAAGTGGGGCTCTAATGGTCCTTGTGACTCGAGGCCTTTTGCTGCTGTCCCCTGTTGTGGTGCCGCTGCCCTTCTAGCCTTGGACTTTGCTGTCTGGGAGCAAGTGCCTGCTGTATGAGCACGGCCTCCTGCATCCAGGCGCCTTTTCCAGAAAGCCATTTAGAGCTCCACACAGTTGCTTGGATAACTGTGTTCTCTGATTCATTACCCGGGTGCAGCCCATCCTGCAGGATCCCAAAATTGCCTGTTAAAGGCTTGGAGAGAGGCAATATCTTTTAATAACTGTGTGATGCAGCTGGAAAAAACTTCTGGACACGCAGTTCCCTGGCCTGGATTAAGGGAGGAATCACTTCAAGGGAGACGCTCAGCTGGTTCCCGGGTACTGAGGGGGACGGTGCTGCAGCAGCCGCGGCCTTTGGGTGCGGGGCCAAGCGCACGTGGATTCTGGTTGGGATTATTTTCCCCCCGCTGCTCGCACGAGGTCTCTCTGTCACTCCTGTCCCCATTTCCGTACCCCTGGCTGGTGAGTCACGCAGTGAGGGTCCCAGCAGGGCTGCAGGCCCCTGCTTGGCGCTGTGCAGACCTTGACAAGGTGGCCGAGGGCGCCGGTGGCTGCAGCCTGGGGTGACTCTGCCCTGCGTGTTGGTGGGGAGCCCTGGGCTCCACGAGCTGTGCCCAGGTTGATGGCTCCATGGCCTCAGAGGTGCTCGCTCTCCCTGCTGGCACCTCCTGCTTTCCATTCCAGGTGGGTGCCCGGGGCTCGGCTCTTACCTGCTGAACTGCAGGCCCCTGCTGATGCCGGAGGTTGTGACCCTCTCCAGCTGCAGGGAGAGCCAGACAGGTCCTGCATCCCAGCTCACCGCCTCCCCCTGCTCTCCAGGGGTTTGAGGATTCCCACCTACAAACCCTCCCAGTCCGAGGTGGGAGCTGCCAGATCAGGGCAGGCAGAGGGGCTGCCTGTTTCCCGACGTATTCCATAGTGTTCCCTCCTGCCCATATGTGCTCTCTGCCGCTAGCTGCCTTCTAGCCAGAAACTGTGGGAGTGGGAGACTCACGACGCAGAAGGAGCATCCGTCCCTGTTGCTGGAGAGGATTTTGCTGAGCAGTTGTGGTGCTGCTTCCTTAGAGTTGATGGGTGTCACTGTTCAGGTAGCAGCTGTTAAGAGGGATGTCTTATTAGAAGCCCTTGCTGAGGTGGATGTTGCTGTCTGTGTTTCATGCTGTGCCACGCCAGGCTGAGCTGGGTTTTACTGCAGCTGGAGGGGTGCAGCTGGTGCTGTGGCAGGGCTGCCTGCGGGGCCAGTGCGGTGCGTGCTCCTCTGTTCAGGTTTTTCATCACTTTGGGGCAGACCAGATGTTTTCAGTTGTGTGTGTTTGTTGTTGGGGGCTTTTGCTTTGCTTTGGTCTGAGGGTCTTGCCTCCCGTGCACTTCTGCAGGATGTGAACGGAGTTGAGTTAAGTCACACTTGCTCCTCAGCCTGTTTTGCTGCAGGGCCAGTGGAGCAAACTGCTCCATGGCCCTGCGTCCCTGGCTGGGAGTTCCTCGGTGCCGAGGGTGCAATGATTCCCATGCGCCCCGGCAGTGGGAGCACCCACAGCAGGAGCAGAGGTGCTGGGCACAACGGGCACATGTGATGGGCACCGCGTGCAGCTCTGCTCCCTACAGCGGGAGCTGCCCCTTCAGCAGCTTCATGTGCCCCTTTGCTCTGCCCACAGTGTGTCTGGCTGGACAGGCTCTCTCGACTCCCCTCGCAGGGCTGGGCAGGGTGTTTCAGAGGCTCGGGTTACTGCACTGGATAGTCTATCCCGTCACTGGCATGGGAGCTGAACTATCCCTTGAGAGGCTGCTGCTATCCCTCGGGAGGGTGCCAAGGCAGTGCTGTCCTTCCGCAGCTCCCCTTCCTGCCAAAGAGCTGGGGAGAGGACCCATGCGTGCTGTGCCTGTGCCCATGCTTCCTGGGACACGTGTGTGGTTCTTCTCACCTGGCTGGGGAATGTGTTGCAGGACCAAGTGCCAGGTTGGAACTGGTGATGTGCCTTATGCTGAAGCTGCCCCATGGGCTGCCCGGGGTGCTGCTGAGTGGGCTTTGCAGAAGGGGTGGGGCAGCTACTGTGCCCAGGCATGGGGCAGTGCTGCTACACTGTACACACACCTGCCCTCCAGAGCTACTTTGAGCAGCAGCTTTTCCAAATGACCGCTTGTCTTTTGGGTTTCAGGTGGTGGCAAGCTGCAAAACCCCGAGTCCATCTGGGATGTGCTGTGTGCCTGTGGAGATGAGAAGCCCCAGCTAGAGAGCGGTCCTCGCGGTCACCACCCGGCCTTCTTCTGCCTTCTTCAGCTCCTCCCGGGTGCCCTTGCAGCATTGGCAGCCTCCAAAGGTTGGTCACCTTGCTTGTCTGCTACACAGGTTACGTGTCCTGGTTCCTGTGCTGTCTTGGAGCCTGTATACCCACGTTGGTAAAGCGTGCATAACTGTGTGGCAGGAGGCCTTGTAACAGGGTCCTTCTCCTCAAACCCTGTTGTCTGTTGCCTCTTTCTAGTGTAGTAGATGGGAGGGGGCTTGAACCCGGGCTGAGGAGCTGGAGGAGGCCCCTTCTGAAGGCTGAGTCTGTCCTAATGAGGTTCTGCCCTGGTGTCTTTCTCTTCAATGTGTCCCATGCACCAAGGGCTTCTGTGGGGCCACTCTTGCCACTCTGCTACCCCTCATTAGTGCAGGGTCTGGCACGCCAGCAGGAGGGGGCCTCAGCCTGTCTGCGCCTTGATCGGATTTGTCAAGGCCCCTTCCCTTTTCTTCCTGTTCTTTGAGGGCTGAAACAAAGCAAACAGAAGAGAGGAATTCCAAAGAATAGGAACAAGGGAAGAGGGGCCGCTGGAGTGACAGGCTGCCCCTGCGCGCCCCCCTTCCCGCTCTCTGGAAGCGTGTGGGGAGGTGAGGCCTTTGCCCAGCACTCCTGTTCCACTCTGCTGCCGGCTGCTCTGCGCCTGCTGCTGTGAAGCTGTCGGATGCTGCAGCCTCTGGAGCTCCTGCCCCTGTGATTCCCAGGTTGTCCCTGTCGTGCCAAGGCGCCAGCAGTGAGCAGGAGGGAGGCCCGAGCCTGCTGCCTCCTCTCAGCACAGGCACCAGGAGCAGAGGGATCTGGAGGCAAACAGGCTGTTGTTTGAACTGCTTTGTTTGCCCTGGGCTGCGGTGAAAGGTTTCCCTCTTTACCTGTGCCAGGAAAGTTTCTCCTGTCGGGCAGCTCCTAATGAGCCCAGCACGGAGCTGTTCCGATGCCAGGACAGAAAGGCAGAAAGGCAGCGGCCCCTCCCCAGCCTGGGGCCAGATAAGCGCTTGAACAAGGCCCTTCTGTGCACCAGGGCTGGGAAGTGGAGACAAACGTGGCTTGGCATTGTACCCTTTCCCAGGAGGCAGGGGACTCGGGAGGGGAGACCCTGGCCTAACAAGCCAGGCTCTCGCAGGTGGAGCCTCAGCCTTGTGAGGGGGCCCTTCTTCACCTTTCCCTTCCCCCCGAGACCATCCTGCAGGTTCCGCTTCTTTCTGCCCTCAGCCTCACTATGGATTGGCAGGGGGGCCATGGGGGGGCTAAGGAGCCCCAGCATTAAGTACCTGAGGAGGAAATACCTCCCCTGCAGTGACCACCTTGCGTTTTAGCCACAAGGAAACAGCCTGTATGTCACAGTCAGTTTTGTGCCCTTCCTCTTCCCCCTTCTGGCAATCTCTGCTTTATGATTTAATTGGAGAGTGTGGTGAAGTTCTTAGTCTCTGAAAGTGCAGATGAGGGGTTACTAATCCTTTCCTCAATGGGTGCCCGCTTCCTGCCTGGTCTGTTATCAAGCTTCTTTCCCCAGAGTGGAAACTCACTCAAACTCCAGACCTCTGTTCTCCCTGCTTGCTGTGCAGAGGAGGAAGGGAGAGGGGGAGCAGGACAGCCGTGGGGAGGAGGGGAATGAGCTGCTGAAGCTTTTCCAGTGGGTTTGTAGCCAGCACTTCTCCTGCCCCAATTATTTTTGCTATTCCAAGAGTGATTTATCAAGGGTGGTGTTTTTTTCTGCTTGCTTTTCATCCACCAGTGGTTTCTCTGCTGGACTATTCAGTTTGGCTTTCCCTGTGTCCATACATCTCTCCCTCAGTTCCTGATTTGGTGCTGCATCCTGATGCCCAGGGAATGCCCAAATGAACTCCAGCTGGCACTCCCTGTGTTGCTGAAAGGTCACGGCTTCCTCCTGAAAACAGGAGGAGTCGGTATCTGGCAGTGAAGCTTGAGGATGGAGCTTCACATGAGCTGTCCTCCTCTGCAGAGGTTGAAATCCCTTTATAAGGCATGTGCTACCAGTATGAAGGAGAAAACAAAATACTTCCTATTCCAGAGAGGCACCAGCAGCATAGGAGTAGTGAGCATGGAGGTGTGGGGGGAAAAGGGCAGGACCCCTCCTGGGGCAGGAGGGGCACTCGGTGCTGCCAGTCACAGGTAGGCTGAGCTCTTATGCCTCCCCTCTGCTCTTTGTTGGGGGCTCCTGAAGACTGGAGGTTTGTCCTGGCTTGGGTGAGCCAGATATGGCCTTTCTTCCTTGCCTTTGTCCCTTGGTGTCAAAGTTCAGGGTATAGCTCAGTGGTGCATGAAGCTTCAAGGATGGGGATGTGCCAAATAGTGGGATGAGACTGGAAGGAGTGCTGTGAATGGGCCACGCCGCGTGTCTGTGCTGGGAGCATTCTCCTTTCTCCCCTGGCTTGGGGATCTGCCTCCCTCCAGGGACCCACCACCCTCCTTTGGCCCCGTTAGTCATAACCTCTCTTCCCGTTGCCTCCAAAACGCTTTGTGCCCCTCCTGTGGGCAAGTCTGCAGCCTCTTGGCCTGTGCAGCAGCGCATCCTCCACCATGTGCTCAGAGCCTGCCTGCAAAGCACGAACCTCGCTGTAGCTCTGGTATCTATCCCTGCAGGCCCATGAAACGCCCGGCGTGCCCTGAGCCCCTGAGCGGATGGACGGCAGCGCCGTTCAGAGCTGCTTGTCTAGTTTAGCAGCGCCCTCAGGGAAGGGCCGAGCCGCCCGTTTGCTATTTATAGTGCCCTTGTTCTGTTCTCCCTGGCTGTGCTCCGCTTCCAGCCTCGCTGGGCACCGGGGCATCAGCGCCAGGAATAGCTCTGGGCACGGAGCAGCTGCCTGGATGCGGCCTCTGGGCAGAGCCAGCCCTTGGGCAAGGGGACAGGGATGCCCGTGAGCTCTGTGTGTGCGCTCCAGCCGGGCACGCAGGGTTGCCCCCCTCCTGCTCTGCCCCTTGCATGCAGGATTGCCCTCCAAATTGCCCCCCTCCTGCCCTGGCCCTGTGAGGTGTGCAGCCTTCGTGCACACCCTGTGAGATGTGCAGCACTGTGCAGCTGAGCTGTGTGGTGCTCACTGCTTCTCTGGAGAGCAGAGCTGAACAACCAGGTGTTTTATATAGTGCCCAAATTTGGGGTGGGATGGAGTTTAAGGCCCCTTTTATCTTTCAGTTCAAACAAAACAATGCAAAATGAGACTTTTTAACTTAGAAAGCAAAGTGACTGTTGTTTTTTTTTTTTTTTTTGTCCCAAACCTGTCATGAAGCAGCAAATAGCTCTGGGGCTGTCTGGAAACTGCAGTTTTCAATCACTAACCGTTCGGCCAAAAACACTGACGAGCTGTTCCAGTGTGACAAAGCAGCTTGGGCACCTGGGGGCCTGGCCCGTAGCCAAGCCCCCTGGCATCCTCCCAGAGTTGGCAGGGAAGATAGTGTTGTGGCCTCTCATGGGCTTTTCCAAGCAGAGCAGCGATCCCAGGTGTCCGGAGTCGCTCTGTCTCCCTCTCACTGTGGTTAGCTCAGTGTTTTGCACGAGCTGAGGCAGACTCCGCAAGCAGAATTCCATAGCGGGGGCTGTGCCTGGCCAGGCGTGCTGGGATGCAGCCCCCTTGTCCTGCTCAGAGCTGAGAGGCAGCAGCGTGGCCAGCATCCTGCTCCTATCCGGTCATTGCAAAGCCCCTCTCCAGCTTGGAGCCCAAGAACTGCTGCCTGCCCCATGCCTGCAGCACTGGAAGGAAGGAAGGATATCTTGGGAAACGGGCAAGGGGTGAGCAGCTATCGATTCCTGGTGCGCATCCAGAGAGCAGGACACTGTGAACCCAATGGATCCTGAGCTGGCCATTAGCTGCAGCACAGACGTCAGCAGAAATGCACGTATTGGAAACCTAAGCCCAGCATGGGGAGGGCAGCTGGGAATTGGCCCAAAAGCTGCTCCTCTTCTGTTTCAAGAGGCAGCCTGGATCCTCCTGTCCCCTGTAGTGTCACCACACAGTGTCCTAGCTTGATTTGTCACCGGCATCTTGTGCCTTACTGTGCTGACCAGGAAAGTGATGGAGGAGACACAATCCGGGAAAGACACCGTGCCCTCAGTGTCAGCATCAGGTTGATGTGTCAAACACCAGCTCCATCTGGCCCAGGGCCCAGTTGCCTGCAGTGGCAAAAGCTGGTTCTAGGGGTGAATCGTGAGACGTAGCCTGGCTGGCTGTGATGCTTCCCTAGCCAAAGTGACACAGGTAAATTGAAACTGCTGTGCTGGACTTGCTTTTCTGCTGGGTGCTGGCTAGTCTCTCACCAGCACCTGGCAAGGTCACTCAGTGAGGGGACACTGAGCAGCTGTGGGGGCTCAGGGCAGTGGGGCTGGCAAACCCCACTGTGCTGCGTGGGGAGCTTAGAGCCAAATAGGCACTAGAGACCCCAGCATCGATGTCCCCACAAGTGTGGCCAAAGCTGGAACCAAATGAGCCAAGCCGGAGCCCGGCTGGGAGCGCGACGCGGCACTGCTCCGTGCATGTGGGCAGCGCCGCCAGCAGCGGTGAGGGCCCTGCCGAGAGCAGCCTGTTTCCCTATGCCTTCCTGGAGCCGTGGATGCGGAGACGTAAGGCGTGAGGCTCGGCCTGTGTTGGACCTAGTCTCAAACTGCAGCTTCCCTGCGTTCTGGCTGAGGAAAGGAAATGGCCTGGGGATGAAAATCTCGGCTTCTGCTGAGCTGTGAGCTTCAACTAGCACAGTTCAGAGGAAGTAAATCAAATCCTGTTCCCCAAGACTTAGGCTTCCCTAGCAGAATGTGGCTTTTGTGTATGACTTTTGTGAAGCCAAATGCTGAAGTCTTCGGGCTGCAGGACTGTTTGTAATAACAATTTTATGGGCCTGAGAAGAGTCTGATGCACTCGAGTGAACCTTAATGGAGGCACAGGCTGCCTGTTGACCTGGAGAGCTCTGCACCTTTCTGATACTTACTTTGTAGCTTGGTTGTGCTGAGGGTGGAGAAGCCTTTGTTTCATCATCCTGCTCATGTTCTAATTCTGTGGCTGTTTGATGACATCCCTTGAATAAGGTGGCTATTTTGTCACAGGTTACTCTTTCCCATGAAATAAGAAAGTGAAATTCCTACTTAAATTTCACTTATCATACGACTAGGGGAAGGAGGGGTAAAGCGGTAATCCAGAACATGGGGCATTAATCCTGTTTTCCTGGCTGAATTCCATTCTGCCTCTGTGAATTCCTGCAGCTGCTGCACTCTGAACTGCCTGTGTGGTATCCACAGCTGGCATCATCCCGCTCCAGCGGAAGCGCCTCGCAGACGGGCAGGGGGGCAAGGGGATGACCCCTAGCCGTAACCTGCCTGTCGGACGGCTGCTGCAGTGTGTGATTTAGAGGCCACCTGTTGAACAGGGAGCTGGCCTGTCCCCTCCTGTCTCTCTGGAGGACAACTTGCTGCCCTACCTCATTGCCTCCCTTCCGAGCTCATGAAGCTGCTGTGAGGTGCTGTGAGGCAGCCATTTTCAGCAGCCTCCTGCTGCCCTCCCAGCTCCAAAGGAGGGGGAGATGGGTTTTCAGGCCCTGTGGCCTTAAGCTAGCCAAGACATGGCCATGTGGGCCCCTAAACTCGCTGCTCCCCTGAGGGGCCTGAGGCGCTTCCCTGAGGGCCGCCACCTTGCTCATAGTGCCAGGCTCAGCAAGCCTGGAGCTTCCCGTGCCCGTGTGGCTGCAGTCCTGTCGCTCCTAGGCAGTGTCCCCACACCCCACAGTGCACAGGGACATTCGTAGCTCGAGCGGCTGGGACAGGCCAGGCTGGGTGCTCGCAGTGCCCAGTTTCCTCCGGTGCTGTGGGAAGCAGCTCGTGCTGTGGCAGCGCTGCCTGTGCCAGCTTTCCCTAAACATTAACCGCTCACCTGACCGCCGCCGGTCAGCGAGGGGAAAGGGCAGCCGGGTGAGGGGCCCTCCTGCTGGAAGGGGGAATCCTGGGTCAGGGAGAGCGGGGGCAGGCCCAGGAGGCGCCGGCGCCGCTCCAGCAGCCGAGGGGTTGTGTGTGACGGGACAGGCCGCAGCACTTGGGCACCTGCCCGGCCCTCTGAGGGAGTCTGCTGGGTGTCACCGGGGTGTCCTCCTCGCAGCAGGGACTGTGTTTAGGAGCTGGGCTGGTGGTGGGCGGCCCTGGAGGGGTCTTATGCTCCTGTCGCAGCCTGGTTGCCGCTGGGCTTCTCCCAGAGGCCCGAGGGAGCCCTGTGTGCTGCCCTCAGCGCTTCACTCGAGGCTGGAGCACTCGCTGTGTGTGGGGAGGGACGGGGTTGGTGTCTGTTGAATTCCACCACGCTCCCTGCGCCGTGGGAAGCTCTGCTGTGTGGTGCGCCTGGCCCAGGGGCCTGGACTGGCTTGGGGGTTTCCTGGCCTGGGCTGTGCAGGAAGCTGCTAGGAAGGAGTGACCTGTTCTCCCTGGGGCTCCGCAAGGACAGGTGAGAGCTGCCCAGGCAGGAGTCCTATAAAATCATCTCCCGGGGCGGTGGTTTGTGCAGCACGCGGGTGGAGACCCAGCCCTGCACCCGGGGCTGCCTTGCAAGGCTGGGGCTCTGCAAGGCAGGCCCGTGCTCGCTGCCGCCGCTCGCCTGCTCCTTGCGGAGCTGGGGGGCAATTTGCCTCTCTTCCAAACTGCTGTGCAGGCAGTTGCAGCCCAGCTCCTCCGCCTGCTACCGGTTGCCTCCTCCTCCCACCACACGCAGCCTTCTCCAAGTGTTGTTCTGCCGCCACAGGCCAAGGAGCCGCGGGAGGAAAGGCTGAGGAAGGCAAGGAGGGCCAGAGCTCCTCCTGCTGCTGCATCTGGAGGCAGGAGCCTGTCTTCCCTGGCCCTGGGGCCAGGCAGGGCCGGGGGAGCCCTGCAGGTAGGGGCCGTCCCTGCATAGTTAGCATTCCCAGCGCAGCTTCCC
>JAUBOD010000560.1:5109804-5120115 GCA_032353885.1 Nothura maculosa
GGGGACAGCCTCTCCATGGCTCAGCAGTGAGGCTGTGTCACCTTGCAGCCAGAGGTGTCCTGGATCCCCAACAAGCACTACTCGGGCATCTACGGGCTGATGAAGCTGACGCTTGCCAAGGCTCTGCCCTCCAGCCTCTCCAAGGTCATCGTCTTGGACACCGACATCACCTTCGCCACCGACATTGCGGAGCTTTGGGCCATCTTTGGGAAGTTCTCTGGTGAGGACAGAGCTCCAGCCCAGCTGCCCTCTAAGGGAGGGGGGACCAGTCTGTCACCTCATCTATGCAGTGAGTTTGCAGGTGGCTCCTGAACCATGGCAAGATGGGCCACGTGTCCCTCTCTTCCCTCAGACAAGCAGGTGATTGGGCTGGTCGAGAACCAAAGCGACTGGTATTTGGGCAACCTCTGGAAGAACCACAAACCGTGGCCTGCCCTGGGACGTGGCTTCAACACGGGTGAGCATGGGACTGCTGGGATGCGGGGCGAGCACCCCGTGCAAGCAGCCGAGGTGGGTCTGGTGAGGGAGGAGGCTGGGCTGGGGCGAGGCAGGATGTCTGTGTGTGAAGGGCTGCTGCTGCTGCTGCCCCTGAGGGGCTCGTGGGCTGACCTGTGGCACAAGCGTGGCTCAGGAGCTGAGGGCACGCTGTGCTTCCGCTCTGCACCCGCTGGGTGCCCCCTCGGTAACACCGTGGGCTCTTCCTGGCTCCAGGGGTGATCCTGCTGCTGCTGGAGCGCCTGCGGCGCCTGGGCTGGGAGCAGACGTGGCGGCTGACGGCAGAGCGGGAGCTCATGAACATGCTGTCCACCTCGCTGGCCGATCAGGTGACAGTCCCTCCCTTTCCCAGCCTCGTCAGCCCCAGGGCATTGCTGTAGCGGTGCCAGCACGTGGGCACTGCGATGCCTCCTGGGCCAGCCATGTCCCCTTCTGCCTCTCTCCTAGGACATCTTCAACGCGGTGATCAAGCAGGACCCGGCCCTGGTGTACCGGCTGCCGTGCTTCTGGAACGTGCAGCTCTCCGATCACACGCGCTCCGAGCAGTGCTACACCGAGGTCTCGGATCTCAAGGTGAGTGGGGCCCACCTGCCTCTTCCTGTGGCAGAAATCAGATCCCTCCATTCGGGGCCCTGTGCTCTGCCTGGTAGGTGCTTCTGCCCTGCAGGGGAGGGGTGGAAAGCCTGAAGGATGGAGCATATGTTGGAGGTCTGGGAGAGCCAGCACGGGGCCTGGGGGCCTGGGAATGATGCTGCTTTACCCTGCCCAGAGTGACTTGTGCTGCCCCCAGGTGATCCACTGGAACTCGCCCAAGAAGCTGCGGGTGAAGAACAAGCACGTGGAGTTCTTCCGCAACCTCTACCTGACCTTCCTGGAGTACGACGGGAACCTGCTGCGCAGGGAACTCTTCGGCTGCGCCAGCCTCCCCAGCCCTCCGAGCAACCAGGTGAGGTCAAGGGCAGCTCTGCCCCAACCCCAGCGTGAGGCCTGGCTGCGGCCACAGGCACCTCCAGGCACCCCTGACCCACCTTGCGTCTCCTCCTGCCTCACTCACCTTTGTGGCACCGCAGCTGCAGCAGGCGCTGGAGGAGTTGGACGAGGACGATCCCTGCTACGATTTCCGCCGGCAGCACCTCACGCAGCACCGTGTCCACCTCTTCTTCCTGCAGTATGAGTTCCCAGCTCTTACCGATCCCTCTGATGTCACCCTCGTGGCCCAGCTCTCCATGGACAGGTACTTGCCAGTGGCACTTGTGGGATGGCAGCTTCTTCCTTCCATTTTCGCTGTGCTGACTCCACAGCTAAGGCACTTCCTGGAATCTCTGATGCGGGTTCATCATGGCCAGAACACAGTTCCCAGTTTTGTGTTCAGGTTCTGCTCCTTACCAGTAGGCAGGAAGGACAGTCTCGTTGCTGAGAATCTTCTGTTTCTTTCTGCTGTGAGTTGGAAGCCTCATCTCTGCTGCCAACTACTTTATTTCTTTTTTTCTTCCTGCATTGGACAAAGGTTTAGCAAGTTGCTGGTCACTGCAGCACTACCGGGGGTGTATACCAAGTGCCTGATCACCTGGTCACTGCAGGATGCACTGTGTCCTCCCAGTTCCCTCTAATTCCATCAGGTCTTGTTGCAGGTCTTGAAGCTGAGCTATCCTGAAGGGTAAATGTTTGGAGGCAGGTGCAAACAACCGAAGCCAGTGTTTAAGCAAATTCTCCTCCGAGACTTTGGTGAAGAACTACTGAGACTTGTTTAAACTCAGTCCCAACAGAGGCCAAGACACTTAGGGCACTTGCCTCAGGCCGACTGAGCTGCGATTAACCTAGTGCCCTGGGCTTGTGAGGCGAGGATGGTGGGGCCTACTCCAAGCATGTGCCCCTTGGTTTGGCCGAGGGCAGGGCCCCGCTCACGCAGCGCCCTCTTCCCCGCAGGCTGCAGATGTTGGAGGCCATCTGCAAGCACTGGGCGGGCCCCATGAGCCTGGCGCTCTACATGTCGGACGCGGAGGCGCAGCAGTTCCTGCGCTACGCGCAGGCCTCGGAGGTGCTCAGCGCCCGCCGCAACGTCGCCTACCACATCGTCTACAAGGAGGGCCAGTTCTACCCCATCAACCTGCTGCGCAACGTGGCCTTGGCCAACACACAGACGCCCTATGTCTTTCTGACTGACATTGACTTCCTGCCTATGTATGGCCTCTACGATTACCTCAGGTAGGGTCTCCTCCAGCCAGCTCTCGGCCAGCCATGGGCTCCCCACACACTGGGCAGCATTTTCAGCCTGCAGAAACTTTCCTTTGTGTTCAGCCTTGGGATATCCTGTCGGACACGAGTGGAGTGGGAAGCAGCTGTGGCTCTGAGGGGTTCCCTATTCCTCCTGTGCCTGTGTGGCACCCCTGAAAGGGCCTAATCCCTGTTCATAGCCTTTTTACCTCTATGGGTGGGGTGCAGGAGCTGAGAGGGGGGGCTGGACCCACACTTTGTGTCTTTCCCACTGAGGCCTTATGCTCTTCCTCCTGCTGTAGGAACTCTATTCAGCAGCTGGAGCTGCCCAACAGGAAGGCAGCTCTCGTTGTGCCAGCGTTTGAGACCCTGCACTACCGCCTGACCTTCCCCAAATCCAAAGCAGAGCTGCTCTCCATGCTGGACATGGGCTCTCTCTACACCTTCAGGTGGGTACCACAACTGCCCTGCTCTCCAGCAGGGCTGTCACACAGCCCTGTGTCTCTTGGCTCTGGTGCTGCCAGGTCTGCCATGTTTTCCTGGTCCCCATCCGTGTCCGCAGGTATCACGTGTGGCCCAAAGGCCATGCCCCAACTGACTATGCCAAGTGGCGGACGGCCACCGTGCCGTACCGCGTGGAGTGGCAGCCGGACTTCGAGCCTTACGTTGTAGTGAGGCGAGACTGCCCCAAGTATGACCAGCGGTTCGTGGGCTTTGGCTGGAACAAGGTGTCCCACATCATGGAGCTGGATGCACAGGTGGGTGAGGGGCTGCTCTGGGGGCAGTGGGGCTGCTGCCCGGGTGGGCAGTGGAGCACTGGTAATCCTAAGCTGGTGCCCCTGGGCTGACGGATGCTCCTCTGCCTCAGGAGTATGAGCTGCTGGTCCTGCCCAACGCCTTCATGATCCACATGCCCCACGCACCCAGCTTCGACATCTCCAAGTTCCGGCTGAGCGCGGGCTACCGGGGCTGCCTGCAGACGCTGCGGGAGGAGTTCCACCAGGACCTGTCGCGCAAGTACGGCGCCGCCGCGCTCAAGTACCTCACGGCTGAGCGGGGCCTGTGACGGCGCGCACCGCAGCGCCGCAGCCTCCAGAGCCCTGCCCGAGGAAACCGAGCACCGGCCCAGCACGGGGTGCCGGGGGTTGAGGCGGAAGATGCCAGCGCTGAGAACGGGAGGAGGCCTGTGTGCCAACGTGTCACAGCGCGGTCAGGTCTCTGTGTTACAGTGTGGGGGAACCTCTCTCATGTCAGGGACCAGGAGGGTTGGTCTCCCTCACCCCACTGGCAGGGCCAGGGACAAGGCTAATGTGCTGGGGCTCTTCTACAGGCTCCCTGCAAGGTTATTCCCAGCCTCAGACATCTCTCCAGTAGGAAGTTTTTGCTGATGTGTATTCACAGCATTCTCTGGATCACCTTTGCCTGGGGCCTGGCTCCTGCAGGCTCCTGGGAGCTGCCCTGCTCTCCCCGGCTCTGCCTCCTTGTTCTGTGGTCCCTGTTCCCAGCTCTCAGCACTGAGCCTCTGGAGCTCGGTGAGTGGGAGAAGGGGATGTAGAACATCCCTTTGCGGAGCAGGATCAGACAAGAAGGAGGTAGGGCCAGAGACGACCATGAGTTGTGGCCTCCTGGCTCAAGCCAGGACCAAGGTGGGCTGATAAATAGGACGTTGTTCCTCCTTGCCCTGTGGAGACCAAGTCTCCCAGGTAACTGTTCCCATCCTGGTGCCATGAGTGTGGATCTGGGCTACCTTTCCCTGGAGGCAGCAGCCTTGCCCGTGGTGGGCACTACATGGGGGCTGGCAGTGCCCAGCACAGTACGGCTGTGACCCAAGTGTGGCCACAGCAGTGCTCGTAGAGGCAGCGTGTCGGTCCTTGTCCCCATAGCACAGCACCAAAAGAGAGTTATACCGTGGGGTTTTTGTGCAAGACACCAGCCAGCTGCTGTCACCGTGGTCAGCTTTGGCACTGTGAAGTTGCAGCTTTACGTGAAGGAAGGCAGGGTGATGTGTTGTCGGGAGGGCTGACACCAAGTGCTACCATCCATCCTTGCAGGCACGGGTGGACTCTTGCAGGCAGAGCCCGGCTTTGTCCTGCTTGTGGCTGCATGGGCACTGCTGCAGGCAGCTGGGGAACAGGAGCTGGCCTTGCTAACACTCAGCCTCGATCCCTGCCCCGCAGCAGAGCTGACCTTAGGTGAGGTTTAAGCGCTGTGACCACAGAGGGACAAACCACTGAGCCCCTGCAGCCACAGGTGTGGGTCAGACAGCACCTGGGTGGGCCAGACACTCCGTGCAGAGCAGCACCCGGAGCCTCCCTGGCTCTGGGCAATGCAGACGTTGCCGCTGACAATCAGGGCTGTGGGCAGCGCTGAGAGAGACTCTACCGAGCGCTGTGGCTGGATCCCTGCGCTGGGAGCAGCCGGGCCAGGCACTGCTCCACAGCCCTCACAACACTGGAGCCCAGAGGACGCATTGCTTTCCTCACGCTATTTAAATTATTTAATACCTTTCTCATAAGATGTAAATGATTAGTTTGTTTTTAAAATCCTTTCTTCCTCCCCAATGATTGTGCTGGTGGCCCTGGAGCAGCTCCAGGCCAGTCGCTGCTGTAGTCGCCGCTGTTCT
This sequence comes from Nothura maculosa, assembly GCA_032353885.1. Taxonomy (NCBI): domain Eukaryota; kingdom Metazoa; phylum Chordata; class Aves; order Tinamiformes; family Tinamidae; genus Nothura; species Nothura maculosa. The sequence continues at coordinate 5,115,137 of JAUBOD010000560.1, forward strand.
CTTAGCATTATTCTGATCTGCAAGAGCCCCATGGGTGCAGGTGTGAAGACTTCCGTCCGTGGCAGGGCTGGCCAGGAGGAGCCATACGCATTGTGCTGTATGGAAAGGGCACAAGCGCCTCTTGCTTTTTTTCTCTTTTTAATTTAATTTTTAAATTAAAGCTTTTTTATTCTTTTTCAGAACTTTGTTAGAACTGTGTGGTTATTCCTTTCTTTTCTTTCTGTTGGGAGCTGAGTGCTCTTTTGGCCATCCCATTGAGGGATGGGTGTCCAGAGAAACACTCGCTCTGTGGTTGCTTCTGCGTCGCGGCCTGCATGCGGCTGTGCACGCTGGCATAATTTCCAGTCAAGCCTTGCTAATCCAGGCATTCCTTAGCCCAAACCGCGCAGAAAAGCGGCATTCCCGAGCAAAACCCATGAGGAGGAGGAGGACGAGGGAGGTTTCCGTCTGCGTGCGCCCTCTGCTGGGCGGGAGGCGCCGCAGGGAGGCGCTCATGGCGCCCGAGGGCATTTCCCTCCCCAGCGCCTTTCCCCGAGCTCCAGTTCCCGCCTCCCGCCCGCTGAGGCAGGAGCCCGCGCGGCCATTTCGCAGGGCCGCCCTCAGGGCCGCTCCCGGGCCGCCCAGCCCCACGGCGCTGCCCCACGGCCAAGCACTGCCACGGACACGAGAGCTTTTACTGTGTTTTATTTAGTAAAATGTTAAAATAAATAAATACAAATTGATCAGATGCTCTGTGTCCCCCTCCCGCCCGCTCCCGCCCTCCCCCAAGTTTAATCTGCTAAAATCTAAACACATTTGTACCAAAACTGAAACCACAAGGGACTTGAAGGCAGCAAAGAGACTGCAGATCACTATGAGCATCAGGCTAAAAAAAATAGAGATATTAAAAAACCCAAACCAGCTCACGAGTCAGTATTCTCATTATGTGATTCTGTGAAAACAAAGTGGTACCATTCAAAAAAAAAAAAAAAAGGGTATTTTACACCAAGGCCTGCAATGATATGAGAGTCTCGGGGACGCAGAGGGCAGCATGTGAGACACCGAGTCTGTCTGGCACGACCGTCATGGGGGAGGGAGGCTGCGGGTGCGGCGGCGTCGCGGGGCCACGCTCGCCTCTGCGCCATCCTGCCCGCACACGAGCACGGGTCACAAGGCCCAGCCGTTCTCCTGTTTTCTGCCCCCCACACTAAAACCTGGAAGGAGATTGTTTTTTTTTCTCCTTCTACCTGGAAGCAAGAGGTAAGACGGGTCCTGGGCGAGCACAGGGCGGCAGCAGCTGGAGACCCGAGGGCTGTTAACAAGAAGCCTATGGAGAAACTGAAGCAGTTGGGGAGTGCCCGGGACACTGAGCGCCTTGGTGCTCGCACGCGGCCTGGCCTCCTCGGGCCATGATTGCGTTTTGCAGCTCGGTGACATATCTGATGGGGATAGTGGTGGCCTTATTAACAAAGTCCGCGGAGATGGTGATTCACAGGAACACAGTGACACAGTGGTCAAGGCCACGTTGTTTTCTCTACTGTAGCAGAGCTCCCTTCGCTGCCCTGTCTGCCCTAGGCTGCGGAAGACAAAGTGGTACTTGCAGAGGAGAGCCCCCAAAGGCCAAACACTGCCCCAAAGCCGCTCCCTGGGATGAGCTGCCCTTCACCAGGACGCACCATTACTGCCCTTGATCCAGCAAAGAGGCTGCTTTGCAATGCGGGTGAGTCACCTAGCTGGGAAAGACCACGCAGGAGGTTAAACAGATTGGCACTACTTGCCCCTTAATCCCTGGTTAACATAGTCTGCGGTAGGGCCTTGCCTCTCTGGCACTAATACGGAAGGCCACGGCTCCCCTGACAACTATTCAAGACAACAACACATATTTTGGGTGAGGAGGTCCCTGAAGCTGCACAGTGCAGGCAGCTGTGGAGCTGGGCCTGGTTCAGGGGCAGAAGGGCTGCGTCCAAGGAGGCTGCGTGGGGCCAAGTTCCTGCTCACAGCACCTGGGCTGCCTGTCCCACGTGGAGCTGGCAGTGACTCGGGCGCAACGGGGAGCGCTGGCGGGGGGGAACGGCGCTCTGGCTGCACCATCAGCCTCTGTTTTGATGCCAGGAATAATTAAAGTGAAAAAAAAAATAAAGAAACTATGCTTAGAAATTGCACAGGAGCCTAGGACAAGCAGGAACACGCAGCCTGCCGCTGCTTTCGGTGCTGAGTGCTGCTGTACCTTCAGCTTTGCCTGTTCCTAGCACCCACGGCCCAAGAAAACCAGCTCCTAGAGCTCACAGAGCTGCCAAAACGGTCTCTCTGGAGGGGAATGTGAGGCATGGAGGGGATTCCCTCTTGTTTATAAATCCGTGGCCTCTCCGCTCAGATTTGTAGTGCCCAGTTTGAGTGCCTGTGTGTGGGCTGCATGGGGAGACCCATGGTACCGCACACCCCCGAGCTGCAGCAGCACCAGCCCGCTGTGCGGGGCACCCAAATCAAGGCTGGTCCCTGATCACGGCCCCTGGCGTCTGCCAGGGCCAACCTGCGAAGCTGCCCTGTCCCTGCTTCACTCCCTGCGCCAGCCGAGGCCATGCTGGTTGCTTACCAAGAGCAGGGCTTTGTTACAGCTCGGCTGCTCGGAGATGTTTCTTTTACAACAACACAGATAAAACAAGGCAGGGGACAAAAGGGCAAAGTTCTACATTCCTCTCTTGCAAATTTAGGAAGAAAAAACTGTTGCCAGCGCCCTAGATGGTGAGGCTGCTGCTGAACACAGCCAGCTGGCGACGCAGCCGCCTCCCTGCCGCCTTCCCTACTGCCCTTCCGTGCCACCTTCCCTACCACCCTTCCATGCCGCCTTGCCAAGACACAGCCCCGGCGGCTCCAGAGCTCTGGAACAGCCGGGCGCTGCTGGCCTGGCAGCCAACAGGCCCCAAAGCAGCTCCTCCTCTTTGGTCCTGGCCTGGGCTGAGTTCCTCCAGCTGAGACATGAGGGAGGAGTGGACAGGCAGGGTTTGCTCCTGGCCCGCAGGCCGGGCCTGGGAGCACAGCTCTCCCAGAGCAGCCCCATGGTCACTGCCATGTTCACTGTTCGGGCACAAGCCCTCAGCACGCTCCTCTCCACACTCAGCTCCTGGGGGTCACTGGGAGCTTAAATGCTCCTGTTTAGAGGAACTGCATCCCTCCTACCCACGTCCCTCACGAAACCAGAGCCTAGGGAAACGAAGGACTGCTGCACAACCGGGATTTGGCACTGAACCGCCGCACAGGACGGCGTGAGCGCAGGCCCCTCACACAGCTGAGGAGAGCGCTGAGCAAGCCCTGACCCACACACGGGTTCTGCTCCTGGGGATGTGAGGCCCGCGCAGGCCGACGCAGGCTCCAGCTTAGCAGGTCGCTCTAACAGAAGCCACAGCCCTTGCGCTGCTCCCTGGTCCAGGGAGAAAATGCTCGCTCTGCTCGGTCCATACTAGAGCAGAGAGGCTCCAGCTGCCCCACGTTTTGCCTTATCCCACTCTGCAGCAAAGTCGTCCCCCAAGACTCTGCTCAGGATGGTAGACAGAGGCAGCAGATCGGGGAGCTCTGGTGGCTGCTTGCCCACCGGCAGCCCTTTCACCCCCCCACATTCCGTCCCTTTGGCATACAGATCAAGCCAGAAAGTCAAGGTGGAATAAAGAGCCTAATCTTTCATTGAATCTTCAATCCCTACAACTGCAGAAGTATCTCCCATATTGATCCCTCACTTGCCTCTTTTGGATTCTTCCTACCCTGACTTTCCCTCCTCATCTGTTTCCATTTCATCTCTCTGCTCCGCTTTGCCCCAACATAATCTTCCTTTCTTTTGGTCCTCCTTTCTTTTCTTTCGCCTCCAACCCTACACCCTTCCCAGTGCCCTTACTGGTCCCGCTGGGAGAGGGGACGGTTCCCGCTGCCGGCTCTGGGCGGTAGCTCCGGTGCCTGCGCAGCACAGCAGTCTCCACAGCTCCGTGCAGTTAACACTGACAAGAGACACGAGCCCTCACACACGTATGGGCCTGGCTTTCTTAAACAGCCCACATCTTCAATGAACTTTCCTCTCCAGGAGGAGAGGCATTTGTCTTATCATGGGTCTGTAATTACCAAGCTTACCAGTGCGTGGTATAAATAATTTTCTTTATTGGCAAGTTTCAACTATGTGCTCAGCCTATACAAGACAATGATGCAGAAAGTTCTTGTCCCAGATAGAAGATAAACATGGGAAAAATAAGAGCTAAGGTGAGGGGATAACGAGTCAAATTCTCCAACTATTACATTCCATTTTGTAGGTGGCACAAACAGGTCTGAGACTTAGGGAAGAATCTGAGCAAGACAGCAATAACCTGGAGACAAGATGTCTGCAGCTCGTGTATTTTCCTGCTCCCATCTGACTCTTAGGGCATTCCCTGATCCCAAGGTGTGAGCACAGGAGAGGAGGATCTGGAAGAGCGTGTTGCTGTAAGGCTCACTCGCATGCATTAAGAGGCCAGCTCCTGGCTCGGCTGGTGGCTGCAAGCCTTCTTGGAGACGTTCTGCCTTGGGAAGGACAAAAACGACCCACTCCTGACAGTGCTTGGGAATGGCCTTTGCTGAGGTAGTTTGTTGACCAGGCAAGCCTAAACGCCAAAGGATGAGCATGGCAAAACATCTTCCTCCAGGTTCCTGACTCTTTTGAAGAATTCCTACGTATTTGGCAGGAAATTCTCTGCAGCAACCCAGCAACTGGCCCTACGTCTTCAGAATCCCAAGGAAGGACACAGGGAGGTGAACAAGGGTCAAACAGGGTGACAAGACACAGCCAGTGCTGCCCAAAGGGGCATGGTCCACCAGGAAGAGTAAATCCCTATTTCAGCGGTTCCCTGAACAGCTGATGCTACCAGGGAAAGGCCCAGTAAAAGAGTCCATTTTGGTTTGACATCTAAAGGTGATCTTTTTAAAAACAGGCTTCATTAAAAATATAGATATATTCATCATTAGTGCTTCAAAAGCAAAGAGAG
>JAUBOD010000560.1:5219259-5233176 GCA_032353885.1 Nothura maculosa
TCCTGGTGCCTTCACCTCAAAAGGTTCACAGGGGGACAGCAATGGTGTGACAAGTGCCACCCCACACGCGGCTAAACTGCATGCAACTCACTCCTATGGAAGCCAGGGGTACAAATAAGTGCAAAAAGGCATTAAACAGATGTCCCCACAACGAGGCTTCAGGAGCCATTCGCAGCTCCAATGCACCTTCCTCGTGAGGCAGCGGCCAAACAAGCGTCCGTCACCAATTTCCCCTGCTGCTGTTTCTGAAGTTGATCCACTTCACCCCTTTCTTACCCAGTTAAGGCAGCTGCTGCGGGCCACTGATAAAAGCAGAACACTGGATTAGATGGACATTTGGTCCAGCACATCATGTTAATTCTCACATTTAATCACACCGAGCAGCCACACGACTAGGGGAGCCTGTCGGTAAAAGACCTAGGCTGTGATTCAAAAACTAATATTAAAAGCAGAAATGGCAGCCTCTGAAGCAGAATATATCGCATCAGGAAAATAAAAGTATAACCGAGTAGTGCACAAAAACACACAAACAAACAAAAATAAACCACCACAAACACACACAACACAAACACTCTTACAAGTCCCCTCGCTAACCCCACTGACAACCCAAGGAGATTCAGGCAGGCAGCCTCTCCCAACCTAGAAAGACCCAGAACGTTGGAAAGCAGCACTAAGCATAAGCCATGGATGTTTGCTGGAAAACCTGCCAAGCCCCATTTAAGATTGGCAACAACTTGGCTTCCTCCCAGCTGACCAGAAGAAAGATCTCCTGAACCAATGGCTTCCAAGGAACATGGAGATGAATGTCTGACTCCGGTCCAAGAAAGATGAACTTGCCAAAGGCATCAGGTCTTGTCTGACCCTGGAGCAGGACTGGATGCTCTCCCTTTTAATAAGGCAGCCTAGCTGAAAACATACTCCTGTTGCATAAAATGCACAACCTCCGAGTGTGACCCAGGACAAACAGTGAACAAAATCCTGCTGGAAATACCACAAATGCTGCTAAAGAGCATTGCCTAAACAATCCGGTGAGTGTCTGTTTCCTCATCACTCCCCTTCCTTCTCTTCTGACAGATGAGCTTGTGAAGATAGCCAAGCTGAAAGCCATGCAGGATAAACAAGCAGGTCTCAATCTGGGAATCCTGACAAAGAAGCTGCATTTTCTAGAGCCCAAATATAAAGAGTTTGGAAAATAGTCCGTGTCCTGCACGTTCCACCTTTCAGTACCGTGAGAGGCGGGATGAGGAATGTGCCCAGAAGGTTATTAGCCTCATGTGGAACACAAAAGCGACAAGGTTTATGAAAAAAAAAAAAAAATCATCTATGGAAAAGAATTGTAGCTTTCTGATCAGGTTCCTGAAGACACTGACATTGCCTCCAGAAAATTATTGCTTGATGGCACCAGCAAGCAAGCTGCTGTGAGATGGTTCAATGAGAAATCGCAGAAAACTCGCGCACGAAAGAGATGAAATTTTATGAATTTTACATCACTTTACATTTTGTTTTCTTTTCAGGTAGGTCAGTAGGAAGCTTATTTCGATAAGAGGATGATTCTGCATAAGGGATCATACAGGTTGTCTTTTTTTTTGATTTTGGATTTGTTGTTATTTAGGCCAAGAACAGCATTGGAATCAGTCCTGCTGAAAAAGAACAGTAACATGATGCCTTTGTCATCCCCAAGACCGTTTGTGCAGGCTACACAGGCAAAAAAAATACTCTACAAACCAATAATTCAAAGAAATTGGCACTCTAATTCATAGCTGGGAAGTTCAGATTTAGTAAATGTTTTCTCATCCAACACTGTCATCCGCTGAATGCTTCAGGTTGAATTTGTTGGTATCCCCTTGAGACAAGTGAAAGGAGATTTAATCACAGCGTGTGTTTGTTCCGAATTTATCCAGGCTTTGCAGCCTCTGCTGATTGTCCACGGGGCAAAATTTCTCTTCTCCATCCCAGCAGGAAACTGCACCACAGATCCCCACTTTGTCTTCAGGATGCACAACTTGGAAAGCTCTGCTCCAGTGTCCTGCGTCTCCCTGGGACCATATTCCATCAGCAGACAAGAGCTCCAAGAAGCCTCTCAAATCTCATTCACACCTTCTGCTCACTCTCAAATAAATGTTTATCCTTTCATTCTCCTCCTGAAAGCAAAAGGAGGGGGATTTCCTCCTGCTCCCCGTACTATGTGGTATTATTTCAATAGCTGCAGAAAAACAGTGGGATGGTTTCGATACATAACCCTTTGAGGTATCCTGCTCTCTACTCACATCCCAGGCTCTGTGGAGACGGGGAAGAAGGGAACAAGTGCAGGAAATGCTCTGAATTTATGTCGGGCTGTCTGCAGTTGCAGGTGATTGGTCTCGGCGATGCAGGCTGACCTTTCCAGCGTGATCCTGCTCTCACCCTGCTCCACGTCATATTTCCATGTCACCTGCACACAGAACAGGCTCCGTGGCATCACACAGAACAAGAAGCCAAAGTCTTCTCCATTATAACAGAATCCGCTCCATGATTATGGTAATAAAAATGCACTACCAGACAGTACAACCCCATTGGATCCAGTGCCTTCAAAGGCACAGAAAAACAAGTGAAAAGTATTTTGGAAATGCTATTGCACCAGGCACTGGTGATGCCCGTGTGACTGCCTGCACATGGGCAGGAGGAGCATGCCAAGCACCGAGGGGTTGGTGCAAGAAAACACGCCGGGAAGTTTCTTTGCGCCTCCTCTACAGCTCCTGAGATCCATTAAAACGGAGATTTCTACTTCCCAGAAGGTATCTCCAAAACTTCCAAGTGCTGCAATATAACCCTTCAGGAAAGGGACTATCCCAGAACAGGTCACTGCTGAAAGTCAACCCAAAACCCCCATACAAAGAGAGTCTGAAAATGTGCACATTTCTAACACATCTTCAAGGGACACACACCAAGAGTCCTGAGCTCCAAAACACTGCAAGGCACCAGCTGGCAACCCAGGCTCTACTACTCATAGGAACTTAAGCGTCTTAACTGGGATGCCCCAGAGCGAGACCCACGATTACCCATAGCATGGGGCTCTCAGCATTTGGGGTATATTGGGTCTCAACGTAATACGCAATAAATGCGAGAATATTTGATTTCTTGTATTAATTGTACTGCAAAACAAGGAGCCAGAAAGGCTGGTAAGAAAACAAACTTTTTTCTACATTCTTGCAGGTTCTCTGCAACTTAACCCAGGACCACTTTTCCTAACACAATACTCATCTTCATAACCTAGATTTCCACGTATTCCAAGTCCACATTTATTAATCATAATCCCTCCTGTACATCCAATGGTCTCCCACTCATATTAAAACCGCTATTTTTCCTTCAAGTGAAGATAACCTAACAAAAACATACCCAAAACTTCAAAACCAAGCTACCCTATTTATTATGTACAGTCTGTTTTGCACAAATCTCTGCTCCTTGGGGGCAAGCCCTGCTTACCGGCACACCATCCGTGTTTAATCAGCACGTCGGTTTTAGGGTTGTTTATGTTTACAACGTAACAGCATTCCCGACTCCAAGAAATCAGGCAGTTCACAGGATTAAGCACAACACAGTGAAGGCCTCCACTCCCAGCTTAAAGGTCTTCAATTAATTTATTACAATGTAGAATAAATCGATTTTTCTTCTGCCTCAGTTTCTAGTCGGAAACACTGAAATACTTGCCAGCCTGACCTGTTACCTTTCAAAAGAAGCAGATTTTCAGAAAAGTCACAGGCACATCTATATTCCAGGGAACAACCTATGCTATTCACAAGAGCAGAAACGGACCCAATTCCCTACAGCATTAACAAGTCAACAGGAAGCACTCAAATTATTACACTGATGTGCTCACTTTTCCTTCCCCTACATTCCAGTCAGCTGGCACGCTCAGTGTTCTCTAGCTATATATTTACCTTTTAAAGAAATACATAGATATTATATATACACACACACACACACACACACACACGCAGGTATCAGCTTCACGCTCTGCCTTCCCTTTGCCTTTTATTTTGTTCTCCCTCATCACACCTTAAAAGGTTTTCTTCTTTTTCCTCCTCTCCCTGCTCTGCCCTCGGCAGCACGGGAATGGGAACTGCAGTGGCTGGAGACTGGTATTTGTAGCTGGGTAGTCACACTCAGTGTGGGAGTGCTGCTGGTCGTCACTAATCCGCAAGGAAAAATGCAAAGTGCACACTTAATAAAAGTTTCTTTCTTCTCAAAACCGTGATTATTCAATATAAGTAAGGAGATTTACACACTATATCACATCAACATAGCCCTGAATCACTGTGCCAATCTAAGAAGGAATTGCATAAGTATACAATTAGTGCTGAATGAAAGAAAAGCAGAGTGCGAGATTGCCGTACAATTTAAGTAGACCTCTGCTACAAGAAAAACAAAGCGTCCAAAACACGGCTTTACAATTACTCACCCTGATTGCCATGGATTTTTAACTGCATAATCATTTACTTAGAATAGGAACATTAAAATGTAGATTCCTCCGTTTTTAGGGGCCACTGTAAGCAACTGAAAGCTAGTATTTTAATCCCTCGCAGTGCTGACAGAGAGCAAAAGGGCACCACGGAGCTCGGGGTGGTTGAGCTTTCCAAACAAAAGGAGCAGCCGCTTGAAGGGGCTTTGAAGGAGCCTGGTGGCAGCCAGGCGCCCCGCTCCCTCGGAGGATTCATAGCCCATAAAGCCGGGACCTGCATCCAGCAACTCCATCCGGAGAGGAGGCAGCAACACGGCCGGGAGAGGCTCCTCCAGCAGCTCCAGGTCCCCTCTCCCCAACGCTGCCGCCTCCTCCTCCGCTCTCCCTGGGGATCCGCTGACCCCGCGGTGCTGGCGGATGGGCTGGGATAAGGAGACGGTCCCTGCGTGGCTCCAACACTGGGCACAGCCTCAGGAGGGGCAAAATAGGACAGGGCAGGGCACTAAACCAGCGCTGCTTGTGCCTCAGCACCACCAAGCCCGGCCCCAATAGCCATATGTTCATGGCCACAGTGCTGCTGTGCTTCCTATAGTGCTGTCCAGTGGCACTGTAATCTCCTGGCAAAGTTGCTCTGTAAACAAATTCCACGTTACATGCGCCAAAAACATTTTTATGGTCTTATTCCTATGCTAGAAGAGATGTCCAAGCACATCTATGCCTCTTCACACACCAAAGTTCCCAGGGATTCTTTTCTTTATATCTTCTTTCCATACTCCTCTCTCTGCTGTTCCAAGGAGGACATATTTTTTTTTAAACCTACTGGGAAAATCCCAGCTCCTCTCAATTCAGATTCCGATGGCAGAAGGTTAAACAGACAAACAAACACCCCCCACCACCACCACACACAACAAGAAGGTCAGAAATAAACTTTCTTTCCAAGCACGAGGGGGACAGTCTTCCTAGCGGAACTTTTGATCCCCCAAAAACACACAGGTCTCATTGTCTACACAGCCCAGTGTGAAAAGCAAGATTCAGCAAAATACAACGGAAGTTTTATTCATTTTGGCTATGATTATATTTTAAACCAAAAGCTATATGTGAAATGATTAAAAAAAAATGACCCAAAACAAACAAACCAAAATCCACCACACAGGAGTAGCACTTATCACCTTTCCGATATTATGCAAAACTTCGGGAAGCTGACAGGGAAATTTCTGACAAGCTCCTATTGACCTCAGCCAGGCTGAGATTTCCTGGCGAATCAGGACAGGGACAGCTGGCTCTTCCCAAGTAGGAGGTACTTATAGAGGAGCTTTTATTTGCATCTATGCATCAACTCCTTTTGCACGTCCCTAGGAGCCTCACTCCTTAGCTGCCAAGCCCTGAGAAGAGCCCTGGTAGAGGGGCTACTCTCACAGGCTCCATACGGAGGCTGAAACATCCTGGAAGGACGAGATCCATCGGCATCTCTGGCCACGCACCCCGAGAGATTCTAGCACTCACAAATTCATCTCCTTTTCTTTCCTATCTGTTGCGTAAACCCAATCAGTTAATGAAAGGAATTTTCTCTTCACAACACTGACCATCCTGCTAATCACATCAATAGACTAAGAGTAACTATTTCAGCTAACCACGTGTCTTGTCAGCAGTTTGCTCCATCTGTGCTGCAATCGGAGCAGGGAAAACTCACAGAACTCCCTTACTAATTATTTACAAACTTGATCAAAAGTTACCATATATATATATAAATATATAAAAGGATTCAGATTAATCTTTCTACCAGAATTACTTTTTTGTATCAGTTAAAACACACGTCAGCAACGTACACCGTATATAAATGCATCAACACTGACAAAATAAATTCCTAAATTCCTTGCCTCAAAAAAGGCTATTTCCACCTAAATATCTGTCATATTTATAGCCTGACAGATGAAGGAGAGCGCAACTTTGGGTTGTTTTTTCTGCACAACTGTGAAGCAAATGTGCTCTCCAAATTTTACCAAGTGGAATTTCCTGTCAGAAAGCACAGAATTTTACCACACAAGCTTAGATATAAGCTAATTATGCTGAGCACACAGAAGTCTCTTTCCAGCATTAGAAATTTAAAAGTCCTGACCCTAAAGCTTATTAAGTTCTGTTTTCCAGCATTCAGATAGTCTCTCCAACTCCTGCAGCACTTAAGAGCAAAACACACAATGTTTTGGCAAAACTGGCGCTCTAATTAATTTCTGCAGAACATCGAAAAGGTTTATTTCACAATGCCTCAGCTCTGAGTTATTATTTCACACAAACTTAAAAACAAATAAATTGCCTTCGAAGGAGATTAACTTTTAAGTAAGCAAACACTTAACCTGAGGACAACTGCAGCATCTGAAACTCGGCGTACAAGACCACAGCCAAGGTTCAACTCACTTCTGGCCCAACAGTTGGAGTCAAATTAATGTTTACTTAATCTTCAGTAAATCCTACTGAACATTACCGATATTTTCCCAAGAGACATTAACTTAACTCTTATAAACACACAAAATATGGATTTTGAACCTTACTGTTGTGCTGTCCTCACTCTGACGGCACTTCCAGCCTCTTGGACGAGTCCAGGAGAGTTTGAGCTTATCGGTCAGGGCTCAAACACATCAGGAAAAAACCATCCAGGTGTGACCTGCTTTGTGTCTCACCTGCCAGTACCTGGATTCTGGATTCTGTGTTTCCTTGGAAACAACTAAGGACATCACTAACCCCTACGTGGTAAAAGGAAAGCCCTTCCCGGCTCTGCTGCACGAGTTAGTCGCGTCACCACTTGACCTCCAGAAGCAGCACGTGGAAACGGGAGCTGGGCGGGCAGAGGCTTCATCCCAGATCACCACAACTGCTGGATGGCAGTTGGATTTAAAAGGACAGCCGGGCGCACACACGGAATGGAAGCGTCCTCCGGCTAAGGCTCCATCTGGAGCATCACCCTCAAAGACACGGAGCTTCAAAAACATCAACCGGGATGATTCCCACCACAGGTCAAGCAGTACTATACAGGCATTGTTTCAAACATCTCTATATTCTTTGTGCAGAAATGTAAACACACACATCAGCTGCTCTTCTCTCAGCCTCCTACTCGATCAGAAACCATCAGCAACTCGCACAGAAAGACGCAGGCTGCCGCACACTGTTCCCGGCGCACACTTCAGCTCTCCAGCGAGGAATTACGCACGGCTCTGCTTGTGTAGCCTCCAGCACATAAAAGCATCCTTCCCCGTGCCATCCTGCAGCTCAAAGTCCTGCTCAGGAAAACTGCAGGTCCCAGGATGCATTAGTGGAGCTTTTTCCAGGCAAGCTGTTGAGATGAAAACAGAGCACTGCACACTGGGGCCTGTAGTTTCCGCGAGGCGCGCTCCCGGCTAAGCCGAGCCTACACGTAGGCCATATTGCCCACTTACATGGGGCAGCGCGCGCCGCGCCGGCCCGCGCCTCCTCCTGGTGCTCCGGCACCCGGATTAACGAGCATTTCTTTACAGTCTTCTGGCACGTGAAACTGCAGAGATCTCAGCAAAAACACACAGCAGCTAAGCAGTAATTCCCAAGGAATCAAAGCAGAATCGGCAGTTCAGCTACTTTCAAATAGGCAAAGGGGGCTGGAGCTTTCTGACATCTTCGTTCGAGCACGAGCGAGATTCCTTAAATCCCTCCCCCGAACTGCTACGTTTTCCAACATGAAAGCCTGCTCTCCAAGCGCGCTCTTACCAATTTCAGTAAGAAAAGCATGTTTGGCGAGGGCCATGTCCTCCCGCGCAGAGTTTAGTGACCTGCAAAGCACTGACCCGCTCCCTCCATTTCCCAAATGTGCTGCGGCGGGAGCTCGCCCTCCCTTTCCCAACGGGAGCGGAGCACGCAGGGAATTCAATAGCGGAGTCTCCGCGCAGGCCTCGGAGAGGAATACACTGTGCTCCCGCAACGGGAAGGGCAGCTCCCCCTACCAGGCTGTTCTAAGAAGGCTTTAATCACGGAAGGAAACAACCAGTGATCAAAATGAACAAGTCTGCCCTCCCCCTCCAGCCCCCGCTCTTGCACGAGCTCCGGATATGTTTTTCCCTTTTTTAATACTATATATATATAATCCCATCCAAGCACTTGCACGTTTTAGGGTTCTCAGCAGCACCGCACGGTCCCCGCAGCCTTTCCAGGCAGCTCCCGCACAAACACACGGAAGGAAAAGCTCCGAGCCTCAGAGGCCGGCGCAAGGCAGCGTCCTGCGGCGACGCAGCGACACGCAGGGACACCCACGTCACCTGAAGGGCACCCCAACGCCTTTCCCCACACAGCCCAAAGGCCTCCCAAGCACCTCCAGGTTTTGTCCTTACAGTAACACCGTCCACAGGCCAAAAGACAGCTGTTGCCATAGTTACTATCAGCCAGCTTATCAGAAAATAATTATTGTGATTACTCGGAAGTTTTGTTAAAACAATTTAAAGCATCAGTAAGATACTCCTTGCGACCGCCCCGGCCGTCGGGAGCCACACGGTTAAGGATGCTCCAAAGGGCAGGCGCGGAGGGAGCGAGGGAAGGGATCGAGGGAAGGAATCGATGCTCCTGCTCCCGATGCTCCCGCTCGAGCCCTGACAGCTCCTGTTCCGCAGGCAGAGCGCGCAGGGGCCTCGGCTCCGCCGCGAGAGCTCCCCGTGCACAGGCCTGCAAGGGAGCCTCCGAGCCCGGAGCCGAGCGCTACCGGCACAGGCTCCCGCACGCTGCAACCTGCCCCCGTTGTTCCCATCATTCATTCATCGCCATTCAGAAAGGCAGCAGCCACAATTCCAAAACATACCCTCCTTGAGGAGGCAAGCAGCACAATCTCTGCGTTTTCAGCGTTATCCCAGAGCTGGGTAACACACCCTTGTGTCCTGCAGCAAGGGCAGCATCCACACAGCACACGGGGTTGAGGCTTCATACTTCAAAGCAGCACAAAAGGCAGCGCGAGCGCAGCCTGCAAGAGAACTCCCAGAGTTGTGCTCTATACGTGCAACATACGGGGCTATTCCCACCAAAACCAAAACATTAGGCTGGGTTTTAAGGGGGTTGCAGTATTTAAGTGCCCCCCTACACTTTAAAAAAAAATGTTTTGAACATGCAAACTTTAATCAAGAGGCGAGCACTTGCAGTTATAACGAACAGCACTCATCTCAGCTAGTAGGGACCGTGCAATAGGGCAAAGCATCTAGGCATAAAGATTTTAGGCACTCGACTTGGTGAACTTTAATACAAAAATCCTTAAATGTAACGTTGACATCGTTAAGATGGCATAAACAGCAGAGGGTTCTCAGCAGAATTTAGTTTTCAGATTTATGGGGTAACATACTCTTTCTTCAAAAGCCTCCAGTGATCAAAGTATTAAAGAAAAAAAAAAAAAAAAAGTGACAAAGTTGAAGCTTTGTTGGAGGAGAAGGCAGAGCAACAATCTGCAGCAGAATGAAGGGCTCTTTCAGAACTTTCTACAGCTTTAAAAATTATTATAGACCCACGTGATTCTATTTTTAAAATTTAATTGCCACTTGAGCTGATGACCTTTTCTCAACACTAGGTAAGTTTTTTAAAAAATATTTCTGTTTCTGCATGCTATAGCCATTTTGCATATAAAGTTACTGCTTGGCTTTCATGGGGTTTTGAGCTAACAAAAGCAGAGCCAAACAACTTAAATCAGACTTTATCAATTTCTCTACAGTGAGGAATCCAAAAAGGGTCAGGAGCAGCAAAAAAAAAAAAACAACTTGAAAAAATCTGTTTATTTTGTAATTAAACTGTATTAGTAATAAAGAAAATAAAGAAACTGAAAATAAGAGAATGCAAAGTGCCCCCCAAATGTAAATAAACTTCTGTTTTGCCTGCATAATGCATAACCCACCACGAGCATAAGCCAAGTAACTGGCTTTGTGTTGTGCTGCACATGAAATATTAATGCAGGATCCCTATAAAAACTATCCTTCAGCTCACCCTCTGTCTGCAGGGTAGGAAGCAAGGACCTGGGCCCTCGCACGCAGCGCACATCTCGGGGCTCTCGGCTCAGCCTCCCACCTTCCCCGGCCGCGCTCGGGCCCGCAATAATCATCCTTTGTGCGGCTCAAACCCACGAGGAGCAGGACGCGAGCCGCTCGCTGGCACGCAGTGATTGCACAAGGGCAATTGAGGAGCGTGCAGGAGCCAGGCCTTTTGTGGAGACTTGCACTTGCAGGCTACGGCTGCGCATGTGACTGCACAGTTGGGAGCATAAAGGCCGAGGGGGACAGCAGAGATGCTGCTGGAAAGCCAGGCACGGATTTTTTTAGCACTGCCCCTCGTGCGCAAGGTCCTTCTGCAAGATTTGAGGCAAACAAAGACCACAAAAAAAAAAAAAAGACAAAAAGTACAGAAACAGCGATGCTAAAGGGGTTAAGCCACCCACCTACATTTCAAACGGGGAGTTGATGCTGAGTTTCTGGTAACGGGCACAAGATGCCCGCGACATACGAAGGGATGAGCCAGTCCGTGAAGGTTCTTACGGGCGAGTATGAAAACGAAGCAGCAAGCTCAGTTGTAAACAAATTCCAGCAGCATCCATTCCCTCCAGCAAGGGAAGTTCTCTGTTGCTCGGAGCACAAGTACCAGGGGACGGAGCAGCTACAACGTGCCCATAGGTCACTGCACCCGCTGCAAGGGAACGGCAGGAACAGCCTAAAGGGACAGCAGGACTCACTATTAAAGCCTTCAAAAAAGCACTCAGCATTTCACAACTTTAAGGCACCCTCGAAAGACAGTTTATTTCCCTAAAACGATACGCATGAAACTTGCCTCCTTTGTGAAGACTCAGCCCAAGGATAACTTTTAGAAATTACAGTTTCAACAATGAAGCTGGACACAGACTCACACACACACCAAACCTCAGCTCTAAACGCAAGAGTAAAGTTGGAGTAAGTACTTTACAGGCCCGATACTTGGAACCCAGCTGAAGCTGCACGGCCTAGGGTGAAGAATGGGCCACACGAAAGCTAAAGGCAGAGAGAAGTTGCTTTTAAAGCTGGAAAACACAACCCAAACAAACAGCACTGTTCTCTGAACCGACATTCCCAGTTTCTTACTTTTCCTTTAAGTTCTCCGAAGGAAGGCTTTATCTTTTCATTCACAAAAGGAAGAAAATTAATACCATCTCCCCATGCATCCTGTTCAAGACGCACATAAAAAAAAAAAAGCAAAGCTTAAAAGCCTTCAGATTGCAACCTTACAATGAGTAACAGTAAATCAGTTACTCTAATATACCAGAAGTGACGCCTCAAACCACGCACCACATTATTTTGAGTTAACCAACAAAGACAAATAAGTAATACAAAAACCCCAAAACATTAAACCCTCTAAGAGGACACACTGCAACTTTATGCCCACATCGGAGCAGAACTGATGTTAAGTATCTGGTGAACAACCAATCTACCTTCTACTGGACAACCACTCTTTCCAGGCCCGGGGTGACACTCCATACAAGCTACTACACAATAAGAAGCCATCAGACAAGGAGGTCGCTTAACATTCCCTGTGTAGCTACTGCCAGATGCTCAAGCTCCTGGATGATATAACTAACACAGCATAATCTGATTTCTCTACCACAGTAAGGTTGAAAGGTTCAAAAACAAGGGAAAAGCTGAGATGTATTTCTCAAAAGAAAAACAAAACAAAAACAACAGTTTTGAAGTCTCATTTACCGAGCTGCAAGATTCCGCCCTCCAAAAAGTAAATGACAACAATAACTCAGCTATCACGAAATGTTCCCCGATATAAATGAAATTCCCAAACCCTATGATCCTCCTGCTGAAGCGTGGCAATTAACTTCCTAACTCACACGGGTCGTTGTGGACATTTTTCGGTTTGCTTGCTTGTCTAAAGATCTTGTTCCCACTAGTAATTTAATATCACTTCTTATATGCAAACTATAAAGTTATATTGCAGGCAGTCATTAACACGCTTAATAAAAAAAAAGTTTTAGCAGTATATATTGGCTGGGGAGACGGTACAAATTTCAGATTTCTGGTGTTCAAGGTTTTACAAAGCATGTGATTTTCTTTCCAAATTACATCTCAAAATAAGTCTCTTTGGTGCAAAGTTGAGCACCCCCCCAGCCCCACTAGGTAACAAAGCCAGCAGGCAGAGCCAAGCCTAAAGACTGGCAAAACTGAAACTAACCAGGGGTCCTCCCTGCTCCAAAGGGGCGCAGTGCCCCAAAGGGTGAGCAAGCATCACCCAAAATATCCGGCTCTATCCAAGTCCAAGGGGGAGGCGTACAGGGATACAGGAGCATCTGTCCTTTAACCGGATAGCAAAAGGTAATGCGTGTGGTAAAGAAAACTTGGGCAGCTGGAGCAAGGCCAGTGGGGAGGGGGTCACGGAGCGCCCGGCTGCCCCACACGCGGCTGCTCCACTCACAACCCGCCCCACGGGCTGCGTCCCCCGTGGGAGCCGCCACGAGCAGAAGTTCCTCGTGGGGCCGGGCCGGCACCGCGGCTCCCGGTGAGCAGGGGAACAGGTGTAGCCGGGAGCAGACTTTGATAGCGGAACAAAGAATATCCCGGCACGTGACTGAAATGTGATGACATTTGTACACCAATGGAAAACAAAAGCCACTCGCCAATGGCACTCTTCCCTCCACCCCCAAGAATTAGGAACTTGGAAATCACTCCATATTGAAACACAGCTGCTCACGGCCTCCTTTGCTGACACTTGAGGAGAAGTTGAATGAGGAGCTCCCTACGCGGAGCCGGCACAGATTCCACCTCGGAGCCCTCGCTGCACAATCCTGCGAGCGCCCAGCACGGCCGGAGAGGAAAAAAGGGGGGAAAAAAAAGAGACCTAGCGCCGATGCAGCTCAGAATAATAAAATGGAAGAGGAAAAAAAAATAAAGGGAGAAAAAAATAAATAAAGGGAGCATAAAAAAAGGAGAAAAGCAGGGAGAGGAGCCGCGCGCCAGGACGGCACCGAAGGGCAGCGTCCCACGGAGGCGCCCGCGGGCAGCGGCGGCCCCGCTGCCTCATCCCGATCCCGCTACCTGTGCGGGAAGGGCCGGGAGCAGCAGCAGGAGCAGGAGGCGGCGCAGCGCGAGGGCGCGGGGGGAGCTCGGAATAACAAGTTGCAGAAGAAACGGAATTTTCCCAGCGCTGCTGCTCGGGCCACAAAGACAAATGAAAGGAGAGAAGGAGGAGGGAGGGAAAAAAAAAAAAAAAAAACGAGGAGGGAGGAAAAAACAAGAGCGGCGCCGCGTTACCGCTGGGCCCGGGCGGCCCCGCCGCGGCCACACGGAAACTTGCATCGCGGCGAAGGGCAGCGCGCAGGGCCTGGCGCGGCCGCCTCAAGGACCTGGCGGCGGCGGCGGGAGGAGGAGGAGGAGGCCGGGCGGCTCCCCACCCCCTCCCTCCCCTCCCGGTGCAGTGTGTCATCCCCGGGCCCGCTCCTCCCCCCCCGCGCCGCCTCCGCCGCGCGC
>JAUBOD010000560.1:5255912-5274279 GCA_032353885.1 Nothura maculosa
CGCCACGGCCGAGCCATCTTGGGGGCGGCGCGGGGGGCCGCCTGTCCCTCCTTGGTACAAGGAGGTACTCGATGGTACTTGGTACTCGATAAAGGACTGTTTGCATGTGGGCAGTGAGGGAGTTGGGAGAAGAGCAGGACACTGCGCGCTGGATGGCCCTGACGGCGGCAGGAGGGCAGCAGGTGGAGCGTCACTGCCAACACGTCGCTTGTGTCGTGGTCAGAATCGCCCTTGGCTCTGTCAGGTCGGTCAGGGCGCTATGAAGGTGCGCGTCTGCTTTGAACCTCGCTCTGCTCCAGCAGGAAGACAGAAGTGCTTGAAAACAAACAGCAGAAATTAGTGCAATTTATATTAAAATTAAAAAATGTGGCTAAAAGGAAAAAAACCCTGAATGACGTACAGCAGGACATTTATGTAGGGAAACTTTGAAACAGCTCCTGTAGCTTCTTGCACGCTTGTGATCCTTTACAATACTAGAGGAACACAGCGACAGGCTTCCTCTCGCTCTCCCCGCCCGCCCAAGGAAAAGAGCGTCAAATCCCAGCGCTGTTGAGCGAGCAGGACAAACCGTTACAACCCGGCGGCCCGAGGCCGCCCGCCGCCAGGGGGCAGCGCCGCCGCCTCCTCTCGCCACCGGCCGCGGCGCGTCATGGCGATGGCGGCGGCGGCGGCGGGACGGAGGGAGGCAGGGAGGGATGGAGGCAGCTGGCCGGCTCTCCCGGGAGCGGGAGCGAGCCGCGGACCCGGGAGCGGGGTCCGGGCTGTGCTGCCTGTGCTGCAGCTCTCCGGCTGCCGGGACAGCTTCGTTCTGTGCACAGCCTCACAAGGAGATCTGCCTGTTTTTGCTTGTTTTAGTTTCTTTCATGCGTTTCTTCAACATGAACAGCAAAAGAAAATGGGGGAGTTAAGGTCCGAGAGAGAAAACCAGCCCCACTTCAGAGAGGAGGCGGGAGGGAGCAAGAATATAAGAGGGAGCAAGAATATAACTTCTCATCCCTTCCCCAGTTTTCCCAAGTAAGGGGCCCGTAGCAGTTCAATGCACAAGGCCCTGGCCCAGAGCTTTGCTAGCGCAGGAAGAAGTAGGTTTCTGTATCATGGATTGGTTCCAGCATGGCAAGAGGCACATTCCTTTGATGAAGGGGTTGGGTGTGAAGGTCTGACCAACCAGCCAATTTTCGAGAAAAAAAAACAAAAGGGAGGAGAACCAGTCCATTAGATAAAGGTGAGGTAGCATAAACGTTATCTGAGTTGCTGGGCATCTGTTTGCTGCCTGTGTTACTTTCTGAGGTCAAATAAGTTATGAAGGCAATGTGAAAACTGGGCTGCCAAGGCATCTGGATTGTGTTGGGAAGACTCTTCCTGTGTTCTGCCTTCTCGGAGCTAAAAGAAAACTCAGTAAGCTGCGGAGTTGAATGCTTCATCCTCCTACCTCCTTCACAAGCTTCTGGAGGTGACAGATGTTTCCTCGGGGCCTGTTATTTTAGACATCTCCATGATTTATATATCTCTGCAAGCCTGGTGGGTGGAATTGGATGTCACAGACAAGCTGAAAATAACTCATATACTCAGACTGTGATACCTACTAGCCCATGTAGAAATACTCCAAGATCAAGTAGAATCCCATTATGTGTGCCTGGCAAGTGCACTGGGATGTACAAATGGAGTAATGGGGGTTAAAATGAAGTTGAAGTGTTACATGGAGAGTGCTGGCAAGTGCTCCGCAAGAACACTGCACACACCAAAACCACCCTAGCTTAGCTGTAATGACTGTTTTGCTAAGTTCTGCAGTAAGCATATGGAGGAAAAACTCTTCCTTAGAAAAATATGTAATTCCCTGTGTGATCATGGCTGACAGCTGGACAAAATGCCTTTGGTCCCTACAGAGAGGGGTTCTGCGAGTCGCGGAACCTCTGAACAGATGGCAACGCAGAGCTGTGCTTGGGTGTGCCTGAAGTGCGGCCAAGGGCTTCGAGCCCTCTCCCAGGTTCCTTCTCACTAGAAATAGTGCTCAGCTGGAAAATAACACTGTGTGGCCCTGCAGGCTGAAGTTATTAATGGCTTCTCAGGTACTTTGAGTAATCTGGTGGAAGGGACGGGCAGCCAAGTATGCTACACCCACACACGCTTGGTCGTCAAAAAATACACACAGGGAGATCCTCTTCCATTTATGACACATAGACAGGTACTTGTATGCTGAAAGCAGACTCCTGGGGCTGAGGTGCAAGGGATAACTGTCAGGTGAACTTCTCCAAAGCCAGCGTCTCTGGAGCACAGCACCTCAAGAGTTTCACCCCGCTCTTCACCAAGGTTCCCAGTTTTCCATGTAGGCAGTGTGTCCTCCTTTGGATACACTTCAGACCCAGTGTGAGATGGCAATGTTTTCCAAGATTGGGCTTGGAATAGGGCATGGGACTCTTCCACGCCAGCCTCTAGAGGGTATCAAGAAGCAGTGCAGCAAGGCCTGGGCACACCCTGTGTCTAGCAGTAGGATGTCCGTAGCTTGCCAATGTAAACTGCGTGGTGCGCCCGGCATTCGCAGCCAGGCCTCTAGTGCAGGGGCGGTGGAGGAAGACAGGCAGAACGTTAACTCTTTCGGAGGGGCTAAAAGCAGGGTTTGAAGTGGAGAATTGAAACTCCTGGAGGGATTCCTACATCCGCGTGGAGCTTGTCTTACAGGGCATCCTGTCACAGTTTCTGCTATAACAGACATTTATGTGACATTTTTAGAATGCATTTAGAAATGTATTTAGAATGCTGAAATGCTGCATTTTTTTGCAGTAATCACCTTCAGGTATTTGTTCCCGCTTCATGGAGTGCCTCCAAAGACTGGCTTTAACCTCCTCGTTCTCTGCAGTCCCCAGTCAGCGATAAGACTTGGTGTCTAGGACCTCCTGAGGCTTAACCCAGTACTTTCCCTCAGGAAATGATCAACCTGCCTCTAATTAATCAGATTACATTAGGATTGTGCTTCTCTCCCTTTCTCTGAGACCATGTGGTTTCCACTGTTTCTTTGCAGCTTCCAGCCTTTCTGTCCCCCAGTATTGTTTGCTGTTCCCTCTGCTTCACTAGATGTTGCACAAAATGACACTTGTGGATGTACAGTCAAGTGTCACTACGAGAATTAATCCTGCTCTTAGGGGTCCATTTAGAAACTTGAAAACCCTCTTAAAACACAAAGGTCTTGACCAAAAGATTTTAACTTTTAAGGTAATGAACAGATATTTTGTGCCAAAATACTTCTGCTGAGGTTGGTGATGTGCCCTAAGGGAATTCCAGTTTGTGTATTATACCTTGGTCCAGACTGCATTTCCCATGTTGCATCATGGTCTTAGACTTACAGTCACACTCATGCAGGAGGAAAATATGGAACTTTGGAAAACAGAGATGTAATATGATGAAGTGGCATGACCAAAAATAGCACCCAAGAGCTTGTGCCTTGCTCAGTGTTACCCAGCGCATTTTGAGCCTGTCTATCCAAAATTTTGAATTAGGTCAGTGGGAAAAAAAGTAGTATAAAGTTGCCATTTTGTCTGGTGAGATGCTACATCCGCCTTGCTCTTGCTCTCGCAGTGTCCTGATGTGGGTGGCCACAGGAAAAAAAACCCGCAGCTTCCTTGATCTTGAGCCCATTGCTGTAGTGGAAAAATAACAGAAATATTGTGTAGTTGTTTTTTTTTTTTTAAAAAAAAAAAAGGCTTCTCAATTCTTCTGTCAGTAGGTGCAGTCCAGGAAACTTTGTGTTTATAAAGCACTGTGTAAATTTGCAGCTCTCTATAAATGTACAATCAATAACAATGATAAGAGTAACAGTGCTTAGTCCAGCTCTATTAAAAACTCAGGACTGCTGACTTGTTGATAAGATCACTTGCTTTACACAGGCACCTCCTCTCTGTGTGAAAGCAAAACACGAGGAGCTGAACAGAAAAGACTTGTGTTCCCTGACAAGAAAGGAGACATGGAAACAAAACGTGTTCCCCGCAGCAAGTGGCAATGGCAGCAACAACCCAAGGGACTCTCTTAATTCTGCCAGGCAGCCCGCAGCCTCTCCACAGAGAGCTGCAACACGGGCTTCCTGTTCTGTAAAATTAAAACCTTAACAGCCATCTCTTTGTTTTTTTCATCTCTTCTCACACACAAGAAGGGGGAATCTCCAGGAACCTGATGGGCTAAATGGGGTTTCTGGTGGGTGTTGAGACCAGCAAACCCCTCGTGTTGCTGGTCCCTCTGGGCCCTGCTCTGTGCAGTGACCCCACCACAGGACTGGCACCACATGGGCCGTTTAGCAGGGCACCACATGGGCCGTTTCCAGCATGCCCAGCAGGAGTTGCTGAGTGGGAGAATGGAACTGCATATCCCACACCTATGATGGCAGCTCTGCCACCCCAGGCTACCTCAGTCATCCCCAGATAGGCAGGCAGAAGGGCCTTTGCTTAAGAGCTTTAGGACTTCTTTTAATTACATTTTGACTACCACCATCAATAATTAAGTCTGTACCTTAGAATAACTTGCATACTCCTAATCATTGGTGTCTAATAGTCTGTCTCTAACCCCCTCCCATAGAAGAATCCCTTAGTGGTAGAACTGCCTCAGGCAGCTCAAGTTGGCTCCATGCAGTCAGGTCCTTTGTGACCAGGTCCCCTTTAATCCTAGTTTAGGGGTCCCAGATGGTTTATGGACCATCTACCCTTCTAGGCCCGGCTGGCCTCGGTTGTGACCTCTCACAAGCGCTTAGTTTTCATGGCAGAGGCGAGGTGAGAGCCCAGAAGGGTCTGCCCCGCTTCCCTGCCTACCCCTCTCAGTCAGTTGAACCTCATCTTGCTCTTTGATAGCTTCACAGTAACCCTGGAGTTTTTCTTTGCCATGCTTCTGTAGTAAATCAAGTCCATCTGTATCTCCATTCTCTTCAGTTATCTCCTTCCACTACCCCTGCTTGCTAACCTATTCATAGATCCATTGACCTCCAGCACTGGAAGAATCCTCCTTAAGTGCCTATCCCAACGGGGGCACTCACACTATTAAGTAATAATCATCCAGTAATAATCACCACAGGGCTGGCAGGGACTTCAGAAAGACATCAGATCCATCACTCCCCGCTCCAAGGTAGCGTCACCAGGAACGGTCCCTGACATGTGTGCGAAACGCTTCTAATGATGGGCACTCCACGGCTTCCCCAGCAGCCCCCTGGGGCCCAGGAGACCTTCCTGTGAAGAAACCCCTTTCCTGAATGCAGCCCAAATCTTTTCTCCTGCAAATTAGGCCAATTATTACTTGTCCTTCTCCTGGTGGATCTGGAGAACAATTGATCACTGTCTGCTTTATAGCAACCTTTTATATAATAACAAGACAGCTTTTAGAGTAACTGAAAAAGAGGCGTTTGCTCACTTGCAAAGTCAGGAAATTCCCTGCCAATGAACATTCTTTGTCAGGGATCCTTTGCCAGCATAGGCTGAGTGCTAAGCCCCACAATCTGCGTTTTCCTTTTGAATGACTCCCACAAAATAACCCAAATATCACATCCAAGGAGATTTATTACATCCCTTCCAAGGGCGAAGCATTCCTCAGCTACATTCCAGTTCTGTCTTTTGTGCTTAGGAAAGGGGAAAAAAAAAATCTCTGTGATGCCTCTGGATCCCACCCCTCGAGGGCTTCTGTCATTAATAAAGCCGAGCAGCTGGAGCCAGATTTGTCAGACTAGTTCTGAATGGCTGGCTCGGTGCTGCTCGCGAGAGCAGCAGCCTGACAGCAGCGCAAGGCAGGCGAGGAGGAATCCTGCCTCTGCTATAAGGTTAATAAATCATGGCACCACGTTTCCCCAGCAAAAACACCTTTTGTTGTTCCGAGTGACACCCTATCCCCCATGGCAGGAGCTGCCAGAGTGGATCTTCTCACTTCCTAGCTGCTCTGGCTTCTCCTGCCTTTGCATGATGCAAGAGTTTGCAATGCTTTTGGGGAGCTCAGATGTGCTCTCAGGGACTCTCTGCTTGAAGCTGTTGCTGACATTCATCTCTCTGGGCTTTATAGTGAAGCTTTTATCCAGATGTGCAAAGGAGGATTTGTCTAGAGGCAGGGCAAGGTGGGTGGAATCTCTGTTGTATTATCTGAGCTTCATTAAGCATTTCCCTGGGCAATGACTAATGGATTGACCTCAGGACTGCAAAAGGGAGCAAATTTGCTAGAGCTCATTACGAGAGCAGAATTTGGAATTTGCACTTTTTCTTTCACCATTGACAGGTATCTCTCTTACTAATACCCAGGGAAACAAACGCTACTTAGCAAATGCTTTCAGGTGAATTTGGCTTCTTTAATCCAAATGAGAGCAGCAGTGAGTCACTGCAGGCCAGTTCATCATCACCATGTCCTCTGCCACCATTTATAGGTATCAGTCAATTGTGGCTCTCAAATTACTGTTTGTCCCAGCCTGGGCTGTGAAAGCCAGCCTGCAGTCCATGGAAGTTCATGTCAAATCCATTTCAGTGTCACAGGCTTCCCGAGCATTTCACAAAACCAACAGAAAAGCAGAGCAAAACAAAACAAAAATCAATTCCCCCATGATGAAATGCAGCCACTGTAGACATGGGAGAGACAAGTTCTGCTCTACGACATATCTGATTAGGAAGAAGGGGAAAAAAAATGCTGTGTACACGGGCAACTGTAGAAGGAATGAAGAGGACTTTTGTCACTTCACAAATGGCTGGGACATTGACATCACCAAAAAGCCTGAAAGATCATGTACAGTTGGGTGGTGTTTGGATCCATCTTATAAAATAGACCCCCCATGGAGCCATCCACCACCTAGGGCAGACTGTCTTCCGCCTGAACAGGAGTCCAGGCTCACGCAGAGTGACAGGTGAAGCCTTCTGCAGCTGGGGACTTGCTTTGCAGGTCTTCTCTGTGAGTACTGACATTGACTTTTTGTTGCTGAGGTTTGAATGATCATAGCTTATCCCCCCAGGACTGACACATGGCCGGTCTATGGAGGAGACTAAAGGAAGATAAAGTGTGCAGAACAGTATGGAAGTGGCACACACGCTTGAAGAAGAACATCATGAGCACAAGGGGACCAGGGTGACTGAAAGAGCAGCTTGTGGCCAAGTGACAGAAGGCTGGTAAAGCTCTGCATATCATTTGGGACTGTGGCTCCAGTGAACCTTAAAGCCATTTCTGATGGACTTTAAAGCTATTTAGAGCATGGCAGGAAGAGTCATAGTAGCAAGATCAAAAAGTTATGTGAGCATCCTGGGGGTGATAAGTTGCTGAGACTTTTGAATTTTCTCCTGTCAGTATGTGCCTTGTTTCCCTTCTTTTCCTTGCTGGGAAGGACTGTTGTTCCATTCACTCCTATTATCCGTTCCAGAACAAGATATTCAAACCTCTCCTGAAGCAGTTTCTATGCATTCTGCAAAGTGTTGAGAGGATTTGGTGGAACTGTCATGCTTAGAAGTAACATAGATAAGTAGCACCTTTGCTATATGGCTTTCCTAGCGAACACAGCTGTGCAGTCATGGCTGCCTATCCCTATCCTCGACCTATTTATCTTTAGGACCTGAGCACTTCTGGCTCTTCTTTATATATTGTCCAGGAAATGTCCAACACCAGGAAGCACTTTACAGGAAAGTACCAATTTTCAGACTGTGCTGGAAGAGAAGCAGTTTGTTGGACCTCTGGGTTTATCTAGTGGTGGGAAGAATAAGGCTGCAGCTGTACCCATGAGGAATGGGCACTGTCATTGTCTCTCAGGTAGGATGGAATTTGTCAGTGAGGACAGAAGCTGGTGCTCTTGAGGAAGGAGATGGAGCCAAGTGTCCCCTCTTGAGCACACTGACTTCCCAGCAGCAGGAGAACGTTTGTGACCCTCACAACCCTTCCCCCTTGTGCCTGCTCTAGCTGCCTCTTTGACTTTCTTCTTTCCCTGTCTCCTCAACCACACCCACTATTTAACCATTTAGATATAAAAATAAAAAATAAAAAAACACCCAACCCACTAGACAGAGGGTTTGCTAAAGAAGGGTAATTTTAAAAGTAAGTCTTTGAGGTCAGCGTGTAATTGTAACATTGGGACTATGTGATCCAAGACAAAAATAATCCAGTGGGTATATGGTCAAGGAGGAGATGATGGCTGCCTGCAGCGAGGGCAGAAGAGCACTCACTCATGAGATTGATCAGACAGAGCAAAAGACTATGGAAAGATGTTCCTTGGCTAATATTTGTGCAGGGTATTGTAAGATTTTCTGCACGTGACAGTACCTTAAAGAGCTGCCATGCTGTGTCACAGCCTCCCTTGGCTGACAGCCCTGCCTCTGCCAGGGGCTGGCATTGGGTGCTTCTCAAGAACTCAGCAGTGTTCCACAGAAATGCAGATAGGGTGTGGGGCGTATTTGTACATTGACCTGCTCACGAGGAGCCTCCTGCGAGCTGCCAGTCAGGACTGCCAGCCGGGCTGTTCCGCAGTGCAAGGGCCGGGCTTTCCAACCATGCTTCGTGTTCTGCTCCCTGCTTCGGAGCTTCCTGAAATCCTGCCTTCTTCAAAGCATTTGCAAAGGGTTGCCAGACATACTCCTCTCCAAGAAGCATGATGGAGGGTGCTTTCACCCTTACGAATGCCAGGTTCTTTTCTCTAATCTCACCACAGTTCTAACACAAGGTCTAGTTTATGGCAATATATTATGTGGAGCCAATAATAGAGCTTTTAATAGTATTTATTCTAATGCATTTTGAATAAAGTAATGAGGAAATAACCCTTGTAATTCCCTGAATGTGTCAGCTGTGCACTTGTCCTGAATGTACAATAAAAAGGGGGTAGGAGGACCACACAAGAGGACCTGCACGTTTTGTATATCGGACTGATGGGAGATGGTAGCAGCCCCATCACTGAGAAATACCCTTGATAATCATTAGACTAGGGCAAAGTAACTAATGTTCAGTGAGGACCAGGGTTTTCCTGGCTCAAAGGTGGCATGGATAGGATTTCTCAGGCCATTCTCTGTCAGGAGATTCTCTGTCAGGATTCTCTGTTTATTTCAGCCTAAGGCTGAATTTCTCTCACCTCTGCTCCCACATGAAAGTACCCCCCCAAAAAAAAAGACTTGTTTTACAGTGAAAATAAATTAGAGGAGGACACAAATAAATAGGAGGAATCATGTTTGTACATTGATGCCAAAGGCCAGGGATACAGAGCCCTGCCTGAATTAATGCCACTTGTTTTTTCATTCCAGGACATGCAGCCACCAGCTCTCCCAGCTTTCTCTGCAGTTCAGTATTCCCCCTTCACAAAACACGGCTGGTGCATGAAAGGGATTTATTTTTAATCAGAGGCCAGCACTGGTTGCAGGGGTCTTTACTTTGTGACCTTCAATTCTGTTTCTAGGAGGAGACAGTGGGTTTCAGTACCTTTTTGCTGTGGCCGTCTCTGGGTTAGCCCTTCCCAGAACAAATGCCACTGATTCAGGAGGGCTTTCTGCCTCCCCTTTATTTAAGTGCTGGTTACATTGCTCCGCCAGGACTCATTGCCGTTGTAAACCACGCTCAAGGGATGAGCAATTTAGGTTTGGAGTCATCATGGACCAACCCCAGGGACCTCATGGAATTGTTTTTCATCTTTCTTACACCCACAGTTTTACTAGATCGGAGTTACTGCAAAACCCAGGGAGTTTCTGGCTTGAATTTGAGTTGGGAAAGACACACAAAAGAAAAGAATTTGTGTTGTAAATTAGATTTCTCAGATTTCAGTGATTTGTCATGGAAATGTGGCTCAATCTATGCAGTCATTAAAATGTTTCACATGTTCAAGTGCTTCTCATGGTACAAAATTCCCCGATGTGACATGGAACAGTGGCTGTGGGAGGTAAGGTTAATTTTAAAACTGTAGTGGTAGCAAAAAGACTCAGCACCCCAAGTGGGGAAACATTAAACCTACAAAATGAGGATCAGCCGAGAAAACATGCTCCAGTCCTAATGATTTATATTATAAATTTAGTTTGCTCAAGGTATTTTCTGCCTTTTCCAAAGTCTCCAATAGGGTATATGCCTCTATTTTTCAGTTTGTTTCCATTTACTCTCCCTTTCCTTGCTACTGCTTCAGAGCTAAAACATTTCCACTGGATAAAAATTGAATGCTGCCTCATCAGCCAGCTGTGACCCCTTTACAAGGATGGATTGAGCTGCTTCCATGGTGGGAGGCTGCTCCCGTCTCTGTTCTCATTTTTGGAGAGATCCTTCTAGTCTCAGTGGGGTTCAGCAACAGGAAACTAACGTCCTCCAATGTCCTCCCCCATCCTGAGCATGGCAGGGTCAAGAGCTGCCTCCCTCTTCCCTTGGGAATGAGGCATCCAGAGTTCGGCAAAGCTGTTCTCTTGAAGCCACATCTCACTGCGTATCTGCTTCCTTGATGGGCATCTGTCTACCAGGGCTGAAAACCTTCCTGCGTGGGCCTTCCACAAGGCAGTTGATAGTTGTTATCTCTTCATTTCACAGTTGATCAGTGTATGGCGCGTGGTCTGTACTTGGCTGCTTTTGTTAGAGACTCAGTGGCCAAGGAAGTCCCTCCCAACGCCATTCTTCCTTGCAGGCCGAAAAAGCCACACTACGGCCTTCTACTTGGACATGCAGATCCAGCTCTGAAAGCCCTGCTTATCAGCACCTCAGAGGTAAGCTCAGCTTACCAGCACCTCAGAGGCTCTCGCCAAGCAAGAGGCTGGCCGGCCGGCTCGGGCGAGCTCTTCCCAGAGCCCGGGCTGTGGGCACGGCTGTGCGTGCGGCCCACACGGGCAGTGCGTGCGGCCCATGAGGACAGCACCTGCTGCCGTCCTGCGGCCAGCGCCAGCCCCGGGCCCAGCGAGGGCCGCGCGGGGCGCCCTGCTGCTCCCAGTGACAGTTCTTGCCGGGCCCGACAGCAGGCGTTGCCATGGTGATGCCTATTGGAGCCTGAGCGGAACCGCATCTTCCGCGAAGTTGTGAATTGAGCTCAGCTTTATTTATTTAAAAACAGCCGTAACGAGCGGTAGAAGGAGAAGAGGCACGTTACAAATCCCCGCGCGCAGGCTGAAGCCAAATGAGTCAGAAGCACTGCAGGCTTTAATCAGCGCACCTGACGTCAAACCTCTCCATCAGAGGAAAGTGCCGCCTGGAAATGTCAACATGCCCAAATGGAAAGGCCAGAAGGTAAATCTTTTCCTGTGCTCACTCACTAAGTAGGAAAGAACAATTAAAATTCAGCCAGTACCCCAGACACATCTTAATAGCAATCCGATTGAATGCTTTTCCTCTCCTCTCCTTCCCTCACGCCTGCCTTTAGCTGTGCAGTGACAAGGCCTCTCGGTTTAAAGTATCTTTCTAATACAGCATCAAACACCAGATCCTTCAAGAACATGGTGTTATCACCAGCAACAGAAAATGGGCTCTGTGGATAAACTATTACTGAAATGAGCTCTCCTATAAACATTAATGTAACTGTGCCATAAGGAGCACTTGCAAGTCTCACATGTGCCAACGCCCAGGGGTAAGAAGAGTAACTTACACTTGGATCTCTGTCATTTGCTGACATAAACTACAAGTCCTGGGATGAGGACGAAAGAAATGGGAATGAGATTGTATTTGCTATGGAAGGTGCCAGCCACCTGTCAGCAGATAAACATCAACACTACCTTGGAGAGTTACACCAGGGCAATGGGGAGGTGCTCTTGCCTGCAAAAGAGGGGTGACCTGCTCAGAAGAAAAAAATCTCCTTCGTCCTTTCTACATACAACAGCTGAAACTTGGGTCCTGGTGAAAGAGGAAAGACAAACCATAGAGTGAAAAGGAGCCCCTTGCTTTGGATACAAGGAGCCCATGCTTTAGTGCATGTCTGAATTGCAGGATAGATAGGCAAAATGGAAGGGGTTCAGCCAAGGACACCCACACCTGCAGATTTATGAAAGGAAAGGTTAGGCCTCCTATGAGGAAACTCAGGCTAGATGCCTTGGGAAACTTTCCCTTCCTGCCTTCTGGCACTTGCCGGGGTGACAAAGGGACACACACAGACACAGGGGATACAAGCACGCGGCGAGGGAGGAAGGAAGGAAGAATACAAGATGCAAACCACACTGCTTAAGAACAGGGCACTTTGCCAGTTCCTCTTAAAAGCTCCCCACATGCACTGCTGTACAGCAGCCAGCGTGGTGGGTTTCGGATCTTCTCAAATCCCTTAACACTTCTCCCTCTTTTATTTTTGTGCTAAATGTAAGCTTTTTGCCGTGGTGGATGGTCCTGGCAATGTGCCCCAGACATTACACTGGGGTTTCTTTTGCTCTGGGAGATGAGTCTCTAATGAAGGTTTCCTCCGCCGTGTCTCTTTCCCCCCGTAGTGAAAGTCTGTAATTACCCACGGAGGGGCGAGGCAGCCAGAGCTCAAACAATGTCATTTGAACTGGGGTGAGACAGGCCTGAATTGCTGGGTTGTACTTTTCTCCTCTGCAGTGCTGCTTGTGGAGCAAGCTTATGGAGCTTGCTTTTAACTCTTTGCAGGGTTATCCTTTCCCTCCTTATGCCCCTCCAAATCTACATGTCCTAGATCTGCCTGGCTTTGAACAGGGGAATCCAGCACCGTGTGGTCAAGAGGTAAGTGTCGAGCCTCTCTGCTCGAGGCACTGAAGGCCTCAAGGCAGCAGGGATCTCCCCTTGGTGGCCGTGGGGTAACAGGTTTCAGTGCTGACTCTACATGGCACAGTCTCCTTGCCCACACTCAACTAGTTTTGTTCGAGTGAGTTGTTCAGCTCTTTCCTACACCGAAGCCGTCTGTTTCCAGCTTCTTGACACAGGGTATCTTCTTGGGGTACAATTCAGTCAAACAGGGTGTGCAGCTGTACTACGTCTGTATCCACCTTCATCCTTAGGGGGATTTTAGATATGGGAAGCTATTAAGAGAAATGAGGCAACGCAGTCCCCTCGGAAGGGATATTTCACATGGCCACAGGCCCACAGGAGCCGGCAAGAGCCTCTGCCTGGGGAGCTCGGCCTAGACGCTCTCTTTGCCCATCCTGCGGCTTCTTGGTGACCTAAGTGTCCCGAAGGCAGGTGATTTAGAGTGCTTTAAACTCTGTTTCTTTTATTAATGAGCAGTAATTTCCAATGCTAACAAATGCTGGAAAGAGCTGCCCTCAGACGACAGTTTCTCTGCATTCCTTTAGCCACCTGAGTGTTGCCTCCTTCTCCAGGGAGGCTGCCATCAATGAAAGCAGGGATGTCTCTGTCAGGTAAAGACTAGACAAGGCAGATTGTGTATAAGGCAAAAAAAGTGTTCTCCATCCCCATGAAGTGAAAGATACAATGTGATTTTTCCTCTTTATCAGTTGCCCTCAAAGTGGTCAGTTTTCAGTTCTCATTTTCTGGTCCTTACCCATTAACTATTTGGGGACATCAGTCTGCAGCTTGCTTCATCCTGTCACAGGTAGCTCAGTAGCATTCACAGGGGGTTTGCAGGGTTGCCATGTAAGAACACTCCTGGGATGTGATGCCTTGTATTAATGAGTTTTCTTTCCCTAAGTCTTTAATTCCCTATTTCCCTGCCTGTCACTCACTGCATGCTTGGAAGCCCATTTACCTCTATCCAAGGGCCCTAAGTTCACCCCATAAAGAATAATAATTGCAGCACTGAGCTCTGTGGCTTCCCTTTCATTCCCCACATAGCATTAGGGTGCTCACTGAAACCGCAGCATTCATGGAGCCCTGCCATATGCAAGCATGCAATTAATACACTCCTCACTTTCCCCTGCACTTCCCAAGCAAGAGGGGCAGAAAAGCACAACTCACAGTATATGTTTCCCTAGCAGACATACATGTGAGTCTCTGACTCACTTGAATAATCCAGCATGTCTTGCACCTATGTGGACTGAGTCGATGCTAACAAAACGTGTCTGCTTGCAGGCAGAAATTCAATTTGATGCAGCACCAGCGCTGTGGAGCTGCACGCAAAGCAGTATGCACGAAACAA
The DNA here is from genome assembly GCA_032353885.1 of Nothura maculosa. Classification (NCBI taxonomy): domain Eukaryota; kingdom Metazoa; phylum Chordata; class Aves; order Tinamiformes; family Tinamidae; genus Nothura; species Nothura maculosa. The sequence goes on from JAUBOD010000560.1 coordinate 5,269,876, forward strand.
CTTGTTCCCTCTTTGAGCTGCTGCAGCAGATTCATGACCGATCCCATTTCACAGCTCTCCCTCCTTTCTCTGCTTTAGCGGAGCCCAGATACGTGTGATTTCCTTGCTGGCTCACCTCCCTGTCTCTCTGGTGCTCGCTGGTGCTGCTAGCAGGTGTGTTGGGCACCTGGCAGGGAGACAGCACAGACAAGGAAGCAGGAAATAGAAAGCAGCTGAATCTGGCTGGAGGGAAAAAAATATGTGTGTGAGAGAGTTTAAACCAGCCGCTGGAAGGAAATCAAAACTTAGGCAATTTCCAGGATGAGGCGGGGCTGCGGGATGCAGGGCAGAGAAAGACTCTAGCATCGGCAAAATCCCTCCTCGAAAGTGACCTTCTGTTTCAGTAGATTCCTTGTCTCCTATCTTGCCTTTTTTTCCACAGCTTTTAAATCATTCCCACAAAAATTAAATGTAGAGATTGCAGCCAGACTGTTGGATCTGTAACTATTCATGTACTCATGTGACTGCTCTCTTAAGGGACTGGAGACTACAATAGCTCTTCTCTGGACTACCACTGAAAGCCCTGTTTCCATCCTCACCTTGTTTTCTGTGGGATTTGAGGAGCAGAAGGGACCTCAGCACAGCAGCTGCTCCCTCGGTCTGTGGTGCACAGATCAGTGAGCCAACCTGCCATCAAGAAGTGCACTGAGGTGTCAAATCCAGAGAACTGGCAAAAAAATAAAGGCAAGACAGATAGAGCAACTGATAGACCCAAATATGGAAGGCATGGGCTCCAGAAAGCCTTGCTGGCTAGGGAGATGGCTTGTGGAGGAAGGCAGAAGTTCCATTCGTATGAACATCAAAGCTGGAAGAACAAACAAACCAGGAGCCATCCTGGAAGTAAAACCTTTGTGCTGTGGTGGCAGTCCCCGAAAGCCAGTCTGAACATCCCGAATCCCCAAGCAAACAGTTCTGATAACGTGAACTAGCCTGAAAATGAAGGCAAACGTTAGCCAGATGAGCCCTCCTGTAGCAAAGTAGCGTGTATGCAGAAAAAGAAAAACCACTGATGTGTGCAATTCGCCCACATTCCTCAAGAAACACTCATTCTCTGTGAGTTTGTCAAACCTCCTGGCTTGGTCTGGAAGGAAACAAAAACTTGGGCTTTGCAGGCTGCAGAATGGGCTGGAATGCTGGGCCCATGTTCAAGAGCAGGGCCCGGATCCCTTGCCCTGTGTGCATTGCTTGCCACAGCACAGAGTGAGGACAAAGCAAATGCAAAGTGATATCATGAGGGACTTGCACTCTCCACAGGTATAAGGGAATGCAGTGGCAGCAAGACAAGGCAGAATGGAGCACAAACAAGTAGGATCCTCGTTATGAAAATTCATACGATCATTTTCCACAATGATCTTGGTGATATATGTGTATTTACAGCAGCAAATGTTGCAAAGACAGGAGGGATTATCTGTAGTTGGTCTGGGGTTTGTTCAATCATGCTTGGCTGCTATTCCAGAATCTTTCTGTGATTAGATTGCAAATAAATATAAAGTCAGAGAAAATAGGACTGAAAAGGAATTTGAGCCATCATGTGATTTAGCCCCTGCCCCAAGAGTGGATGCTGATCAGCAATATCTATGTCTCCAGGGATGTCTGCAGAACTTGCTTTTATGAAAGCTCCAGTGATAGAGACATTGCCACCTCCCAGACACCTAGCCACTATTTTTGCTATTAGGTGGTTTTTTTTCTTAATTTTTTAACTAAGGTGTGAATTCGTACTGCTTGTTCCCTCCACTGTGGCAATGGAGAGAAATTATTGCCTTCCTCTTTCCCACAATTGTTTGAATGCCTAAAGACTGCTGGCATGAGAGTCTTTTCTTCAGACAAAAGAAGACCAATTCTCTCATTCTTTTTTGTGTCCCCTTTTTCTAGACCTCTGGTTGTTTCCAGAGCCCTTCTCTAACTCTGCTGCGTTAATCCCACCGATCTCCAGGTGTGGAAGCCCAGAGAGATGGGATATTCTGGCTAACGTTATGCAACACTGCTCTGCAGGGCAGAAGGGGAACTTCTACATGGCCTAAAGGTTTGTAGGAGGGTTCCTGCATATTAGGAGTAGCTTTGCAGCACAGACATTGAGAAGGAAGATTTGCTGCAACCTTTTCTTGCCTGCTGAGGTACAGCAACAGCTTCAGTAATAAAGGGAGTTTGAGTCCAGCTTATTTATGTTCAGTACTAAATGTAGGAAGTCCAAACAGGGTCTCGAAAAGACATTTTCATATTTTTGAGGGGTTTGAATCTTTGAGGTGGGCTCCACAAAACTCCTGCTTGACCCTGCTAAAGCAATTCCCCTTTACACACAAGCAAGTCAGGTTTGCTTTGCTTGACTTTTCCTGATGTCACTGCCCTCCATTCAGTGCCAACACTGGCTCACACTGTCTCGGATTCCTCTGCCAGCACTGGGGATAAACACAGTGTGTGCCTTGACTTTCCTTGTTTCCTTGTGTTAACTTGGGTGAGGCCCTGAACCAGAAACCTCTAATTTCATTGGTAAATCCCAGCAGTTACGCAAGTGATATCCGTGTTTGGTGATATCCGTGTTTGCCACTAGACAGGTGATGGAAGCTTCCCCTGCTGCTGCTCCACAAAAAGGTGCTGTAGCACTTCGATTGCCACTGGGAACACCATTCCTTTCACAGGTCTTGATCCTTCTACTCCACCAGAACTGAGAATTCCTCCAACTGTTCCGTTGAAGGAGATATGTTTGTCCCTTTGATTGGACCCATTCCTGAAGGCTCAGGATGTATTTCTTCTCCTTATCTTCTGGTGGTAAAGGTTTCCTTGTTTCCAGCTTTACATCCACTGGCTTCCTCATCGACAAAGCTATTTCTTTATTACTTAGGCAAGACAAACAGGCCTGCTGAAACAGCACTATTTTCTCTGTTTAGTGGCAGTGATAAGGCAGTTATTGCAGCGAAACTGACCATGAGGGATCAGGATGTGGTGGCTGTGCCATTCCAAAAGTGGCCGCTGCTCAGGATACTCCGTGAAAGCGATGGGAGAGCAGGGCTGAGGTGGTCCTGTTCACGGAGAAGACACATTCTGTTTAATTCTCAGCATTTTAATGCAGTTGGATCCTAGTGCTGCTTCGTGGAAACTGCAAGTGTCTTTTCTCTTTAGAAGACAATTTCCAAATACCATTCCTCCCTCATGTAAGTAAGAAATTAACTGACTTGGTGAAAACAGCAGCACGATTCCATCCTGGCTGAATTTATGTCTCTGACCGTTTTACCTGAAGGCTCTTTACACACGACAGGAGCATAAGGTAAAAGCAAACGCGACTGAAAGAGCCCTTTGTGTGCAGCAGCAGAAAGGCTTTTGTGTGGGGAAGGCGGCGTGTGGGGGCTGATGTTATGAGCAGCCAGAGGCCAGTGCTGTTAATCCTGCAGTTCGCATGGAATATGTCAAGATGACGGCCACACCACGGAACCCAGCGCCTGATGCAGACACAGGCCCCAGCCAGCCCCAAAACTGCCTTTCCCCACAGTGACCCTCACTGATGGCAACTTCCAGCTACGGGTCTCCCAGGAGAGATGCACTGTTGCCTTTTTCTTTCTTTTCTTTCTCTAATCGATATGCTTGTGATCAGGAAAGCCACCGACGCGAGCTGGAACTCTTGTCCATTCACTGTGGAGCCATGAAGATTAACAAAACAGCAGAGTTCCTCCAACGGGATTATTGTAAGTGGTTTTCTGGAGTGTTGGTTGGAATAAGGATCAGAGAGGACAAGGTTCCATAATCCTATTTATCTGAACCCATATAATCTTCCCGAAGCTCTTTAATTACCGCGCAGCCGGACGGGCCGCGGCAGCCTGGCCCACCTGCAGGGCCGTTCTTGAGAGCCGGGTTACGGAGATGGCCCTGCAGCCTTGGGGCTCTCCGGAGACGCCTCTTCCCTGGCTCTGCTCCCTGAGGGAAACACAAGAGCCACCACGGGCTGCCCCTGTGGATCTGCTCGCGGTGTGATGGCTAAGGGCCACACAGGGCTTGCTCAGCACATCCAAGCGGCTGCTTTGCCCTCAGGCAGCCTCCTCCTCAGCAGCCCGGGGCAGCCCGAGGCCTCGGGGCACCGCCAGCCGCGGGCAGCAGCGGGACCCCTTCTCCCTGCGCCCCTGGGGCCTCCCGGGCACCACGGCGGGTGGCTGGGGGAGCCCCGGCAGGAGGCCCGGGGTTCCCTGTGCGCAGCCTAGCGGCAGGGCGGCCGGCGGGGCTGCCCGGCCGTTGCGGAGCGGGCCAGCCCGTTCCGTTCCGTGCCGTTCCGTGCGGTGCCGTGCGGGGCCCGGCGGGCGGCGCGCTCCCTCGGGGGGCCGTGCGCGAGCAGGGCCCGCCCCGCGGCCGCTTCGCTATTCATGAGGCGGGGGCGGTCCG
>JAUBOD010000560.1:5274638-5293555 GCA_032353885.1 Nothura maculosa
CCGGCCGCGCCGTCCCGCGCGCCGCCGCGCCGCTCTGAGCCCGCCCGCGCAGCCCCCCGAGCCGCCGCGGGCACCATGGACAGTATCCTGGAGCCCTTCCCCGCCGAGCGGCTCTTCCCCGCCGCCGGCGCCGGCTTCCTCGACCTCGGCGACTTCAGCGAGGCGGATTTCCTCAGCAATGTGGTAAGGGGCGCCCGGCGCGTCCCGCCGGCGGCGGCGGCGGCTCCTGCGGGGCCTGAGCGCGGTGCCAGTCCCAGTACTTGAGCGCGGTGCCAGTCCCAGTACTTGAGCGCGGTACCAGTCCCAGTACTTGAGCGCGGTACCAGTCCCGGGACTTGAGCGCGGTACCAGTCCCGGCGCTGGAGCGCGGTGCTAGTCCCGGTGCTTGAGCACGGTGCCAGTCCCGGGACTTGAGCGCAGTGCCAGTCCCGGTGCTGGAGCACGGTGCCAGTCCCGGGACTTGAGTGCGGTGCCAGTCCCAGCGCTGGAGTGCAGGTGCCAGTCCCGGTGCTGGAGCACGGTGCCAGCCCGGGCACCCCACGGCAATGGGCATCGCACAGCACCCCGCGGCGCACGCCACAGGTGCCTGCTGAGCATTCCTCCTGTTTCTCCTCAAACGCCCGTTTTTTGGGACTCCTGCCTCGGGGAGAGGTGCGCGGTGCCCCGGGGAGCGCACAGGGCGCCGCGGCTCCGCTCGCACAGCGCGGGACACCTTTCAGCTCCGCACCATGTGCTTGAAACTGCTTTGCAGAGCGGGATTTGGGAGATGAAGCATCTCCCACCTGGTAGCGCTGGGATGATTCACTTTGGAGGGAAGGGTGAGGGGGGGAAAGCCACTTGGGAGAAAAATGTATGGCCGGTCCCAAGAAACCAAAGGGACATCGGCGCTAGGGAAACTGCCCAGCCTCCTTGTGGAGTCATGCGAGCCCTGAGCCCTGCCACTCCGGAAAGCTGCCCTTCGGCTCCTTGCTGCTAGGAACCCTGCCCTTTGGCTCCTTGCTGTCAGGAACGCTGCCCTGAGGCTCCTTGCTGTCGGGAACCCTGTCCTTCGGCTCTTCCCTGTCCCGCCGGAGCTGTGCTTTTGCTGGAAGCTTGCACTGCAAATCCAGCTGCCCCTCTGCCAGGGAGGGTGCTGCCTTGCAGAAAGGGAAGGGCTGCGCGTCATGGGCGGGTTGGGATGGGGATGGAGGGATCCTTCCATAGGCGAGGAGGCACTGCCGGCACTCAGGGCTTCCCCAGCCTCCGAGCAGCTTCACCACAGGGCGAGCGCCTTCCACTGCCCACGCTTCCAGGCAGAGGGATTGTAGCCCGGACTTGGCATTCCCTTGCCAGAGTATTGGCACCTCCTGGGCTCCCACTGCAGCACCGGGAGCCTTTCTGAGCTCCAACCATGCAGTGGGAGTAGGGATGATGCCCCCACCAAGACACAGGGGCGGGAGGCAGGGAGAGGGGAGCTCCAGCCATTAAGTACCTGTATAAACCCACTTCTGCTTTCCTAAGCAGAAGCCTGAAGCCTTCTACGCTGCCTGCCATGTGCAGGAGACAGTAAAGAAGCAAGATTTGCATACATGCTAAGCGCACGTCACTTGGTGTGTGGAGTCCCACTGGGTCTGGAAGAGAGATTATCAGCAGCCCATGGTGCCTCTCCCTGACTCCGAGTTTCCAAGCGGCTGCGGTGCCTCGGGAATGGAGGCCAGCTGGGGCCGAAGGGAGGCGGCCAGCCCCGGCCTCGCTCGCAGGGCAGCCGGGGGCAGGTCACCCAGGGACCGCGCTGGTTGCACCGCGAGGGCTTGTTTGCTCACCTCTGCTGCTAGGAGCCTTGTGCGTTCCCAAAGCCATCGACATCCAGCGTGAATGAAGCTCTGCTTTTCGCCAGGACCACTTATCCCCTTGCCTTAAACCAGACAACACAGAAGGACATCGGTCCTTTAGTATAGGTGCAACACGGGCTGCAATAAGGAGGCAAGGAACCCCTTAAAAACATACCAGCTACCTGCTTGTAGTTTGAATACATCTTCTGTGTGCGAGCAGACTATGTCAAAAAGAAGCTTTTGTGTAAGAGTGCCATCTGGTGCCACCTGCCAGGACAGTGTGCTTGGAGTACGCGCTGACCAGGAAGACGCTGGCTCGTTCCTACCTCACTTAAATGGCCTTTCTGCTCGCAGTGCTGCTTAATGAAGCAGCCTCGTCCACTCTCATTAGGTTGCACTGGCTCTGGCTCTGTTTATCTTACCAGTAGAAAAAAAAAACTTTTCTTTTTCCCCAACTTCTAGCGCCGTAAACTTCCCTGGAATATGAGACTCAAGCTAATACCCTTTCTTCCTGTTTTGATAAACAGAAGAGAATGTGTAGCTGTTGCTCAACTATCAAATCTGTTGATTATATAAGAGACAACATAATATATTTTCACTTTCCTTGCTCTAGTTCTGCATGATAAAATGGTGGAAAGGAATACCTTACACTTTCTTACTAAATTCAGCAATTCTAATGGGATCTTCAAATCTTTTAATAAGATCTTCACAGACACATAGAACTGTGCAGAGCATCAACAGTACAATAGTTCTTAGAATTGGCAGTGACTTTGCTTCAAAGATGGGCAAAGTTTTCTGGACATTGTTCAGCAACTTTTACTTTTTAGAACAGGAATTTTGGCCAGTCTGAAACTTTTTTTTAGGGAGATTTCTTCTGTTCAGAAATGAAACAGAAAGAAAGAAAGGATGTATGAACCTTCATATTCCTGAAGGCTCATTCCCAAGGCCTCCTGATGAGGCCATGCTCATTTAGGATGAGAATTTCATTGTTCTGAACTGCTCTCCTTCCTTGAATGCTAGCACTCTTATCTAATCATCATGTCCTTTAAAAATGATTCTCTATATTCATTTGATGATGAGACAAAGTGAAATAATGGCAGCACGTCTGTAGATATATCCTTGAAGAGATCTGTTTGGTTGATTTTTTTTAATAGTGGTGGATTTGAATAAATTTGGGGCCTGCCATTCAGGAGGACCTAGACAGGCTAGAGATGCTGATAAATTAGAGTGAGTCCAAGGGAGAGTCATTAAGGGAGAGCCAAGGGAAGGCATATGGACTTTGTGATGCTTGTGAGAGGCTCATGGGCCTGGGCTAGTTGAGCCTGGAGAAGAGAAGGTTTGGTGCGACCTAAGAGGCTGCCAGCACTTGTGAAGAAGTTATTGAGACAATGGAGACACGCTCTTTATGTAAGCACACGGTGGGAGAACGAGACTAGAAGAGGGAGGGCTTAGACTGGGTACAAGGAAACAATTTGCACTGTGCAAGCAAGAATGAAGCGGGCTGCCCAGAGAGGCTGTAGGAACTCCCTCCCCGGAGGTTTCCAAGACTCGACTGGATAGAGCTTTGGGCAACCTGGTCTGCATTTAGTGTTGGCTTTGCTTTGAGTAGGAGTTTGGATGAGAGACCTCCCGAGGCCCCTCCCACACCGCCCGAGTCTATGGTTATATGATGTTTTGCTTTGAAAAACTTAACAAGACCAGTGTCTACTTGGTATTTGGAGGAGTTCTTCAAGGGATGCAAAAGACTTCTGAGTTCACATAGCTTCTTCTAACAAGACTTGCATACAGTGACTGCTGGTACCTGTAACAGTCTCCTTTTACTCAGGAAGCTGCTGGCTGCTATCAAATCTAGACAACTTGGCTTCTCTTTCTGCCTTTCACCAGAAAGAACTTTCCATAAATAAGGCTAACCCTTCATGAGGTGTTTACTTATCAGTTCCTCCTGTCTGTCTCCTGTTCAGTCCAAACAACCCTTCCATATTTCTAGTTTTGCTTACATATTGCTAGGACCCATCACTTCATTTACAGCCTCTTATAGATGCAATTAGAGAACTCTTTCATTCTCCTTCAGCTCTTATCAGCATTGCAAAACTCTTCAAAATGCTTCTGTTTTGAGTCAGGTTTACTACAATGCTCCACTTCGTTTACGACACTCCAGTGTCAGGATGAAACCAGGATAAACCAGCACAACAGGATGCACGTGTTTCTTTTCAACACTGTACCCCACTGGGTTGTGGTTTTTCTATGTTTCTGAATTCCAAAGTATGAAAAATATCTTCAAAAGTGGCTTTGGAGGTTGGATGTTCACGTAAACACAGCTTGGCTTTCGAGTCTATGAACGCGCTGCAAAGTGCTCTTTCACCATGATATTGTAAGCCAAGGCAACACGACCAGTGGTGTTTCCTGAAGCCTATTAGCCTTCAGGATGGCAGATTCCTACAGCAGAATGGCAAGAGAGCTTGCTTGTCATTGCAGGCTGCTCCTTGGGCATATATCGGGTTTAGTGCCTACTGCCTGCACTTAACTAAGCTTTTAGCTTAGTTAAACTAATATTGTCATGGGCCACAGAGCAGGAAGGCATCTGGGGTGTATGTAGTTGAGCTAAAGCAGTGCTGGCAGAACTACCTTTACTGAAGGTAAATAGAAGGTATTTCCCATGGTTGACTGTCACTCTTGCACAGGGCCTGTGCACTCTTCCATTCCTCTTATGCCTACTAAGCAGACATAAAGAACACTCAAGTGGTGCTTAGGTCTTTTGCTGCCCTTTGGGTTTCATGCTGAGTAAGTTTCCTCCCAGCACCTCTCCACATAGTGAGGATGAAGAACTCAGGCACATTTTCTCATCCATTTCTCATTCCTTCCAGCTGCTACAGAAGGAAGCTCGGTTGCAATGGGAGGCAGACACCTGTTTCTGGGATTGACTGTAGTCTTGCATGGGGATACATACAGAAAATATCATGGTTTTTTGTTGCACATACATAGGGAAGTTTGGTCAGTGAGACATCCCTGGCTACTCAGCCAAGTACTGTGCAAGGCAAGGCTTTTTTGTTTAAATTTTGTTTAGACCTTGCCAGTTAGAGCTTCCTGTGGGATCTGAACTACAGCTACAGCAAGAACTGGGGCAGATATCAGATCTTGCCTGAAGAAAATAAATCTTAATAGTTTACAGATTTTTCTTATTTCACAAGTCTCTCTGGATCTATCGTATAGTTCTTTCACCTCATCTCCAAGTTGTTGCTTGACATCTTGTAGCTGGACTTATACCTGCAGGATGAAAACCAACTACTTGAACACAGTAGTTCATGGGACTCTTAGCCGATATCATTGTCACCACAGAGTTTTCACCAGGAAATGTCTTTCCATTTTGGAAATGAGAGGGAGAAATGTGAACTTCTTTTGGAAGTCTCCAGGCAAATACGCCTTTTAAAGCAACTAGGGATCATGTGCATATCCCTCTATCTGGAAAGAAACTGAGAAACATTTGGAATACTCTACCTGACTAAAAAGGTTCACCTGTTGGAAAACTGCCAGGACATGCTGGGGATCTGCCACTCCAAACACCCATCTCAGCCAAAGCTGAATAACTCTTCAGCTATGCTGCTAGGCCCAAGCTAAGGGAGAGTTCATAATTCAGAGCAGGAGCCCAGAAAGGCATGCGTCCAAAAAAGAGTTAATCATCTTGATGAGGAGAAGCAGGAAGGACGTTGGTGGAAAGCCTGCCGAGTAAACACAGGCACCATGTGGCAGGGGGAAGCGCGTCTGTGTACTCAGCGCGCTCCCCGCACGGGTGGCAGCAGCACCAGCTGCGAGATGCTGCAGATGCGCTTGGCTCCGGCCATGCCTGCCAGGAAAGCCCCCTGTCACGTGGCAGTCGTTCATTGCCACCACTGCTATCAGAGAGAAGGAAACCCCAGGTTCTTATCTGCTTACCTGAGTATCTTAGGAAGTCTTCGCAGTGCTCCTGGTAGGTGCTTGTTAGGAAGATTCATGTCACTTGGTCATTGAGGACTGCAAGGACATGGGGAAATGCCCTGGTGCCTGGTGGATTCTGAGTCACCAGCCCGTGAGTGTTGGGGTTGGAAATGCAGAGCACAAGGTGCTGCCCAGGAGCCCCTCTGGCACTGTGCTGGTTCCGCCCAAGGCTGCAATGGAGCTGTCGCTGCTAGAGAGGGTGAAGTTGCATGTAGTAGCAAATAAAGAAAAAGAGATTTGTCTAAAGCGGAGTCCTTAAGGGAAATTCTAGAAAGAGTGATTTCATAGCTACGGATAGAGTTGCACTATTCAAAATACATCATACTTCTCTGTTTCCTCTGAGAAACTTCTGATCCAGGGCTCACAGAATCCCAGAATGGTTGGAGTTGGAAGTGACCTCTGCACATCATCTAGTTCAACCCTCCAGCTGGGTCCAGCCTAGACCATGTTGGCCAGGACTGTTTCCAGGTAGCTTCTGAATATGTCCAAGGATGGAGACTCCACAGCTTCTCTGAGCAATCTGTTCCAATGCTGTTACCTTCACAGTAAAGAATTTCTACCTTATGTTCAGATGGAGCTTCCTATGTTTCAGTTGGTGCCCACTGACCTTCTTCCTATCACTGTGCACCATGGAAAAGAGTTTTGCTCCCTCCATTTGTTTTTAGCACAACCCTATAAGTTTGCAGATGGTAGTATTTAGTTAGCATTTAACATATTATTTATTCATCATTTACAGAATTCTTGTAGTATAAAAGGAAGTGAATGAAAATATATCACTTGCTGGTAGTGTCTCATAGAGTCTCCACGGCGGCCACAGGGCAAATTCTCTTCTCAAAGACACATGTTCAGGATTATGCTTGATATGAAGGTGATTTGATTCTCAAGACTGGGTTTACACAATTTTAGTAAAGAAATACAAAATATGCTAAACCACATGCATCCTTCATTAGTTTGTCCTGTTGTCGAGGGTCCATCATAAGAAAAAAAGATGAGGTACAGAAACCTAGTGATGACTCCCCTTGCTGCAGAGATACTGGGGGCAAGCAGGGCACTAAATGAGAAAGAAGATTGTTATAACTCAACTGAGAAACAACAAGAGCCATCTTTCAGCCTGATATGTGTTGGATGCTGCCCATAGAAACTCATGTTTTGTGCTAAGGGGTCAGCGTCATCAGTCCCTTGTTCCCTGTGCACACATCATGCTGCTGCAAGGAAAGAGATCTGTTGGAGGGGCAAGTGTGGTAGTCCTCCAGGTAGTCCTCCAGGCCAGTCTCACTGCAGATCTAACCCCATCCCACACACCCTTGCTTCTCTTGAGCTTTCTGATGGGGCCTTTGTTTTCCCCTCTTTGCTCATTTGAACTGCTGAGACTTCATTCCTGCCTTGGAGACGAGAGGTGAGAGTGGCAGTGGATCCAGGGTAGTGCTTCTTGGCTGCCCCCGTGCTGGCATGGTGGCTTCCTGCTGTGGGAGATGACTTCTGCACAGGATGCGTCAACGTAGTTGGGAATCCTCTGCCCCAGTCATCCTGAAATTGCACACAATGGTGTTTTCAGCCTGGCAGTATGACAGCAGGGTGCTCACGGGTGCCCTTCTCTCACTTTCCTGTCTTTGGAGCTCAACTTGCCTTGTGAATTGTTAGATGTTTTCTTAGGCTGCTGTCTGCGTGTTTTGCATCAGCCTTCAGAGCAGAAATAAATGAAAGCATGTGAGGAAGCTAAGGGCAAGGCCAGAGCATCAGGAGCTGCAGGTAGTATGCTGAAAGGCAGGCTGTGTCTTGCAGCCCAGTTGCTCCCCACATGTCTGCTGTGCAGTGTTTACATCTGTCTATCCGATTCCCAGCTGCTCAAGAAAACAAACTTTTGCTTTGCCTCTCCTGTAGGGACATATAATTTAAGATTTTCCTTTCTTGCAGTCTCCTGACTTGCTTGAACTCTCCTCCTCACATTCTCCTCTCACCCATCCCTTTCTGATATTTTTGTACACTATGTCTTCTTTTTCTTTGGCATCTCTGCTTTTATTCTTTTTTGTTAAATCTGTTAAAGTCTTCAAAGTCATCTGAAGAAGCTCTAGTCTTGTCAGTGTTCAAGTGATAGATGCTTGACACTGATCTTGATGTGTTATTCGTTCTTATGAAGTCTGTAAATCCACAGGCTCTTTCACTCCTTTCCTTCTCTTCCTTGTAGAAACACATCCTATGTTATCTTTTTACCTCATAAGATTGCAGAAATTCCTTGTACAGGATGGAAACGATGTGGATGGCTATTCTGTTTGACATGAGTGCATCACTTAAACCATTTATTGTGCTCACTCTCCTGCCTGCTACAGAGGAAACTCACCCTTGGCTACCTCAGCAAAGTTGCTTTTGGCTTCTTTACACTGTGGCTTTGTCTTGACTAGGATGATTGTTTGTTTAGGTCGGGCCTGGCTGACCTGAGTAAGGAAAGCCTGTTCAGAAATCAGTTATCAGTTTTCCTAGAATAGATGCAAAGTAACATGTTGAGCTCAGCAATCTGTCAGGAACTTCTGTGCAACAGGAATGTCAGGTTTCCCTTGGGAGAAACCTGGCAGCTGAGGCTGGAGGATAAATACAGCTTGGGCCAGTTACCAAGCATGTTACACAGGAGGGAACAAGCTGGAGCACTAATTCTGGTCACTAGCACTTAGATTGCTAGGATTCCTTCGTCCTGCAGGTGAGCTTTTTTAGACTGACATTCAAAGAAATTCCCTCATGAGGAGCTCGCCCACCACAGAGTCACTGGAACAACTAGTTTTTTGGCCACTGCAAGCCTAGATTGGAGTATTTCAGCTCGGGGAAGCCTGGGGCTCTGCCCTGTGAGCCTTCTCCTGCCTTTTGCAGTATTTACAGCCCTCCCTCTCCTGGGACAGCTTTTCCCACCCGTAGGAATACACTGGGGCAGGATAGAAGTGGAAGGAAGAAGGACCAAAGTCCAGAGCCTTCATAGTTAATGGCTGCATGTCAGAACATCTTTATTTTACATGAGCACCATAAATTCATGACAACTGAGGAAAAGAGCTGGGCAGGTGCTCAGGGCTGAGCGAGCCGCTGCCCCAGGGGAGGGGATGTTCAGGCAGCTCAGGGAGGGGAGCTCGCTAGGACGCTTGGAAAGACTCTCCATGGAAGATTCCTTTCAAAGCCTTTTCAGTCTCTCAGTCTGAGAGCTCTTTGCCCAGGGAGTGCTGGAAATCTGTCTCTTCTTTCCAGGCAAATGTGGCAGGCTGGGAGTTGATGAGGTGCTGCTTAGCCACAAATATTGAATTGCCATTTGAATGATTTTATTTTCTTATGGCCAGTCGAGCAGGGACTGGGATGTGAGACTGTCAAGAGACGAGAACTGTATTTTAGTCCCAGCTCTGCCAGTTCCTTAGCATGTGATCTTCAAGATGTCACTTGCTACACTGCGGCTTTTGCTGGCTATAGAATAACGTACATTCTTATTCTCACTTGGTTCATGCAGTGCAATCAGGGGGTGAAACAAACTAATGACATATTAGATGCTGGTGGGTTTTTGCTAGTAGATATCTGTCAGGAGATGTTTGTAGAAACTATTACTTTGCTTCCTGAGTCAAAGTCTTTGACTGGCTTTGCAGCTATGGATGAGACTTGCAGCATTTTCAGTTTGGCAGCTTCCTCCTCAACTGAGGTCCCCCGTCTCCTTCACCCCTCTCTGGTGCAGCACCCTCCTGGACACGTCTGGGTCTGGCCTCAGCTGCTGTAAGCTAAACAGAGCAATCCTGCTGTATTAGTCTGAATGACTAAGTTGGTCAGCATCAAGATTTAAACCAAAGTACTTGGCCCGCACTGTTGCTGGACGGGCTCTTTGGGTCATCCTGAAAACCAAACAAATTGTTCTTTAGAAATTGAGTGAATGGGTTGCACTCATATCTTATTCTCCACTGACCAACCGGATCCTGACTCATTTGCAGAACTTATCTCCTTCTTGCGTTTTGGTGCAAGTAGCTGAGAGCTCTCCATTGCATTTCTGCCCCAAACTGCTGTGCGGTCAGGGCTGTGCTGAGTCTCCTGGAGCACCAAAAAGGCCTAATCTGCTTTAAAAGGAGATTAGAAGCTGAAAATATCCGAATGCTATGGCTTTACCAGTCCATTAGCAGTGTCATGTCCACCCCTCTCAGGCCTTCCTGCTGCTAAATGCATAACTTAGCACTTTCTCCTTCTCTTTCAAGAGGTATTTTCCCAACAGAAAGTGTGTCTGGCCTGTGAAGTTAGGATTGCTATCATCCACTTGGAAGAGTGATGCAAAGATTGTTTTCCCCTCTCTGATTCCTCTTCACCTCTCTAGGACTTGTAAATGCAGTTGGCAGCAGTACAACAGCTGGATTAGCATTAAATAATGAGCAAATGGCCTGCAGCTCTTTTGCAGACCCAGCAAAGCGCGCACCTTTAGTTCTTTTCCTGTACATTTTCTTGCCCCGTTTTTACCACAGTGGAAGAGCTGAGTGCCGCCTGCTGCTCTGGTCAGCTTTGGCGACAGAAAAGGCAGTGCTACACTGGCCTTGTAAGTAATTCAGTGTGGGTGATAGCTAGAGGCCGCGAGCGGTGGCAGGACCCCCTTTCCTGGCTGCCCCGTGCCTGGAGCCGGGGCTGAGCAGCCCGTGGCAGCTGGGAGCAGCTGGGATGAGCTGCAGCCCCGCAGGAGCACAGTGCTCCCTTCTCAATTTCCCCCTGCGCTCCAGGGGATCTGCCCTGGCAGCCTCCTCCATCGCGGCCGAGGCTGGAATCCCAGGTGACATGGAGGCTTCCAGGGCTGTATCAGCCCCCGCAGCAACGCAGTGAAGTCACCCCCTAGCCTGGATGCCGCTGGATAAGAGCCAGATTTCTGTGTCCTGACTAGTGCCCTGTCCATTGGTCTCCGTTGCCTTTCTGAGGCTGGAAGAAATTGTATTATGTAGACTTGCCAGGGGATTTATTTATTTATTCTGAGGGAAAGGGAAGAGGGAAGGAGGCCAAAGAGGGATGGAGAAAGGGGAAAGGGAGAGAGAAGAAAAAGTAAAGACGAGAGAGAGGTAGCTATGCAGTGAGCATTCCCGAGCCATCTGGACCTGTTGGCACGGCCCCAGCTGGACAGGCTCACCGGTTTATCCCTAGCATGATGTAACCTCCATCGTCCAGCTTTGATTTTTCTTCTTGCTCTGGATGGCTCCGTATCTGGTGCATGTCTGGAGCGGGCATTTTGATTTCCTGTTGCTATTTGTGGACTTTTCCTGGCTGCTCCTCAAGCGGCGCTCCAGCGGCCCGCATTCCTGCAGCCGGAGGGGCGCGTGCCATCCCGCCGGAGCGCGGCCAGCCCGAGGCAGCCGGCGCGGCACAGCTGGGCTTTGCCCTCTGCCGCGGGCTGGGGACACCGAGGGTGACACGGAGGGTGACACGGCCTTTGGGTTACTGCTGCTAAGCGCGGGACTAGGGCAGCCTGCAGCACCCGCAAGAGCAGCGCTGGGGAGAGGGCCTCTTTCCTGCCTCTTGAGGGCTTCCCTTGTCTGCTCACTCTTGCAGGAGTACAGGGGGAAGGAGGATTTTGTTCAGCCCCAGATCCATTGCTCTCTCTTGTAGATGTGAGTGAAAAGCAAGAGATGATCTCAGACCTCCTCTCTCGCTGACCACAGCACAAGGGAGCCCGGAGCTCCTGGCTGCTCTGGGAATCAGGTGGGCATCCCAGGAACACAGAAAGGGGACTTGGATGAGGATACAGTCTGGAGCTGCCCTGTGCAGCAGTCACTAACCTGGGCTGAGGCCTGGGGTCCCTGCACCTTCTCCCCTCAGTGCCCTGCACTGGAGGCAGGACAGTCTTACGGGTGGGAGTTAGGCCCGGCTTTCCTCCAGGGTCTCCAGGGACTGGCAATGCCCCACCAAGGTAAGTCACTTCCTCCCCCTCAGGCCTTCCCAGTCCACAGAATGGAGAGGGTTTACAATTCCACCCCCACAGCTACACACTGTTTTAACATCCTTAAGGCCACACAAAGCAAAGTGTTCTCATTCATCACACGGACTCAAGGTTTGGAGGGACAACAGCCAAGAGCCACAGGTCCCCTTCCGACTTCAGTCCTAGAGCAAATCCCGACAGCCCCCTTGGCCGGGAAGGTCTGTGATGCCCAGGGGAGGAAGGAGGGATTTCTCTCGTGTACCCCAGCGGGCAGTAACCCTCAAACACTGCAGTCAGCTGCGCCAGAGAACTGCTTCAGAGAACGCTGCGCGCTGCTCTGACTCAGGAAATGTGGGCAGCTCTACGAGGAGCCGTTAGGCAGCAGTGTGACAATAACACACAGTATTCTCTCATGGTGCCCTATCCTGCCCACGTGCCTTGCTTAGCTTTGTTTCCCCCAGGAGCTTAGGGATGGGGAAGTGGAACAGTGACCTCCAGGGAGCACAATTCCCTTCAGTGGAGAATTCCACTGCCTGATTCAGAAGCTGTCCTGGTTGCATCCAGAGGGAGCAGGGCTCTGCTTGCAATAAGACCTCAGGGCTGGCCTGTCCACAGTGGCTGGGATGGACTTACTGGAACCACATGGCTGAGCTTTTCCACCCGACTCAGCGCGGCTGAGCAAGAGAGTAGCTGAAAACGATGGCCTCTTTATAAACCGACTGGCAAAACTCTTGCATCTCTCCTGGGAGCAGGCCAGGGATTCTGAGTCATTGCTTAAGTTGGTTGCAGCCAAGGTAATTTTACCCAAGACATTAAGAGAAAGAAGGAGAGATCCACCCAGGAGTGCCAACAGAAAGAGAAGTAATCGTAACCATAATTAATAATAATATAATGATGAAAAGATTCAGAAATGTGGTGCCCACTCCAAAAATAAAACTTGAGGACAATTCAAGTGCTGTGAAGAAAAGAGAAGAAAAGAGCTGAGAAAGACTGTCAAAGCCTGCATGTCAGCTGCAATGTGGGAGCCCTGTCCAGCTGGCCTTGGTTCAAAGAGCTCCTATTGTCCAAGAGCAATTCCAAGACACCATTCAAAACTTTCAGAAAATGAACCCAAGATGCAGGGTGAGATTTATCACACAATAACGGCAAGCCAGATGTGTGCACCCTTTTGCAGAAGGGAGGAAGCAAAGCAGGGGAGAATGGGGCTGCAGCGGCGCGAGGGAAGAGGGTTGCATGAGAAGGATGTGCTGCTGTGGGTGCCCGCGCTGGGCCAGGGGCTGGCTGCTGGTGTGCAAGGGCCCCAGAGGGGCACTGGTGAGGAAGGGGGTGCAGAGGCCGAGCTCCATCATCAGGAAAAGCCTCTTGGCATTGCAAGGACGGGGCAGCAGGGACAGATCTCACTGATCATTTTTCTCTTTTGTTGAACATAAAGCATCCATTGACCCTAAGAGCCTCTCCTTGCTTCTGGTCTGGGATGATAGACCTGTTATATATACCTGCTATATCTGAAAGGAAGCTCAAAGCCAAACCACTACAGATTTGGTGTTAATTTTTCTGACAGCCTTTGCTTATTTTTTCTTTTTTTCTCTTTTGCAGTGCTAGCTGCCATGGCAGGGTTGTAACTTCTTTTCCCACAGGAATCACTCATTTTCTCTGCTTTGAATATGTTAAAATCCCACAATTAATTATTCACAAAGACAATTTAATCTTTCAATCTGCTGCTAACATTGACTTGTATGACTATAACCTGCAATCACTAAATAGATATCCAAATTCTCCCTGCTGGCAAAGTGGCCAGCACTATTTTTACTGTTTGCAGAACAACCTGTTAGCATGGGTATACCATACTGCAATGCACAGATTAAAAAGGTGACCTGTTTTTCTTCAGAGGAAGATTACTGGTAATAAGGGCTGTTCATCTAACAGCAAAAAAAGCCTGAGAAAATGCCTTGTCTGGAAGCTTAAGTTAGACAACTCACTGTTTGAAATGACTCATACCTTTGGTGACTGCATTTAGCTTCTATAACAATTTTTTTTTTAGAAAGAGGTGGATTTATTTGAAGTCTTTAAACTGAGACTGGATGTTTCTGTGTGGCTCCGTTGCAAATGAAGACCTGCAGGAGCCATGAATACGGTCTCTGCACATAGCTATGTAAGGAATTATATTTGCATTTTTCAGAGCAGTTCTCCTTGGCCCTCCAGCTCATGAAGGAAGCAACCAGCTCCTGCTGCTGCCCCAAAGCCATCAGCAGAACGCAGTCTGAAATCCACAGGCTTCCACAGAAAACCTTGCAATGCTGCAACGCAGGGGCTTGGCCCAAGCTAAGACACAGCAGCTTTCCAGGGAGGATGTAATGAGTTTAGTATCTTCATAGAAATATGGGATCTCCTCTTCCCAGGGGAAGCTTCTAACTTTCCTTGCACAAAGCAATTCCAAATGACTTCAGATTTCTACTTCTTTTCACTGGTTAGAAACAGGAGTAAGAGCAAACTCAGGATGCAATCCCAGGACCTTGTGATGGAGAAGTCCTGCTCCAGGGTGTGGCTGGAGAAGAAAACTGTTGGGAAGGCCTTTGGTACCAACTGTTGGTACTGCCTTTCGCCTTTGGTACCAATTTTCATCCCAGGTCTGAGGTGACTGAGCTATCTCCAACCACCTGATCTGCATCCCTATCCTTGGAAATGTTTTGGCTTTGACATCTCACTCATTACCATCAGGCCTTTGTTCTCCCTATTACTCTAGGCTTTCCCAGGAGTGACAAAGAGTCTGGGAGGTGTTAACACCTTTCCAGGATTAGGAAGGATTTCCCCTCTCTCCAGAGACTCTTGCTTCTTCAGCTCCACCGCTGAGGTGAAAATGATAGCTTCGGAGTTGGAGCTGAAGTCTAATTTCCTATCTGCTGCTCAGGGCACAGATTTTCCACTGGGATATTGGCAGGAGGTCAGAAATCTGCATTCCGAGGTGAATTGCTTTGAAAACAGTGCTGGTGCCCAGAAGCAGCAACGTTCCCCACTCCTGCTCCCTCTCTCACACACACACAGTTGCCTCCCGCTCCATCCAGGTTCAAGCCGGGCTCCCTCCATGCCGTGATGCCTGCAAGGATCACGTCATGGGTGTTTCAACAGTTCAGCAATGGGAGGACCCCATTCAACCTGCTGGGTGCATCATCCAGCTGAGAGCAGCTCCTGCTCAGCCTGGCCACTGAAGAACAGTTCCTGTTCTCACAGAATTTAGGGTAGCGTTAGTTTGCACCCTAATCCAGGCTTCCTTGCTCTGTAATTGCCCTTAGCACAGTCCCAAGGAGTGATAGCCACCCGGAATGTCTGCTTGCCTTCGCTTTTGAACTTGAACCGAGTGTGACTATCGTACTTTTCCAAGGCCTGCTTCTTTATGGCTCTTTTGGGACCTGCTGGGGACAAAATGTGAATTATCTCTGATTGTTTTTCTCTGAGTATTAAAGAGAAATAGTTCAAATAAGGCAAATGGATTTGATCATAAAGATATTACAATCTTTTCTCCTGCTCTGGTTATCGCTCAAAGTAGATTTGATCTATTTCCCAGGGCACCTTTCTTATTGTCACTTAGGCTGCCTTTCAAGCAACATGCAGGACAAAAGGGCAGGACAGGCTGCTTAGGAAGAGAAATCTGCCTACTCTGATGGCTCCAACCCAACACTGGACAGGGCCAGAAGCTTCCAAGAAAAGTGGAAGAAATAGTGGAGTTTACTGCAGTACATTTCCATTATGGAATAAATTCCCTGTCCCATCGACTAGTAACTGCCTTGTGTAATTGCACCTCTCTAATTTATTTTTAATTGTAATGAATGCTTGTGTTGTATTTCGTGTCTTTTCAGGATCTTGTGAATTCAGCTTCATTGCAGCATGGCAATATAAATCACACAGTCATGCAGAGCAAAGCAGTGTTTTCTTTTATGGGCTCTGCCTGCTGCCTTTTCCTATGCCACGGATCCCTTTCCTCTGAGACTTTATTGAGACACAAACGGGTGCTCCCGGGTCACTGACTTCAGGCACTCTTCTTCCTTGTGCCCTTAGCTCCCTTAGATCCCTAATCACTGGAGCTGATGTTCTCTGCATTCTTTCTGTTATCACTGTTCTTATGGAGACCCTGTTTCCTAAAGGAAATCAGACGAAGCCCTCCTATAGCACAATATCTCCCTCAGATTACCTCTCTAACCTGCTGTGTATGTATTCTAGCCTTTTGTTCACCCTCTGGACTTTTACTGTGCATCAAGCAGAACCTTTCCCTAAATTGTCCAGGCACACCTGCCACAAACAATTAAATCCATGTGGACTTTCTCCAGGCAGATTTTGCCTTCAGATTTGCATGGTTGGGCCTCAGCTGCATCTTTAGGTTGTGCAAAGTGCTGCATGCAAATGTGCACGGCTGCTGAAATCCAAGTGCCTCCTGGCTATCTCGCCTGTGTTGGGACTGAGGATGTGTTTGAGCTTAGCATTGGGGTAACACCCAGTGCAGGGCTTCCTCCAGGCTGGTGGATTGTGCCACCACACACCTCACACCATGAAGTTCCCCTTTCTTGATACCGCAGCTGAGAGATGCATGGGCCTTCTTCACTGCATAGAATTAGGGTAAATCTGGAGACCTGTTGCAAACTCAGCTGAAGCTGCCAACACAGAGACATGAAGACACCAATTTGACAAGAGATCAAAGAACTTTCCTTCACCTGAAGGCACTAATGGTCACACAACTTCTTTTTCTCCGAGCTCCTCCTCAAACACAGTCCCTGTCGGGGGACTGTGTTATCCTGGAGGCTTGATGGAGGGCAGCAAAGAGGAGACGTTTGCCCTGGGGGTAACTGTGCAGCTGTCTTGAATGCCTCTGTTTGAACACAGCCCATCTGCCACCACCACTCAAAAAATACAACAAAATAAAATAAAAACAATGCACTGTCTGGCTGTAGGCAGGTATCTACAGCTCTCAGAGCTCAAGAAAAGCCTTGAAGCCCAATCATTTTATTTACATTTCATGGACTCCTAGCCATAGCCCCCAAATCTTCCTCCAAGCATGGGTTAAGGATATCTGATCTACATGTTTCATTTTGAGAGGATTGTGTCCACTTCTGAACATGGCTTAAGTCCTGCTCTTATTTTTTAATTTTGCCCAAGTCAGCTGCAAGCAAGTCGTAAGCCAAAGGATATTTGGGATGTTCATTGCATATGCAGAGTACACACAGCAAAAACTAGCTGGAAAGCAGAGGCATTCCTCTTATCCTCCAGGGTGCTGCTGCTGGGAGGAGAGATGCTCCTGCCTCTGCACACTCAGCTGGTCCCATGCAACAGGCAAACTACCTATTCCAGCTCTCCTCCACCCCGGGCCCATGGGGCCTTGTTTGCCTGGTGGAATGTCCCTGCTCAGCACACGGTGGCTCTGGGGCACAAGGATGACTACACCGCGGAGCCATTTACCTTGTGATTCCTCTTGCATGGGGCTCTGTGCTGCCCCACAGACATTCTCTGAGCAGGGGCTTACAGTCCTTCCCACAGTACCACTACTCACAGCCAGTTGCTAGTCCTATTTTTGCTAAGAACCCAACGCCGAGTATTAATATAGTACTTTTTATTAATAGCGATTGTAATGGCAGGTGCCTTTAGTGCCTCTTTCAGGGACACGGGAAAACTCACTCATGGACTAGGAGATTGCAGCTTTCCATATACCTTTTTTTCTCATTTCTTGTGCTTCAGGGATAAAAATATTTAAGTTAAAACCCAAACTATCTCTGCCTATCACTCCCCATGTGTCTGGGTGTCTACCAAATTCTTCCCCAATGAGTGGCAGACTAGAAAAGCCCAAGCTCGGTATTACATGACTGATGGCAGCCACAAAATTTTGATGTGGTCTGCATTGTGTGTGTGCTTTCAACAGTATCATACATTCTGTCAGCTGCTTTTCTTTCCACTGGGGTTGTGGGGGATGAGGAGGAAAAAATAGAAAACCTTTGTGTTTGATATAGAACTCACTGGGAACCGTGGGAGTGGTATGTGCCAAAAGCGGCAAGGCAGTGGAGCTCCAGGAGAGAAGGGGACTATCTCCTTCCAGAGACTTATTAT
This sequence comes from Nothura maculosa, assembly GCA_032353885.1. Classification (NCBI taxonomy): domain Eukaryota; kingdom Metazoa; phylum Chordata; class Aves; order Tinamiformes; family Tinamidae; genus Nothura; species Nothura maculosa. Next base: position 5,292,408 of record JAUBOD010000560.1, read on the forward strand.
GCACCAGAGTGAGAAAGAGACAAGGACTTAAAGGAGCAAGAGATATGAACATGAAAGGGCAAAGAATTGTGGTCACAGACACATGTAATAGTCACAGGGATAAATGGGGCCACACTACAGTTCAGCTTATTTAGGGGCAAAGAGTACCCGGTGGTAGGCACAGAGTGATATTTTTGAGTACTTTGGACCTGAAGAGGACTCCAAGTCCATTGTAAAAGCAGATGGTGGGACTCAGCGAGCAAGCCCAGCAGCAACAGAGCCCATGTGGCTGCCTGAGGGCAAGCGGGTGCACAGCACCCACCCAGGGAACTTCGGGCTCACAACAGCAGAGCCACCCACTTCCAAAACACAGAGCAAAGCCTGGGAGCAACGCGCCCTGGTTGGAGTCCCAGGGGGGTAGAGTCTGAACTGGATTCCTGTGACCTCCCTCCCCCCTACAGAGATTAATTGTTCCATGTTTGTATTCCCCAGCGGACGGAGCGGGGAGTGGCTCCTGCTGTATATAATTTGCACTAACATCTTTTAGCTGTCAGAGGAGGCCAAGGGCCTGGAGGGGGTTACACAAGGGCTGGGCTTTCCCTGGCCTTTTACTCAGGCAAGGTGGCTGGAGCGGGTGCCCAGTGTGATAAATACAGGGTCCTGTTCTCCCTGGTCTCTCCACTGTAGGAACACTCTCAAGTGCTCCCAGTTTTAATACGCCCTGATGGTCTGTAGTGATGGCAGCGCGGTGCTTTGGAGACACAGTGAAGAGCAGGGGACACTTGTTCAGGCCCAGCTATAGTCGGGAGGTGCTGCCGGGCCCAGGAGGCCGCTCGCTCCTTGGGCAGAGCCGTTTGTCCAGCGGTCGCTCCGGCTGCTCGCAGGGGTGAGCGCAGGCACTGTGCAAGTGTCACTCGCAGGGCTGCCTTCCCACCCCACCCACACAAGCACAAATGACTCAAGGCCTCGCTCTCCTGGGCCGCGGGGAGGCCAAGGTCTCGGGTGGGAAAGGGAGGCCACGCTCGTTCGGCCGCTGCTGGGCAGAAACGCCTCGGCCGAGCGGCGGGGCCGGCGGGCCGGGGCTGCACGCGCTGCGGTGGGGCAGCCTGGCGGCGGGCAGCCCCTTCCCGGCGAGCAGCCCCTTCCTGCCGCGCGGCCTTGCAGCGGCG
>JAUBOD010000560.1:5367472-5383017 GCA_032353885.1 Nothura maculosa
TCACTCCCTAAACCACATCAGTGCAGTACTTGACTCTGCTGTAGCATGACCTATCCTTTGCCATGGCTGCATAGTGGCTCCCTCATCCTTCAAGCAGCAGTCTGACCCCTTCTTTCCATTTCAGCTTCCTTTGGATGTTTTTAACAACTACTTCAGCCTTGGCTTTGATGCACGGGTGACACTGGAGTTTCACGAATCCAGAGGTATGTGGTGGGTAAGGCAAAACATGATGGAGTGACACAGAGGGAGGCAAGTAAAATTCTCTTTAGCTGTAGGAATACAGACAAGAAGGACTGACCAGAAAATCTGAGGAGTGGGTGGAGACTTTAGAGCAGGGAGATGGGTTTCTGCAAGGGAAGAGATCTGTGACCTGTGTTCAGGCTGACACTGGCTGCAGAGTGCAGTTCAAGGGAGAGCAGGAAAGTGAAATATTTCCACATGCAGGCAAATGACCTGCATTTTTTTCTCCTTTCTCTAGAGGCAAATCCAGAGAAATTCAACAGCCGGTTTCGGAATAAAATGTTCTATGCTGGGGTGAGTACCTGGAGAGTATTTCAGTGCTGAGGAGCTGGGCATGCATTCGTAATAGCTTTAACTTAAACACAAAAGTGTGGCTCCACTCCATCCTGTCCATACCGTTAAGTCACTTCTGTGACTTAAATGTGCTTTTATGTGCACCCAGGCTGAACTGCCTTGCTGAAGCTTGTGAGATGCTGCAGTAGGGCTACAGCACTGGCACCTGCAGCTGCTTTTGACAGTGAATGCTGCTGGTGGTACAGCTTGCTCTCTGACCTGCAGTACAATCCCTCTCTTCACCTCCCTCCACTGTTGTTCTTGTTCTCATGGACAGTCATCCAAGCAGGACCTCCCTGGAGCTGAGAGGAGGCAGAATGACCCTCCTGCTGTGAAAACGGAAGCCTTTGTATACCCTCAAGAGCCCCTAAATTACTTTGGTCTTTTATTTTTACCCCTCTGGCCAATTACAGCTCCTTGACTAATTATGCCACCCTCCTGCATCTCGCTTCTAGAGCTTTGAGTCTTGGTGTCCATGCACGCATATGTCCTGGGGCACTTATCTACCCAGGTGGTTGACTAGACTATTTGTGCTGCCTGCACTAATCACATCTCTCCTGTCTGTGTCTCCTCTCCTGTACAGTTAAACGCAGAGGAGATAGACTCTAGGGTCTGTGTAACATAGGCCATGCAATCTCTCTTGGTACTCTCTTGGTATCTCTAAATGAAGTCCTTTCAGTCCTGTTTTATCATATTTCCACACAGCTTGATATTGATCTTCTCTGTTGTGACTCCAGGCTCTTACTGGAGAAGTCCCACCTTGTCAGCTCTTTCCTAAAGTCAGGACTAGGTGGGTGAGGAATTACTAGGCTGTGTTCTTGAAACTGTGAGGTGCCCCAAGGAATTTTGGTAGGCAAAATGGCAAGGGGAATTGGTCAGATTGTTCTAAGGAGGGGAGAGAAGTTGCATTATGTCATTGGACAGCAAGGTGATTTGCCCTTTGTACTGAGGTCTAAAGGCCTGTGTGACAGTTTTCCTGTCTGTCTGGGGAATTCTAAATGCAAATTATGTTTATTTCTTTGGCAGACAGCTTTCTCGGACTTTCTCACGGGGAGCTCCAAAGATTTAGCGAAACACGTCAAGTTGGTTGTGAGTATGGAACAATGCTCCGGGCCAGGGAGGGAGGTGGATTGTGGATCAGGAGAGGAGTTGTCTTTCTCACTGTGCTGAATATCTTGGGCAAGGAGTGAGGATGGGTTCCTTGGGATATTGGCTTCCCTTGCACTGAAGGATGGATACCTTCTGTTGGAGGGGCAGAAGGGGAGTCCGTTTCCTTCCTAGTGGGTAGTGTGGGCCAGACTCCTCTAGTCCAGTGGCCTGAATATACCTTTGTTGTCTTCAGTGTGATGGGATAGATCTGACCTCCAAGATCCAGGATCTAAAGCCCCAATGCCTGGTCTTCCTCAACATTCCCAGGTGAGCAGCCACAGGACCCATGGTTTTGTGCCAGATTCCTCAGCCCCATCTATGAGGTCTCCATAGAATTGAAGATGGGGACAAACTGTGCATCACCCACTGTTCCTCCACAGATACTGTGCAGGCACCATGCCCTGGGGCAACCCTGGGGAGCACCATGACTTCGAGCCGCAGCGCCATGATGATGGCTGTATTGAAGTTATTGGCTTCACCATGACGTCCCTGGTGAGTGTGCACTGCTGGTGGAAGTTGCAAGTAACCAGGGGACGACTGTTCCCATTGGCCAAGAATCATCCAGTGCCTCTGGTTCCCATCTATTGAGGAGTTACAGGGCTGGCAGGTCTGACAAATATCTGTTTTCTATGAGTTTGGACAAGATGCTGTTCAATCAATCAAGATGCTGATGCAATCAGCAGGACTCAGCTGATTTGTGACATCTCTCTGACCCTGGATGCCACTCCTCAGTATTTTCCCTTTTCTCACCGTGGTTCTTTTTACAGGCTGCCTTGCAGGTGGGTGGCCATGGGGAGCGCCTGTGCCAGTGCCGGCAGGTGGTTCTCACCACGTCCAAGGCCATCCCCATGCAGGTGGATGGGGAGCCCTGCAAGCTGGCCGCCTCCTGCATCCACATTTCCCTGCGCAATCAGGCCAACATGGTGCAGAAGACCAAGCGGCGCAACTCCATGCCTCTGCTCAATGAGTAGGTTCCTCTGACCAACCTATCCCCTCCTTTCTAAAGCAAAAGGGATAGAGAGGGAAGGGACAGGACTGCTCTGTCTCTCCCAGAGGCATTTTAATCCTCCCATGGAGCAAGTGGGAAGGGATTAGGCCACAGAAATGTGGCCAAACTCTAATGTTGATGAAGCTGCTGATGGCAGCTCCTCATATCAGCCTGTGCTCTTGCCTTCATCCTTCCTTTGTACAAGGAGGGTAATAAGAAGAAAATAGCCTGTCACTTTATGGTGTCTTCCTTTTTCCTTTTCCCTCTATGTTCAGCCAGCAACCAGTGCCAGAGCGGTTGCGAATCCGTGTCAGCCGAATCAGTATGCGTGACTATGAGGCACTGCACTACGATAAGGAAAAGCTCAAGGAAGCCTGTGAGTGTCCAGCTGAGTAGCTATGGGAGCCACTGTTGCCAAGCCCAGCCCTCAGCTGTGCTATAAGAGGCACAGGGAACTCAGGCATGGGCTGCTCACTCAGTTGTCTTTGTCCTGTCCTACAGCTGTGCCACTGGGAATCATTGTGGTTCCAGGAGACAGTGACCTGGAGTTGTGCCGGACCCAAATTGAGAGGCTGCAGGAGGTGAGCTGCCATATAGGAAGCTATCACAATTGGATGACAAGGATGGAGAGGCTCAGGGAAGGGATTTCTAGGCCCCACAATGACCTACACACATCCATGCATAATCCTGCTTCTAATAGCACTCTCCCTTTTCCTTCAACCCATGGTAGAGGCAGTATCTTGAACTGAATAGCCTGTTGATCTCCCTCTGACAGCCTATTTCACAAGGGCCTGTCCCATCCCACATATTCAGGGAGCTATTTCCTCTCTCTGTTTGCTACATTGTGCATCCTTCAGCCTTCTGTGGACTTTGTATTTTCTGACACTGCTCTGCCACTTAAATTGTTCCCCCTCTAACTCTGCATTTGCAGGTGAACTTTTGAACTGCAAATGAACTTTCATGCTCCTGCCCATGTACTAGTGTAGTGCATGTCCTTGACCTAGACATGGGCTGTGTGACACTAGCCCTGGTGTGCCGACGGAGAGTCCTGCTGCACAATCCATTCTGTCTCAGCAGGTTTAAGGGATCATGCCCAGCCCACAGCTGACTGGTTCTGGAGGCTGAGGAAATCCCATTCTATGCATGTGCAGCCTCCTGCAGAGCTGAGTTATGGAACTGCTGCCTGGCCAGCTTACTGGCACCAGCTTCTTGCTCTGCCTGCTCTGCTGTCCCATATCCTGTTCCACATATGCCCAGGGTGCTGGTGGGGAGACCAAGCCAGACATGAGGCTAGGAGGCTCTTAGACTCTGAGAGTAGTATTTTTTGTGTGTGTATTTGTGGCATCAGCCTGGTAGATGCCTCTAAAGCTGCATATTGAGACTGGTGTGACTTGATTACCTCTCATTTCACTTCTCTATCCTTGAGCAAACACAGTGCTCTGGCTGCAGAGCAAAGCAAGGCTGGGATCTCAACCTGACACCATGTAAAGTGAGGGAACTACCTGCCCAATCTTCTATAAGGGGACAGAGGAAGCCCCTATGGGACAGAAGAGGGAAGGGGTGACCCAGCCAAACCCTGTAACAGCACAACACCTTCCTTGCCTCTCTGCAGGATTTCTCTCCACAGCCCTCTGCTGTACGATGCCTGCTCTTTCAGGTGTGTATGGCCTGTCTCCCTCCACCAGGGCCATCTGTCATGTGCACCATGCTGGTATTGTGGGCTCATCTTGTGGCACCTCTCCAGTGAGTTGGAGCATGTCAGCTCAGAAGTGTCCTGTGCTGCGCCTTGTCACCATATGTTGTGCCTGTGTTCAAAGTTCCTCTTTCTGTTCAAGCACCTGCAGCCCTTGGAGTCTGCAAGGACCTCCCAGAGCAGGAGAGGGACAGCTTGAGGAGAGGCAGAGAAGCCAGGAGACATAACTTGATTATTCTTTCTGTGCAGGAAGGGGATGGAGCCAAACCAAAAACTCTGTCCTCCCAAAAGCTGTCTCCCAAGTGGTGCTTCCTGGACTGTGAGTATCATTTCCTTCTTGACTGCTGACTGTGTAAATTTAGGGGCCAGGAGACAGACCCACAGTGAAAAGCCAGCGAGAACTGTTTGAGATTTAGGACTCGGGGATGTTTGGGATCTCTGCAGCCAAGCTGGCCGATTGTATGACCAAGGCACTAGCTGTGCTCCTGTCTAAGGCCCTCGAGTGGTACCTGTTGGTCACCTGCCTCCAGCAGAGAACACGCAGCTGCAGCTTTGCAGCCTGTCGGGCTCCTTCGAGGGCTCTGGTTGCTGTCCTGTGTCATGCAGGCAGGGGGCCCTCGTGTTCTGCTCTATAACGAGGCTGTAACAAAAGCTTTCGTGGGGAGTGCCAGTGCAATGGGGAGGCCGGTCCCCAGCTGGACTCTGCCTGCCTGGAACAGGCACTCTGCTTCTCCACGCCTCCTGAAAGCAGCTTTCGGCTCTTCCTTTGCCTGCCCTCACCAGGAGGGTGCAGACCTCTCACTCTCTGTAGCTGGCAGCCAGACAAGAACAGTGACCATGGCCCTCACTTTGTTCCCCAAACCTCCAGGTTGGCACCGCTGCACTTACTAAGCATTATTTTAGGTAATGGGTGGGTATATATGTATATTTCTTTCCCCACTGCCTTCTCTTGCCTCCTTGGGATTCCCTCACAGCTCAGGGGAGAGAAGGCTTTTGTGATGCCTTTGCAATGCTGGAGCGAGTCCCCAAATATGCAGGAGCAGCTGAGAGGGGAGGAAAGGGGCACCATGCTGAGCTGGCCCATCTCTGCCGCTGATAGCTGTCCCACTTGAGGCCTTTTGGAGCACAAGGCTTATGATTCAGGGGTCATAGAAGGTTAGCAGGGAAAACTGGCCTTCTCCCCCACCTCAACAGAGATGCTGTGGTTCTGCTGAGACCCCAGGTCTCAGGTGTGTGTTGAGACCTTGGTGGGTACATGGTAGGCCCAGCAAGCCTTGGGCCAGGCAGAAAAGGTGCAGCTTCTGCTTTGGGCCTTCGTCCATGCATGTGGAGCCTCTGGGATTATTGCTTCCAGGTGGCATTACCAGGACTGTTTTCCTTGCTCATACCAGTCTCCCAGCAGCAGGTTCTGAGCTCAGGAAAACGTATCAGGAAAGAAGCCAGAGCCTCATTCAAGACAGCGTGGACTCATTAAAGTGGCTGAATTACAGGCTTTCATCCACAGATCCATGGCCATAAATCTCCAGCTGGGGCAGGATGAATGGCAATCTTTCACTTCTCTAATCTGCTCTGGCTTGTGTCACAGTCATCCCAATTCCTGTTCTGTTTGTGGGAAGAATTCCCCAGACCCTCAGGGATCCCACCTGAACCTGTCTGGGATAGGCACACAGCAAAGGGGCATAAGAAAAAATGCCACTGTGCCTGTGGGCCTATTTATATCTTGCCACTCTGCCTTTCCTTGTCCTATCCTGCTCGGGTGATGCTCATAAGTCCCCTGATCCTCCTTGCACCCCTAGGAGTGTTAGCTGGGTGGGCCTGGCCTGGCTCCAGCATAGGCACTTGGTTCAGTGTTGTTGGAGGAATTCCTCTCCTGTCATGGAGATCTCTCCTTTTAGGAAGAGGGATAAGGGGAAAGGTGCGCCTTGGCTGTGAGATGTGCAGTGTGCAACCCTGAGCTTCATCTGCTCTATGTAGTGCTGTGTTACAGCTGCAACACCAAAACACCTGAAAGGCCCCCAGAGGATGGGAAGCAAAGACTTGCTGCAAAGGGATGTGGTTGTAGTCACAAGGTGTTTCCCCTTGGGCAGAGAACAGCAGGGTCCCAGCAGACCCACTCTGCTGGGAGGCTGCTCTTTGCTTTGCTGTGCCCTTTGTGCAGGATAAGAAATGGCCTAGTAGTTGACTACTACTCAGTGTAGAAAGGAGCCATCTGCCTTGTCCTACCCCCTAAATCATCCTCCCTCTCTCTCTCTGTCTCTTTTACAGCAACCACAGCTGATCGCTTTTATAGGATAGATCGTGCACAGGTGAGTGTGGCACATCCTCCAACTGGGGTGTCCTCCCCTCCTCCCAACTGCTTCTGCGTGTCTGACAGGTCCAACTTGACATGTTGGCTCAGCCACAGGGATGCACAGGTCTCACATCCCACACTGCCCTGCCTTCCAGTGCTCCCCTTGGCACTGGGGCAGAGGACCTGCACTGCCTTGCTGCAGCCCTGCCCTGTGGAGATGGGGCAGTCCCTGGGGTTGCTAGTGCTGCCTAGCCCAGGAGCTGCCCAAGCCCCTCCCAGGCCCCTTTGAAATAGGAGGGAGAGCGGGTGGGAGCACAAGAACTTGGATTGGAAACTGCCTGCAGAGTCCTGCCCAGTGTGGGAGACAAGATGCAGGAGAAGTCTCCTTTCATCCTGGCCAGGTGGTGATTATTTTCTAAGCATCATTAGGGTGAGCTTTGGGCATTGGCAGGAGTATGTTGAGGGACCCAAGCTCTCAAGAGGAGCAGAGGTAGGATTTGTTCCAGCCTGGATGTGAAGACTGGGGAAGAGTGTATGCCCATGACCTTGGAAGCTGGCAGACACTGGTCATTACAGGTTTCCTGGGAATGGATGAGGGGAGATTCAACTCCCTTCCTTTCACTATCTGTGGCTCCATGGGACTCCACAGCATGCTTTGCCCTCTCAGCTACGCTTCAGTATTAGTGCTGTTGATGGAGTCTCCCCAGGCATAGGGCCCATGACTCTGTGAGCCACCATCTCCTTGAAGAGTCAGCAGGCTGGCTAAAAGCACAGAATATGGAGGGATGGGAAATGGAGCTATACAGAAGTAGATCTTGCTCTTAAGAAGCTGATTTGTGCCTTCCAGGAGCACCTCAACTATGTGACGGAGATCTCTCAGGACGAGCTCTATGTGCTGGACCCGGAACTGGTGATCACCCAGAATGCGGGCACCTCTCCCGCCATGCCTGACCTCGTTGACTCATCTTCTGCTCCCAGTGGGCACCATTTTGCATTCCCCTCCTCTTCCTCTTCTCCACCATCCTCTCCTGCCCCTAGGTAAGATTGTGCGTTGTGGACTGAAGTGGGAGATAAGAGTACTGGACCTCAAGAGGGATGGGGAGAGCTGGAGTGGGAGAGCTGGGCTTGGTTTCACAGCTGCAGTTCTCAGGACAGGTTACAGAGGGCTCCCCAGAAAGCAAGCACAATTCCAATGGTGAGTTACACCCAGGGATCAGACGCCTTCCTGTCTGCTCAGCTCCCTGCCAGCTCTGCTGAAAGCAGTGGAGTGTCACCAGGTGATTCAGGCAAGGGCTCAAGCTCCAGGGCTTGATCTGTGGGGCAGAGGGCATGGGTCTCCGTAGGCCCAAATCATGGCAGCCTTGAGCATGGGTGAGCACTGGAGTGGAAATGAGGATGAGAAAGATCCCAGATCAGGGAAAAAGTAGATGGCGTGGCCAAAGGGTGACAAGATCCTTCACGTGCCTTTTAGTCTGCTGGAAGAGGGCTGCAGATCAGAGCCATTCCTCTCCCCACTGCATGCCCTTCTGGGGGATGTGCCGACAGGGTTAGTTATGCCTCTCTTTCTCTTCCAGTGCTGAAGCTGGGCTCTGCCTGCCTCCTAAAGGTGAGTTCTTCTGTCCTTACTGCAAGTGTCTAGCAGCTCTAGCAGGCTGTTGTGCATCCTCTGGTGTCAAGTTATTTTGGGTCTACAACCACTTTTTTTTTTTTTTTGCCTGTCCTCTCTGAGATGTATCCAAGGAATGCAGTGGATTTTGCAGGCCCTGCTGCTGGTGTGTAGGTGGGAGAGGGTGACCTTGGAGGTGGACAAGGAGAGACTTGACTGTGATTTGCAGACCAGTCCATCAAAGCACTTTCCTTGGTTTTCAGTGCAGGAGGACATGGGGAGGGCAAGAAATGACATGGCAGAGCAGGGTTAATCCCCCACCTGCAGAACCATGTGCTTTTGGCTGGTTTGGGGACAGAAAGGGGTGTCACTGCTGGGCACCAGCAGGTGCTCAGGAGGTGAGAGCGCAAGGTCAGAGGCCTCTAAGCAAATGTAGAGAGTTTTCTGGAGGTTGAGCAGATCCCAGAAGTGTGAGTTGCTGGTGAGAGGCCTCTTCGCTGCTGACTGACTTCCTGCATATCTATTCTCCACTTCCATCATCAGTTATCCTTCTTCAGGCCGAGGAACCCCTCTCACATGCACCTGCTTCACTGGGGCTGCGGCCTGGCTGCAGCCCCACATGAGTGTCTTCTTCCTTCCTTCCCTCCCCACAGCTTGTCCCTCATGTAGCTGAAGGTGGAGCAGCCGTGTAAAGCCAGCCTGGCTCCCGTTTGTCCAGAGAGCTGGGAGGTAGCACCTAGAGGAGCTCAGCTGCAGGCTTTGAGTTCCCCAGCTCTTGACTCCCCAGGTAGACAAACAGCACTACAGCTTGGCTTTTCTGACCCTGATCTGTCTCCTTCTTTCTTTGCAGATGACCTCCTGATAGAAGCTGCCAAGAATGGCAACTTCAGCCAGGTAAGTGCTCCTACAGCGTGATGTGCTGTGCAGCTGGGGATGGCTCTGGGCACGGGCCCAAGGCTGGTTCACATGCATCCCAGGCCTGTGGCAAACCCTGCTATTTGAACTCCACTGTTTTTCTCAAATTGTCCCTGCTGAGGCCCTTCCTTCGGACAGCACCCTGGCTGTGAACTCCTGACTATCCAGGGGATGTTGAGGCCAAGGGAAAATCAGCAGTGTGGCTGAGCTGGACACAGCTCCCCTCCTGCTGAGGATCCTGGAGTTGCGAGTCCAGGAGCTTTAGGGTTAGAGCTGAGAAAAGAAACTCATCCATGACTCTGGCAATTCTCTAGTTCCAGGAGCTGCACCGAGCTGGAAGAGACCTGATGGTGCGAGATTGCTCAGGCCAGACCGTCCTCCATCATGCTGTCAAGTCAGGGAGCAAGGATATTGTCAAATATATCATCGAGAACGGTGAGCTGGGGCCATCCTGCTGGGAGCAAAGTGCCCCCTTGGCCACAAGAGAGGCAGGCAACAGAGCCTGACCATCTGCTTAGAGAGGATACTCTTGAGGACAGAACCCTGTCCTTCTGGGTTTGTTAACATCCTCCCTGTATGGCACAGGCTTTACCTGGCATCTGGCTGCTGCAATTGGAAATCATGGCAACTCCCACTGAAGTGCAGACTGCTTCATTTTAATTTCAGTATTTCCCTCTAACGGTGCCCACAAGCAAATCGTCTTCCCTGATCTCATCTGAGAGATGAGAGTGCAATTGCTCACCTGGATACTTCGGCTGCTTCTGGTGGCATGGAAATAGCAGCCCCTATAGAGGGATACTTTATGTATAGGTGGGTGAGTGGAAATTTCTGTCCTGCAGCCTTAGTCTCACTTGTCTTGCCTTGTATTTTTCTTTCAAGCCCCTTCAGATATCCTGGATGCTGCAGAGGAAGAGAAGTAAGTTGTTGGATGATTTGTATTACCTGTTAATCCTCTGTAAGGTGACCAGACTTGTTGGCTTTTCTTCTTTAACACACTTGTCCTTGCTGTAATTACCATCCCTTATCTCTTGCCCAATCTCAGACTGAATAATCCTTTCCAGCATCCCCCCGTTCTCAGTCTGAGGCTGTTGGGGCTGGGAGCAGATGTTGCTGCACAAGCTGCAGCCTCCTGTGAGCTCTTCGAGGAGGCCCCGAGCAGTCCCTTGCTGGTGTCTCTGCACATGCTGCACATTCCCACGCAGCATCTCTCTCAGCACGTCACATGTCCTCTGCTTTCTTGTCCCCAGTGGCGAGACCAGTTTGCACCAGGCTGCAGCTCTCCGCCAGCGCACGATCTGCCACTACATTGTGGAGGCCGGGGCTTCGCTCATGAAGACAGACCTGCAGGTGAAGGCGGGAGGGCTGGGAAAGGGCCTTTCCTTGGGCACTGCCGTGGGGCTGGTGGGAGTAGTACCCTTCTAGGTCTACAGAAGAACAGAAAGCAAGTCTTTGGCTTGAGTCTTTGCCAGCTTATGGCCTTATGTGTGTGGAAAAGTGTGCAGGCCTAGGAGAAGAGCCATTTGTGATTCCTGGTGAACTGATGTGAAATATAAACGCTCACCCAGTAGCATTTACCCACTCAGCCTGCTCCCAAGCTGCATAAAGAGTTAAATCCCTCTCCTCCTAGCTCCTGTGTGTGTTGTTTTATTAAATTAGAAGTGAGGGGCTGGAATGTCTCATCTCTTTCTCTCCCCCTTTTCCACCCTCTGAGGTCACAGCGAGGACAGTCTCACTGACAAGTTTGTTCCCAGCTGCAAGGCTCCCCCGCTCTGCCCCATGTGGAGCTGGGATGGGAGGCCTGGGAGCTCTTCGGGTGAACCAGGCCCACAGAGAGCATTAGCAGGCAGCCGGGGTGCTTTCAGTCACATGCTGAATTAATTCAGATGAGCCTTGGTGTCAAGGATTTGTGCCAGCTCCCACGGGAGGAATTGCAGGAAGGAGGCTGAAGCTGTGTTTGGTACATGAGATTCCCAGAGCTGACATACAGTGGGAGGGGGAGGTGGCCAGGTCACTCTGGCAGAGAATCCTAGCTAACGGGCTGTAGTGGAACAGATATGGTGGCAAACTAAGAATATTAAGTCTATAGGTCTGGGACACAGGGAAGGAGCCCAACTGGGGACCTAAACTTGCTGGGGCTGGTAGAGCTCCAGGTCTCAGACAATGAGCAAGCTTTTTGCCAGCTGCCAGGGGGATGTTGCACAGACAATCTCTGGCTGCCGATCAGTCCTCCTTGTTCCTGGCCAAGACTAGGGCCTTGTGCAGCTATAGGGCAGAGATAGCTTGGCTGGCAGCTCAGCCAGCAGCTAGAGGAAGAGAAGGCAATGCTTAGGTGAGGAAGGCACTGCCAGGAGGAGAGGGCAGCTCCAGAGGCACGGCCCCTCTGTGCCCATAGTACAGAGGCTCTTCGTGGCAGGAGCTCAGGTCTCTGGTGAAGCATCTGCCTGAAGCAGATGAGTGGCCCCCAACCTGCCAGTACAAAAGGGAGCCTAGTTCAGGAATGATAAGCTCCCCCAGGGAATGGGGCTTGCACGTGCCTGTGTAACTGCATGTCTGGCTTTGTAGCTTGTCTGAGGACCTGTCTGCTCTTCGGCACTGACCTTGCAGAGGCCCCAGGTTACTGCTTGCCTGCACAGGCAAGAGCTAACCTCGCTAGAAATTCCACTGGAGGAGCCCTGGGTCAGACCTGTAGCGCAGCTGGGGCATGAGTCTGGAAAAGCCTGGTCCTGTATCCCACAGTGTCAGGGGAGGCTGGGTCTTATCAGGTAGTGTGCATCAGCCTGGCCAGGCAGAGGGGCCCCAGGAGCTCCAGTTTCAGGATCTGGGCAGGCAGCGTCACATCAGAGCTTCTGCAGGCAGACAGAAAAGAAACTCAATTCCATCCCTTCCCCCTCGTCCTCCCCACCCACCTTCTTAAATAAGTTCTTGGATTCAGTGGATAGGGCGAGGGGGGCCCCTGAGGAGAGCTGGGGCAGTGAAGCACAGAACAGTCTCTGTGCCCCCTCGCTGTGTGTGAGGGGATGGGGGCAGGTCTGTACCGGGCGCTGCAGCGAGGCCAGGCTGCGGTGTGTGAGGGAGGAAGGCTCTGGGTGACCACATAGCTCCGTGTGCAAATGGAGCTGACCCCGGGGTTACCTGTGTAGAGAAGGGAGACCACAAGGCACAGCCCTGTGCCCATGGCAGACCTGTTGGCACAGGGGAGCTCTGTGCGTCTGGGGCATCTCTCCGCCTTTGTGGTGGGTGGGCTCAGACTTTGCCCATGCCTGTGTTCATTTATGGGGGAGATGCCACATGTCTGACCGTTGTTTACAATTAAAAAGCACACAGGTGTGTGTCCTGGGGGCACTTGTGCCTCACCACAGCCACCTGGCTGCGCTGGGCAGGCCCTGCTTTCCCGTGGGGCCGCTTCGCGATGGCAGCGGCAGAGAGCCAGGCTGCCTTGGCCAAGGGCTCCTTCAGCACCGGAGCCCGGGCACTTAACTTGGAGGAACGAAGAGCAGGGAGAGGGAAGGGGGAGAGGAGACGTAGCTGAGTGCTGTTAACAGATTTGCTTTTTATGGAGTGCGGGAGTTCATTAGTGGACACAGTCCAGATGGCTGCAATAAGCTGCTGAAATGTGATCCTCCACTGGGAGCGGGAGCGCTAGCGAGGCTGCGAGTGGGGAGGGGGGTTGGTATTCCCGGGCATTCCCCAGGCATACTCCTCATTCCTCACCCTCTCCCGCCTGCCTCGGCAGGGCTGGAGAAGCAGCAGGTCACAGGGACTGACCTTTGTCTGCTTTGGTGTGGTAGGCAGGCTGGGAAAGACTCGGACTGCTCTGTCCTGACCTGCACGAGGGGAGCTGTCCCTTCAGGGACTGAACTGTTTCCAGTCTTGGCAAAGGGGTCTCCTTTGGAGCATAAGTTCTTTATTGGCCCCTTGGCACATCATCCACCTTGGGGACTGGCTCTGAGGACTGCAGGCCCCTGTTGGAACCACCTTCTCCCAGGGGGAATACGTGGAAAGGGAGCCCTTGGGCACCAAGAGGTGCGCAGAACAGCTCGGTGCCCTGACTTGCTGCCTTCTCCTTGCAGGGAGACACGCCCAAGCACAGGGCTGAGAAGGCCAACGACCCCGACTTGGCTGCCTACCTCGAGAACCGACAGCACTACCAGATGATCCAGCGGGAGGACCAAGAGACAGCTGTGTAGTGCTCAGCGTGCCTTAGCCCAAGCCAGCTCGGGCAGGACGAGAAGAGGATGGCACTGGCAGAGATGTGAGTGTGGCCCAGCCCTCCATAAATCTTGGCCTGCTCCTGGAAGACGTGGAGAGAGCTGAGCTCTGCCCCAGGCTGGGCTAGAACTCTATTTATTAGGACAGTGAGTATTGGGATTTGAAGCCTGGCTCTTTGTGTGTCCCTGCTTTGTTCTTCCTCAACCACGTTCCCTGCCAGGGATGGACTGCAGCACACAGGGCCTGTTGCAGCAGACAGAGGTGAAGTCCTGTCTCCCTTGCGCATGGGAGTGATACCAGTGTCCCATAGGCTCCTGCCTGTGACCCTTGTGAGATATTGTTGCTCGACTCCCTCTCCCACGGGTGGTCTCCATCGGACACTTTGGCCCCTCCATGCAGTTCCTCCTGTCCTTCTCAGCACAGCCACGGGAGGCACAGGCTGTGCTGGGCAGGCTTTGGGATGCTCTGTGTGGGGTTGTGGAGCTGAGACTTAGTCCCGATGGGGTCAGCATGGCTCTTCACTCCTGCTGGTCGGGAACTACCATAGGTCTCTGTATTGTCCTACTAGGGCACTTTTGTGGCAGGAGAAAAGTCCCTGGCACATTTGAGAACGTGCACCCAACCGTTCCCCAGGGCAGCTGAGGCCAAGCATTGGGGCTCTGCTGTTTTAAGCCTCTGCTTAAAGTTGGTTTCAGCGTTTTGCTGGTCCACAATGTGGCATAGGATGGACACACGGAGGAAGGCTGCTGAGCCCTCCAGCTCTGACTCTGCCGTAGCTGTGATGGAGACACACTTGGCCTCCTTGGTGATGGAGGCCCTTACGTTTCCCTAATGCTCCAGTTAGCTGACTCTAATGCAGCTGCCCTCTCTGCTTCGGCTCCTGCACAATATGAGGAGTGACACGTGGCTGAAGAGGCAGTACCAGGGGCCGTGCTGCTCTCAGGGGTTCCCCACATACCTCCCCAGCTGTGACCGGGCAGCCTCCAAGCGTGACTTCCAGCGTCCTCCTCAGAGCTGGACGCAGGGCTTAGCAGGGAATGCTGTGGGAGCTCACCCAAACGCAGCTTTCCCGGGCAGGGTGCCAACTTGATGTTTCGGCAGAAGGATTTGGATGCCCAGAAAGAAAGCAGTAGGAATCACAGAGTTTTCACGTGTGCAGTGGGATGACATTTTGGGTGCCACCTGCCACAGGTCTCAAGGGCACCGTGGCCCATCTCCCTTGCTCATACAATGCAAGCTGCAGCACCATGCCAGACCTGGAGCACCAGCAGTCCCTGAGATCAGGAGGTGGCAGCCCCTGAGGTGAGCAAACAGCCCTGGGGGTCGTGCAGCAGCTTGGTGTGTTTGATGGGGGGCACTTGAGGAGATGTTGAGGGCATTGCTGCCCTGTAGGCTCTGTGTGGGCCTGAGCTCCACCAGGGAGCGAGTCTTCACAGCGAGCTGTGGCTGCTGAGTAGTGTTAGGTGACACCTTTCAAATCTTTCATTATGCCAATACCAAATATGTTTCACAGTACCCCTGAGAACCACAGTCTCGTTGAGGCTGTAGGTGCAGGGGTCAGGGAATTACCTTAGAGGACCAGAGGAGTTGTGAAGGGGCACAGAGGCATAGCTGGGGCCATGGCAGTGCAGGGAGGAGCCCAGAGCCTGCTGTCAGGGATCCAACAGTGCTATCAGCAGGTAATCCCATCACTATCCCAGTGCGTTGGAGCTGTGATTCGGCAGCAGCATCGGAATTGCCCGGCAGTGCCGCTCACTAGCGCCACAAAGACCAGGCCCGGCTGTCGTGGCGAGGACACAAACTGCTGCCCCCATCCGGGACACCGGCCTGGCCTGGAAGAGTTTACAGCCCCAGCCTGCCCCCCTCCATCCACCCCTCTCCCTCGTTTTATATATTCCCTTAGTTTTTGTACAGGTAGTTCCGACACACACTGTCCCCCTCGGCCCCTTTGCACCGTGTGAGCCGAGTTGCTGTGCAATTCCAAGCCTGGCTTGTTTGTAGGCAAAGGAGGAGGGGGGTTCGTAGCTCTGCCCACGGAGGGCAGAGGTTCTGTGCAATACCAGGTTCTGTGTTGATTAGATGCTGTTGTAGGACTGTATTTTTGTAACTCTGTAAGGGTGCC
>JAUBOD010000560.1:5387185-5405908 GCA_032353885.1 Nothura maculosa
GGATGGGCGCCCGACCCGCCGCCCCACGAGCCGCCCCTCGAGCCGCCGCGGAGCCCGGGGGGCGCCGACCCCCGGAGGGGCTGGTTTGGGGGGGGGGTCTTTGCGGCCGCCCCCAGCTCCGGGGTTGTGCCCGGCCTGAGCGGGCAGGGGGTCCCCCCCACTCGGGCACGGGTGTGCGGGGCGCCCCGGGGTGCTGAGGCCGCGATCCGGCCGGGCAGGAGGCTCCTGCGGGAAACGGAGCGGCCGTGGCAGGAGGCAGGGAGCCAGGGAGGGGTGCGGGGGGATTCGGGGAGAAGGGGGTTCCGAGGGGAGCAGGGCCCCTGCAGAGGCAGCAGCGGGAGCTGAGGTGTGATCCCGGCTCCTGCCCGAGCACCGCCGGGGGCTCTCCCAGGATCACCTGAGGTGGCCGGAGCTGCAGCCAGACCTGGGGCTACTGGAGAAACCCCGTGGAGCTTCTGGAGCTCCCCCAGAGCAGGGCTTGGCCAGCACCAACCCCCTACACCTGAGGGGGAGAGGGGAGAGATCAGGTAAAGCACCGCGATGGAGGGAAGCTGTGTGGGGAAGGGGCATTGTGGCAGCATAGGGAAGAGGGACAGGAATTGTCCTGGGAAAGGAGCAGAGCAGGGTGAGCACACGTGTGGAACTGTGTGCCTGCCTCCCCTCCGCCCCACTCAGTTCATGGGCAGCAGGCAGGTTCCTAGAGGAGACGGAGCAAAAAGCAGAGCCCAACACCCCTCTGCACCCGGAGGGGAAGGTGGGTGCTCCTGCTGGACACGCTCACATCCCCCAGAGCCTGTCCCTCCAGCAGGGTCCTGCTTGGAACCTGTCTTGTTTCCTGGGAAAGCTCTTCCCTCCCCCTCCAGCTCCTGCTGGGAGGGCTGAGCATCCCTGGCTGGGCGCTGGGCTCCCTGCCCTGGGGCTCTGCTGTGGAGGGAGGGCAGAAATTCCTACGCCTGCCTTTGCCGACAGTGAGCTGCAATTCCAGCCGATCCCTCCAGCGGGTCTGCAAGGGGGCTGCAAGCCCTGACAAGGAGGGTGCAGGGCCTGGGCAGCAGGCAATGCCCATGGTGTGGGAAGCGCTTGTGAAGGCCCTGCTGGGACCCAGGGGGTGTCCAGAGAGGTGACCCGGCTCCCCAGCTGTTGCATCTGGTAACTGGAGTTCTGTTCCAGTGTCATCTGATGAGCTCTTGGAGGGTCTGATCATAGGTCAGACAATTTCATAGCATATAAGGAGGGGAACGGGAGAAAAAGGGGAAATGTGGATGCCAAGGTGGGATTATGCTCCAGACTGCTGTCCCACATGCACAGCCCATCCAGGGAAAGACTGTGAGAGTTGGTCGGGATAGGAGCATGAGAGGAGCCATGTGCTGGAGTCCAGCAAAGCCGCAGGCAGAGCCGGCTGTACTGACAGCAGGGAGGTCATTTGCAGCCTGACTTGGAGCAGTTCTTGTTTCACTGGGGAGCAGAGAAAGGTTCAAGTTGTCTAGAGGTGAAAAAAAAAATATCTTGAAAGTTTTTCTCCCTTGTGCTCCCCCCCACCTGTGAAAGCTCTGGGACGACTCTGTGCTGAGGGTCCCAAACACCTTGTGCGGGGCCCAGGGTCATGGTGGGCCTGGAGAGCTTGGGGGCTGAGTCACAGGTCCCTGTGGCAGCAGGGCTCTCCTGGGGGGCTCCCCTGCCTGTCCCTGTCTGCAGGTCAGCAGGCTCTGTGCAGCCCCCATTACCCACCGCTCCATGGGGAGCTCCGGCACTGCTTGCTGGTGGTTCCTGCTCAGCCACCAGGTTTGCTGAGAGCCAGGGGCCTCTGGTCTCTGCTCAGGGACAGCTGGAGGTGATGAGCCCAGCCAGGTCTCAGCACCAGCACTCTCTTCTCTCTGGCAAAGCCCCATGCCAGCCCTGAAGCCAAAGGGAAAGAGGAGCAGGGGTGGAGTCAGGCGCACAATGAGAAGCTCCCTGGCAAAGGATGGAAGTTGTTCAGGGAGCACCTAAAAGCTGGGGCACCCGAAGAAGTGTGTGGGTGCTGGAAGGGCTGGCAGCCCTTCGCAGCCGGAGAGGGTGTAGTGAGCAGCGACTCCAGTTACTGGGAGAGCAGGGAGACCCCACACCAGTTACTGAGAGAGCAGGGACCCCACACCAGTTAGCGAGAGGGCAGAAACTCCATGCTGGTTATTGAGAGGACAGGGACCCTGTGCTGGTTATTGAGAGGACAGGGACCCCGTGCTGGTTACCAAGAGGGCTCAGCCCCGGCCGCTCTGCCCCCTGGGGTGTCCTGGCCGGCCGTGCAGGCCGCGCTGTGGGGCGAGGCCGGGGCCGGGCGCTGGCGGGTGCTGCGCTCCGCGGGTAACTCCCAGCGAGGCGGGCGGCAGCTCCCGTCGCCTCAGCGCTGCCTTCAGCCAGCGGGGCTGTGTAATTCCCCCTGACAGCTCCATTCAGAGCGGAGCTTCCCAGTGCCAGGCGCGTGAAGCGGGGGGCACTGGAGCCTGCCTAATGCAGGGGCTGCTCCCTCCGCCACGGGCCTGGGGGCAGGCAGCCCATGCTGACCTCGGCCTATGCTGACCCTGGCCTCTTGCTCTGCGCTGGGGCTGCCCCCAGGCACGCGGTGTCTCTGACCTGCCCAAGGCCAGGCCCAGGTAAGCTGGCAGAGCAGCCCACGCTGACCCCGGCCTCCTGCTCTGCGCTGGGGCTGCTCCCAGGCACGTGGTGTCTCCCACCTGCCCAAGGCCAGGCCCAGGTAAGCTGGCAGAGCAGCTGGGCAGGAGCAATGTAGGTGCCTGCTGTGCATGAGCAGGTGATGAGTATCACCCCACAGGACAGGGCCATGAGGGTCTGAGGGGGAGATGAGTAAACTTGGGGACTGGGTCTGAGCAGCCACACTCCTGCTGCGACCAGGCCCACCCCTGTCAGTGTCTGACTGGAGCCTCTGCGATGGTACCACCAAAAGGGAAAGTGGGGAGTGAGTTCGCCTCTTGTAAAGGCAGGTGGTTGGGTTGTGCCCTCGCTGCTCTCCTGCAGGAAGAGCAGGATCGAGGGCTCACGCTCACAGTGCTGCCTGCTGTTACGCAGCTGTGGAGAAGGGACAAAGTGTCGGTGCTGGCAGGAGTGTCCAGCAGAGCCCACGAGTGGCTGGACAGTTTGTAAACGTTCAGTAAGGAGGCTGAGCTTTGTGACACAGGCAGTGGGGGCAGTCCTGGCCTAAGGACATCCTGGAGCTGGTACCTAGCACAGAGCCAGTCCTGGCAGTGCTGCTTTGGGATGAGGGAGCGGTGTGTGCCCTGCTAGGCACGCGCAGCCTGCGTGCCCTGCCGGGTGCCCACGCGTGTGTATGTGGCGGTGCTGAGGCCAGGGATGCAGCCGTGGGCGCAGCGCTCCCTCTGCGTCTCCCCCACGACCTGGCTACGTCTGTGCTTCATCTGCTGGCCCAGCTCTCAGCGCCCTCACGGCACTGCGTTTGTTTTTGCTCTTTGTTGTTTTCTGCTTTCCAGGTATCACTCCCTTGTCCCTTACAGTGTCCCTTCCTCCCTAGGCACGATGCAGGTCCGGGGCCTCCTCCTCCTCCTGGCCTTGGTGCTCCTGAGCGCGGCCGCCGAGGCTGGCAAAAACAAGAAAGGTGAGCGGGACCCGTGGGCGCTGGGCCTGGAGGGGCGGGAGGGAGGCTCTGGATGCGCCCGGCGGGATGGCAGCGAGCCCTGGCTCCCCCTGCCCTTTCAGACAAGGCGAAGAAGAGCAGCTCGGAGTGCGAGGACTGGCGCTGGGGGCCCTGCACCCCCAACAGCAAAGACTGCGGCCTGGGCTACCGCGAAGGCACCTGCAAGGACGAGACCAAGAAACTCAAGTGCAAGATTCCCTGCAACTGGAAGAAGAAGTTCGGAGGTGGGTGTGTGTCCATTGCAATGGGTCAGGCCCCTGGCCTCCCTCCGAGGGACTGGGGTCCCGTCTGGGTCCCATCCTCACGTGTCTGAGCTCTCTTCCAGCTGACTGCAAGTACAAGTTTGAGAGCTGGGGTGGGTGCAGCGCCCAGACAGGAGTGAAAACCCGCTCCGGCGTCCTGAAGAAAGCCCTGTACAATGCCCAGTGTGAGGAGATTGTCTATGTGACCAAGCCCTGCTCTTCCAAGATCAAGACCAAGTCCAAAGGTCAGTCTCCAGCATTCCTGACCCCAGAGGGCCAAGCAGCCATGGGCAAGGGGGCAAGGTTGGCTATGCAGAGGACATAGCATCACTGCATGCACCAGGCCCAGAAATCTCAGTGTGGAACACGGGGGTCTATAGGGAGAACCCTCTCTCACCCAGCTCATCTCCAGCTTCAGTGGGGTGGGTAGTTCCCCCCGTTCCTCCATGGGACTGGGGCAATACATGGCTTTGTGCCGGGATATGACCTGTCAGCCTGTGGGTCCTGCCCTTCTCCCTGCTGGTGCCGGTGGTGCATTCCCTGCTGGCACGTATCCCTCCCAGGGCCGAGCGGAGGGAGCAGCTGGTGCTGCCCGCGGATGCGCTAACTCCTGTCTCCTTTCCTTATTGCAAGCAGCGAAGAAGGGCAAGGGGAAGGATTAGAAGGGAAGACTCCATCGTCGCCTCCACCTTCCCGACACGGTGCCTGGAAGCACACGCCGCTCGCGCTGCAGCCAGGTCTCTGCTCGGCAGTGCCTGGCTCAACGCCAGTCTTCCTCCTCCTCCTCCTCCTCCATCGCCTCCTCTTTAACCGAGGTGCCTTGTTCTAATCACTAGTTTATAGAGAGCAAACCCACCCCATTCCCACAGAAGGGAATCCTTGCCTGCTGCCCCGCTGGCACTGTCCATGCATCCTCCTCTTCTTTGGGTTTATTTCAAGGCTTTCTGAGATGCACATCAGAGATGTGCAGGGCTTCTTCCCATCTCCTT
Source organism: Nothura maculosa (assembly GCA_032353885.1). NCBI lineage: Eukaryota > Metazoa > Chordata > Aves > Tinamiformes > Tinamidae > Nothura > Nothura maculosa. Next base: position 5,392,063 of record JAUBOD010000560.1, read on the forward strand.
GCTGCAGATGTCAGAGCTGCAGATGGGGAAAAGACAGACATTTTCCTGCCTGGCCCCTGTGTCCCCTTCCCTCCTGTCCTCTGTCATCTTTGACCTCTGTGTCTGCACTGGGGCTGCTGCCTCTCTGCCTTCAATGCTCTGACTGGTGCTGGGTGGGAGATCTCTCTCTATTTTTCTTTTTCTTTTTTTTTTTTTTTTGAAAAACGGGGTTTGTTTGCTTTTCCAATAAAAGTCTTTTAAAAAAATCAGGCCCCCAACCATAGTCCTTACACTGTTGTGTTGGAAACAGACACCGCCATGCAGGTAGATCCTTGCCCCCCTCATGGTGGGGAATAGTGGATCTGCTCAGGACAGGCCTTCGCTTTTCCTTTTGTACCAAGGGCCAGTGTGGAAGAGAATGAGAAACGAGGGTGAAAGTCCTCAGCCAGCTGCGGAGCATGTGCAGGAGCCCTCCAGGACCCGTGCGGACGGAGGAGCAGGGGGCTAAGGGACGGTGCCATCGGCCGCTGGCTGTGGGACCGGCTGCAGCCAGGGTGCCCGGCTTGCAGCAGCGCAGCATGCACCAGGTTCATCCCCCACGAACCCCTTTCCAAGGAAGGAAGTTTCCCCTGGAGCTCCAGACGTTTCCCAGAGCTGCTCAGCTGCAATGTGTGTGATGGGAAGGCCTCAGGCCTCTGGCTGCACAACCCTACCAGCAGCAGGACTGGCATGGGTGCGAATGCAGCCGGTGTGTCCTGCAGTCCCCTGGGCAGGTGGGAGGCACCAAGGGCACAGAGTGGGATCCCACAAGCAGGGTGATACCCTGATCCCACGAGCAGGGCAATAACCGAATCCCACGAGCAGAGCAATGCCCTGATCCCATGAGCTGAGTGATACCTTGATCCCACGAGCAGGGCAATAGCCTGATCCCACAAGCAGGGCAATACTGAATCACACAAACTGAGCAATGTCCCAATCCCACGAGCAGGGCGCTGCCCCGATCCCATGAGCAGAGCGATACCCTGATCCCACGAGCAGGACAATGCCCCGACCCCACGAGCAGGACGACACCGCTCCCCAGCCATGGCATAGGGAGAGCTGCCCTGTGTGCCCCCATGCAGGGCTGCGTGGGCACAGGCCCAGCCCGTGTTTGCTGTGCCCAGGGAGCTCGCAGCCCCAAGAGCCCTGGTGCTGCACGGTGCCCCCACGGCACCGCAGGCACCGTCGCGACAAGGGCGCCCGGCACAGCCGGGGCTGCGGGACGGCGCAGTCACGTCTCACATAACAACATGGGGTTTCTGGGCCCAGGTCTTTATTTGTCTCCGGGGATTCTGCTGCTGCAATTGTAATAATTTTAAAAAACAATCAATCAAACAAAAAAGCCTGCCAGGCATTTTGGGTAATGCTGTGTGAATTATTCTGAAGGCAGCGGCAGAGAGCACGAGGCCCCACCTGGGGTGGGCAGCTGTTTTTCTAGCCCGCAGGGCCCTGTCACAGGCTGGGGGCAGGAAGGAGGCACAGAACCAGAGACGTGGTCCACACGTGCCAAGGTGCCACAGCCAGGCCCTCCCCTGTGCAGCTGTGCCCACCCACAAAACGCTTGCAAAAAATCTGACTTTGGGAGAAGCTGAGCAACAGTGATACTTGATTTGGTCTGTATACATAAATACGCTGGGACGGGCTGGACACGTACACGGAACCCCACATGCTGAGGACTCTGTGACAACACTGACAACAGGGTTACATCCATGTACAAAGATCAGTGGCCAGATCCTTCAGACACCCTTGGGTGTGCTGCTGCGACCAGGGTAGGAAAGGAGATTCCCCCTTCTCCCCACCAGCCCTGTATGATCCAGAGGGCACCCAGCGAAGGTGCATGAAGTGTCCGTCCGTTCACACCGCAATGGGGCAGCGGGGACGCGAGCAGGGCCCGTATGACACGCAGAGCATCTCTGCTGTGTCGCAGCGCCACTACCCTCCCCGAGAGCCTCTGTCTGCATTTCTGCTCTGCCCAATGCCCTGTGCAGCCCTGTCCTCGGGACAGCACAGCAGCTCCCTGTTTCCCTTCCCAAGGGCAGTTACTTTATCACTGCTGCCTCGTTCTCAGAGACCACATTCCCTCAGGAAGGAAGAGAAGAGGATTTCTCTTTGTGGAGAGAAATCCTACATGGTATCAGTGCTTTTCTCTGCAGCTCTCATTTCTTTCCTTCTAGGAGATGACTTAGTTTTTACACCTCATCTAGAAGAGAGATGTTTATTTTGTCCATCCAGCCACCTAGCCAACTGCCATTTCAGGGCAGAAAGGGCACGAGGGGTAGAGCGGAGTCAAAGCCTGGAGAAAAAACTCCCCATAGTCTCTAGATCAGCATATCTCTATAGGGAAAGGAAAGGGAGCCTGCAGCATCCATTGACTGCCTTGTGAGAGAGGCTGGATGGGCCCAAAGGGCTTTCTGTAAGCACATCCATGCCAGAGGGGTGCAAAATGGCTCACAAATGCTTGGCACCTTCTCTTCATCTTGGAGAATAAATGATTTAAGAGACTGATAAAAGCACCCAGTGTTAGGCCCTCCACAGGCAGACACACTCTGCAGCCCTGCAGAAGGTCAGCTCGGGAGAAAAGAGGCAGCATCTGAAAAGCAGGGAACTGAGGCAGATTCCTGTTAATCCCATATCCTTGCTTCATCTTGCCTATGGTTTTCCCTCTGGCTCCCTAGGTGAGTCTCCAGGCCAAGGGTGACTAGAAGGAGCAGCAGCTCAGAGGTGTCTTGAACATGTATCAGCTTTGGGTGAAGGGCATCATCTGCATTCACTGCACAGTCTGCACTCTCGTGAGCGGGGAGCAGAGGACCCTTCCCCAGCAAAGGAGGCAAAGGGAAAGGTTTCCATAATTTTGCTAAGTGGTCCCTGAGTGCCAGTTTATCTGGCTGTGCCAATGTTCCTGTACTGGCACATGAGAAGGTGCTTAAAAGTTTTCTTGAAAGTGGCATTGCAGAGGGCATAGCAGGCTGGGTTGATGGTGCTGTTGACATAGCAGAGCCAGTAGCCTATGGACCACACTGTATCAGGTACACAGGTCTCACAGAATGTGTTAATAAGGACCATCACGTTGTATGGAGTCCATGTGAGTATGAAGGCCAGCAGGATAGCAAATATGGTCCGAGTGACTTTCTTCTCCCTGGCTGCCATCTGGCGCTTCTTCCGTACTTGGCTCCTGGCGATACTGGCAAACTTTCTGGCAACATTGGCAGGGCGGCTGTTGGCCAGCGAGTTGTGTTCAGAGGCCCCGGCCTTTGCAGGGACAATTTCAATGGCAGTGACACATTCGGTGCCAGTTTGCTTGGTGACAATCTTAATCTTTGACCACTTGGAAGTTGGGTTCACTCGGGGGTGGGATGGGCTCTGCCCTTGCCCCACTGGCAAGATTTCTGTTGTTGGCTTGTCTTTTGTTGTCTGGGTCATGCTGACAGTGCTGGACTCGTTGGAGGTCTCCTTCTCCTCATGGTGGCCTGTGGCCTCTGTTGGGGCTGAGGTCTGTTCATCCACTTTTCCATTCCTCATCTCTTCCTTGACTTGCATGGCCCTCTTGGGAGAGTTGTTGTTGTTCTGTTTGATCAAGGGACCCTTGAGGAAACTGATGGACTTGCTTTTCCTCTCTTTCCTGCTTTCAGGCTTGTGTCTCCTCACTCTGCTCCTGCTGGCCAGTGAGATGTGGATGTACAGCACTGTCATGATGACCACGGGCAGGTAAAAAGCAGCAATTGCTGTGCCAAAGGTCACTGCAGGGTTGGAGAGGAACTGGATGTAGCATTCCCCCTCAGGGACTGTCCTCTTGCCCACAACGAACTGCCAGAACAAGATGGCAGGGGCCCAGAGAATGAAGGACAATATCCATGCGGCTGCGATCATTAACCCTGCCATCTTGGTGGTCCTTCTGGCTGGGTATGTCAGGGGTTTGGTGACACAGAAGTACCGGTCAAAGCTGATGATGAGTAAGTTCATGACAGAAGCATTGCTCACCACGTAGTCCAGGGCCAGCCACAGGTCACACACCACAGCACCCAGCGGCCAGTAGCCTTTGATGATATAGAGCGTGTAGAGATTCATGGAGAAGACCCCAATGATGAGGTCCGCACAGGCCAGGCTGAAGAGGAAGTAGTTGTTGACGGTCTGGAGCTGGCGATTCACCTTGATGGAGAGCATCACCAGGATGTTCCCCACCACAGTGACGAGGCTGAGCGAGCCAGTGACCGTAACGATGAAAACCAGCTCCACAGTCTTGTAGTTGGTGGGAGACTGAATGGTCACCTCGGAGCGGTTGCTGGCAGTGAAGTTGTCATAGGTCAGATTGGCCATCTTCATGTGCCAGGGTTGAGCAGAGAGGTTGTGCATGGACTCTGCAAGGCAGAAGATACAGAAGGGAAGAATATTATATCTGGTGACCCACATGTCCATCTAATAACACCTTAACGATGAGCTGCTTTAATTAATTCTAGTTTAGTCAATGCATCATCTACATAAATTCCAACTCTTTCCTTTTCATATTTTCTCTCTCTCCCTTTCTCTTGCTGTGCTGTTATGCTTTTTTATCCAGAAAGGGTACCTGTCTCCAGAGACGCCTGTGAGGACCCTGAAACAATGAAGAAGGGAGGCTGGAAGTCAGGAGAGCATAAACTGAAATATCTTGGCTTTCTTCTTTTAACACTGATACTAATGAGCTGTGGACATGACTCTATATAGGCTGAGCCAAGGAATGTGTCACATCCCTGTGAACCCATTGCTCCAGACTTTGCAGGGAGGGCAAGGGAATAGGCTCTCTTTTGACCATGGTGCCCCTTATCCAGCCTCTTATCATCTGATCCATCTCCCCATCTCCCAGCTCCAGCATGTGAGAGAGCCCTGGCTCCTGCTGCAGAGATCCAAGTGGGAGCAGAGCCTGAGGAAAAGTCCTGCAAACAAGGAACAAGCACTAGTCAACCCAAGGTCATTGAGGAGGAGAAGGAGAAGGGGGGATGCTCAGCCCATGTGCTTGCAACACCTCCCACGTCATCATTTTCCCAAACCAGTAGCTAATGTGTAGCTAATACCCAAAAATGTCCCAGTGTTATCAGGTTCCCATCTACACATTTAACCCATCTCTGCAGGAGCTATTTCAAGCTACATTCAGTATATCTAGACTGGCACAGCCTTGGGAGCATCCCTTGGCCTTTTTTAGCAAAAAAAAAAAGAAAAAAAACCCACACGGTTGCAGGGAATAGAGATCTAAGGCAATGAACGAGGCACCATTTGAAAGTCCTGACCTTGGCCTTTCTTAGGGTCAGTCTTTCCCTCTGCCAATTGTGCTGCACTGGGCAGACAGTTCATAGGACAAGGGGACCTGGAGCAATGAACTGTCCCTGGTTTGGAGAGCAAGAGCAGGTACTCAGGTACCATCCCAGCCCTTTGGCTTTGCAGAGTAGCTGTCCCTGGGGCAGTAGGTTTATTTGCTAAGGGGCTCCAAGGCACTGGACACCACCTCAAGCCCTTCACTCCACCTCCTTAAAGGCTCCCTTGGCCTCACCGCCTGCCGAAATGGACCACTCGGCTGCCTGTGGTCGCAGTGAGGATTTTCAGTTTGTCTGTGTCCCTCAGAGCAAGATCCGCAGCCATCACTTGTGGGGAGGCCAGATTCCAGGGGGCTGGAGAGGGGTCTCTTCCCTCAGCTGCATCTCTGGGAGGTCAGGGAGCATTCCTGCATTAGGGAGCCTGAGCTCCCGGGAAGGTGACGGGAGGTGGCACAAAAAAAGGCACTTGGATTGTGCAGCGTCTGCCCAGAGGGAGGTGCTGCATGAGGCGAGTGCCACAGGCTGCAGGGCCTGGCTGCCTCACACAGCAGTGCTGGAAGGACCGCAGGGCACAGAGCCAGGGCCCTGACCAGAGCAGGATGTGTGGGCCTCGGGCAGGCCCTGCTTGGCTAGCGAGTCAGGGCCAGGAGCCACCCAAAGCATCTCCAGCTTCCAGAGGGCCATCCCTGAGGAGAGAATCCTGCAGAGGGCAGCAGGGCCCACGCTTCTCCAGCAGCAAATAGCTCCTTCTGGGACGGAGGAAAGAGCTCTGGTTGTAGCTCAGCGTCAGCCCTGAGGTTACGGACTGCCTCACAGTGTGTGAGCAGATACAAATCTGGGCTTTCCAAGCAGCCTGGGTACGTGCTGCCCTTCCAGGAGGAGCCCTGTGGTCTCCATGGGTCTCTCTCCTTGCCAGGGTGCTGCTTGTCAGTGAGGGGTTTTTCTCCACGATGGCCAAAGGGGCCATCAGAAGATAGCATGAGGTACTGATGACCCTCCTCTTGCACAGCGAGGGGCACTGGTATGAGCTGAAGGCGCCCTGCACCTGCCTGGCTGCACAAGCAGCTAAGCCATACTCAGAACAGCAACACGGGATCAATTGTTTCCATGAAAGATGTACAATAACATCATTTAGAAATAAATACAGTCAATCCAAATATGCCGATCCTACCGCAGCCTCAGTGCCATGCGGGGTAAGTAGAAAGTTCTGGTTTCCACCCAAAGTGCCTGTTCCCAGCAAATACATGGATGGTGTCTGCTCCATTGCTTCTGAATAGATACAAGCCAAACCCGTAATGTTTTCACAATCTACCCCTCCAGAGCACAGCGTTTTGCAAGATCTGTGGGCATGTCAACAAGCAGATCAGCCTGGGCAGAAGGTGTGTGTGGCTGTGATGCCTCCAAAACAGGCAGTGCCCAGGGACAGCATCCCCACGTTATATGGTCCTGCAGCTGTGACAGCGAGGGACACATGCTTTAAACTCAGCAGAAACAGCCAACTCAGTCTGCTACATAGGGTAATTTACAAAAGGCAGCAAAAAACGATGGAGAGAAAGACTGTTTTCATCCAAACCAAAATGTCTGTGATTAACTCCTAAGGAATTTGTTAAGAGGAGTATGGAAATTTAAAAAGCAAGCAAACAAACAAATAACTAAATCAGCGTGCTGGGCTGAAGGAAGGGGAAGCAGCTCTGGGCTCCAGGGCCATTGTTTTTCTTTGTCTCCTGGATCTTTAACGACAGGGCAGTATCTTTTGTGATGATTTCCACCATATAGCTAAGCACCTACTGAGAAATCAAACCTAAGCACCTGAGAAATCAAACGCCCTCGGACTGCTTGGAGTCGGTGACAGGGTCAGGTGGCCACTGCAAGACTGGGGCCAACCAATGCTCCTGGAAGTAGCCCAGCCTAATGGCAGGCGCCCGAGAGCTAACAGCCCTGGCAATGGATGTGCTTGGCAAAGTGTCTCTCCTTAAGTTAGCTTAACTTACCAAGTTGGCTTGGAATCCTTTGGACAGCATGAAGTTGTTTTTGCTAAACGCATAAACATTCTATTAACGCTCGAGTTTCAAAAATAGATTTTGGAAAGAGTCGATAACATTTCATATTTTTAAAGTCTCCTCTAAAAGATGTCCTGTGCCTTTGGTTTGCAGTGAGAGTAATCTTTTTTTTCTGTGGTGAACAAGCATCCAAGATTTTAATATCCTCTCTCTTCTAAGGAATGAAGAAGTAAGAAAATGGAAGCATGATTGCTGAGATGATAAAACTGATACCTTAAAAAAATAGGGTACCAATGTAGCTATTAAGGTATGTTTTTCCTTTAGCTATGAGTTAGGATTCAAAATCCTGTGAAAGGGCAATATCAAAGCTTCTGTGATCAGTGTGGACAAACCGCGGTGGTTTTGGGTTAGTTGGTTGCTCTGTGCATGGGAACAGAACCATCCCAGAGAGGCTATAGCTGCTGTCGTGGCTGAGATTTTTCTTACATGAGTCACAGGAAAGCTCGTGGGTGAGGGATGCAGAAATACCTCTGTACTATTATCCTCTTAGAGGAGTGTTACAAACGGCTTATGAAGACAAAAGCACTTTTAAAAGAACGCAGCACCCCCAGGTAGAAAGAGGAGCTAATTATTAACCCAGCTAGGAAGCCCAGTGACGTACACACGGCAATGTCCTACTTTGTGCAGTGTGTGGCGCTCCAAGTGAAACAAAAACAGCCACAGCAAGATGGGAGCAAAGCTTTTTTTGCTTTTATACATTCTGGGCACTTAGCCAAGGAAGTGATAAGAGGTGGTAAATATATAAATGGGTTAGAAACATATAATCAGGGAAGCTTGGGTGCTGTTTAAATACAAATGAAGTGAGTTGTAAATTCTTAGCTTTGGTAACGTGGGAAGATTTAGCTGTCATTCTTGTAACATCTGATCAAACAATTACAAAAAAAAAATCAAACATTTATCCCTACTCTTTCATAAGGAATTTGTACAGCTTGAAACAAAATCCGTTCTTTTTCTCTACCAAAATCTTTTTTTCTTCACTTTAATTCATGAGAATTATTTTTGTTTTTAATTAATGCAACAACAGTCCATTTCAAGTGCATTTCGTTAATAACCAGGCTCTTGAAAGAAGCTTGCACTCCTAGCTGCACAAAGTGAGTCCAGCTCATGCAGTTACATGAATCATAGAATCATTATGATTGGAAAAGACCTTCAAGGTCTTTGAATCTGACCTTAAGCCCCTTGACACTATCCCTGCTAAATCATATCCCTAAATGCCTCATCTACATGTTTCTTGAACACTGACAGGGATGGTGACTCCAGCACTTGCTTGGGCAGTCTGTTCCAATGCTTGACTATGCTTTCTGTATGGAAATTTATCCTACATAAAATTGCTTATAAATTGCCAAAAAAACAAAAAGGACAAAAAGACTGTTGTAGCCCAACTAAAATGTCTTTGGTAGCCAGTCACAGGTCACGTTGGAAACTTGTGTGCTGAAAGAGAAGAAACCGGATCCTGAAAAATGAATAACTTTGGATGGTGTCTTGAAAATCAGATGTCACTGAAGGGCAAAAATAACAAAGTTCTCTTTGACAAATAGATGGGAGAATGGCAATGGGTAAGGGTGCTCAGTCAGAGCAGGCTGAGTGCTCTTGTTTGCTCCTGACCTGCCCCAGCACGTGAAAACGTCCAGCAGCCTCATGTGGAGGGACATGCTGCCTGACGCTGTCAGCAAGAAGACACATACAGCATTTGCAGCAGCCACAGACATCTTGGCTATTTTCTGTCCTCCAGAAAATCAAGCATCTTCTTCTCTTTCCTCAACTTTTGCTTTTTCTGTCCTGCAAACTCTTATATCTGCCCAGGATACTCTTTGCTTGCCAGGCAGCCAGAGATGCTTTGCATCCATGACTAGAGCAGGCAGCTCAGTCTAGAGCTGTAAACAGGCCAAAGATGACATGAGTTTGCTGGGTCTCCATGTGGCTGATCAAGATGTAGAATCATAGAATCATTACGTCTGGAAAAGGCCTTCCAGGTCACCAAGTCCACCTGTAAATGTACGTGGTGCCTGCAGAGCTGCAGCAGCACGGCTGCAGCAGAGGCACCGAGGACAGACGGTGCAGGTTGTGTTTGTGAATGAGTGAATTTGCCTGTCTTTGTCCTAGAGGCTACAGGACATCCCCTTAACAGCAAACACCTCAACTCCTTGCAGCTGTTTTTATTCCCCTGTTTTCCTCCCTTCTTTCCTCCCCAAGGACAGGCAGACCCAGAGCTCCTGGAGGAGTCTGCTGGCATGTAAAGCTATCTTCATTCTTAACATTTCACATGATTTAATAGCTCCTTGTATCCCTCACCGTGTTTTTATGAGAAGGGAGAATTTTACTCTGGATGGCAATGGGATTGACCTGGTGGGGAGGTTTTTGTGCAGCTGCCAGATATCTTTGAAGTGTGCTGTCTGGAGAAGGGGACACCTTGGCCCCTCTGAGGCCAGTTTAGCCCTCAGAAGTAGTCCTAAAGCTCAGGGAAGCACGGGAATGTGTGTGTTAGTGAGGTACTGGGCACACAGATGGGCCAAGGCCAGCCACAGCCCTTATGCTTCCCAGAGTTAGAAGGTAGCCAGAGAGCCCCAGCTCTGCCTAAACACAGCAGGATGTGCCCAAGGGTGTAGAGAGCAAAGGGCAGAGCCGAGGTGCTGTGACCGACACTCCAATGCTTTCCTGATGGCACATCACCTGAAGCCACCCGCAGATGGTGAGGGCCCTCTCCGGCCGCCAGGCACCCACATGTGACACAGAAGGGTGGAAGGCTGCTTCCAAACCACCCTCTTCCTTTAAAACACCCTAAATGCCTCCCCCTTGTCTGCCATGCACCCATCTCTCACCTACTTCACATCCTCCACGCTGCATCTTCCTCTCTATCTCCCTCAGTGCCCATCTCCCTTTGCCCCTTCCCTCTGCATGGGCACCCTCCAAGGAGATGCAGCCCTGGTAAAGCCCAGCTGACATTTCAGAAGGGCTCTGAGGGCTGATTCCTGACAGAGAGCATGACCTGAGACACAAATTGGATTTGCTCCTGGCACTCACCGTCCCTGGTCTGCAGCGCTCGGTGGGTGCTCTCCCAGACTCACTTTCACCAGGGAGCTGCAGCAAACTCAATCACTGGCCTCCTCCCTCCCTAAGCCTTTTAGCAGTGATTTATGGCTGTTTTTTTCTTCTCTCCCTCTGAGCCATTAGGAGCCTTGGACTTCTCACGGATAAGATCTTTTGGTTTCAGGGTTTCTGCGGCCCCAGCACTGCAGTCAAGCCATTAGCAGATGTATGCTCAAGGCAGGGAAATGCCTTTCCCTTCCCACACCCCTCTGGTGGATTATGGATGAGGAGAAGGGCCACAACACCAAGAAGAAAAGGTTGTAAATGGGGTGTGATCCATCTTCCTTGGGCAACACTTTCTGTGCCAATATGCCCATTGCCCTGTTCTTCCTTTCCAATATACTTTGTATACAGCCCTAACAAGACTCTATGGGTTTTCAGCCTCCTGCAAAGTAGGCATCTGGCAGCCCACTGCCAGGTAGGTAAGGAACAAATCCTACCATGAGCTGCTAATGATCATCCTGTACCCAAAAAACACACATTAAATGGAAGCAGGCCCTCCATCTGGTGCAATTAGTAGCTAAGCACCCGCTGAGCGCTCACAGTGTGTGAGACAGAGGGTCCGGAAAGCTGAGCTCCCTCCTTCCCAGCCCATCATGTCTCCGTGTGTGACACGAGACCAGCTTCCTTCCCATGGCTTTTGCCATGGCTGGTTTCCCACCCACTTCCCTGGCGCACGGCCATGCACAGACCCTCACAGGAGCAGGTCGGTGGAAAGGTGCTGGTGTTTACACGCACGCAGGCTGGTGGCACCTCCATCTGCAGCACTAATCCCTGGAATGAGTTGCCGAAGGCAGGCTGGCTTGGAGAGCTGCTGTCCGAGTGCTGCAATCACCTCTGGAGGACAGGCACCCGGGGGCAAGTGCTACAGATCTCTGGGGATAACTTGGTAGCTCCACAGGCCACGGTGAGGCTGGGTGCTCAAACCAGGCTCTCTGACTGTTCCTCCTGGCCTGAACTCACTAAGGCCTTCTCGCACAGCCAAGTAGCACACTTGCTTGAGGTGGGATATAGACCCTCCACAAGAAGCCACTCACTCCTTCAGAGCTGATGCTCCTCCTGGCACTCCTGCCTGTCTCTGCTGCTCCCCACTGCATGCAGCCTTCCTGCCGCTCCACGATGTCCCCCTGCCCTCTCCTCCACCTCAGGTGTGGCCACCTTCTCACCACTCTTTGTCTTGTCTCTGTCCCAGCCCCAGTCTAGGATCTAAAACATGCAGCTGTGCAGAGTGCAGGGCTTGGGGATGGGAGTGAAGGGGAGGATGGAGATGCAGATTCATGTCTGGTCTGTGCATGGCTTGCAAGGAGGCCTTGGGAGATGAGCAGGACTGTGCGCACACCCAACATCGACCAAGGACATCACACATCATCACGTGAAACAAAGCTCGACACTAATGCCTCTGTCAGAGGAAGACATTCATAGAAAAAGGACAGGAATTAGATAAATCCTTTGCATTCTCAAGGAATATGAGCGTAAGCTGCTCCTAGAGGAGATGGGCTTTTGATCTGTGCTTATTAAATCAGGACCTTTGGAAGAAGAGCAAAGCTGAAAAACACTGAGGTCCCACCCAGCAGTGAAGGGGTTGATGCAGCCATCAACTTTGGTTAGTCAAATCCCTGTAAACTCCAAGCACATCACTTGAGATAAAGCCTTTCCAGGGGCTAAACTCAGTTTAACTCCCTAGGAGGGAAGGAAGCTTCCCCATCCCACTCCTTGCTGTATTCCTGGAGTGTCTCACACACATTTCTGAGCACAATCATGCTGAGGATGGGTTGGCCTCAAAGGCACAGCTGAAGCTACCTCTGGCCCAGCCGTGGGTTTTGCTCAGCCCCTTGCAGTGCAGGTGTTGGATCCGGATCCTGATCCATACCCCGGAGCAGGGAGCTCCGAGCGGTTCACAGCCCGTGGGAAGCAGGTTTTGGTCACGCTGCAGGGACTGATGTTCACAGGCCCAAGGCAGAGCGCTCCAGTTGGGTGGGGAGGGTTGAAGGTCAAGGGTAGTGCAGGGCCAGGCCAAATGGAGGCTGAAATTGCTGCTAAAGGAATGTGCCCTAAGCAGCAAAAGGCCCTCAGCCCAAATCCCAGCCTCCTCCTGTTTATCTTGGCCTTCCTAAAAGTGCCGAGAGGGTAAAAATCTAATGGGATTAGTTCTGTCATGTTAAATTGCTAATGTAATGCAGGTCTGAGCATTTAGTGCAGAGATAACAGAACCCTGAGAAAAGGGACGGGAGAGAAAGATGGAAAGAAGGGAGAGACAGGAAAAGATGGAGAAGCAGAGAAAATGCTAAATGGTTAGTGATGTTTATGGTGTGTATGTGTGTGACACAAAGGGAAGGAGGGAGACTCTGCACGGAGTGAGGGTTTGTGGTGATAACTGTGTTACCTAATACTCATTAATTAGTTACTGAGTCACGGCAGCAGTTTACATTTAGTGAGCGATTGTTCTGGTTGACAGATTCACACCCCTCCAAGAGTGTGAAAATACAGCTCCTAGATACCAGGAATGGGCACTCAGAAATATGATAGATGGATGGAGAGAGAGGGAGAAGAGGGCAGGAGGAGGGAGCAGAATTCCAGGCAGTGGGATTAGCCTGGGTTTGCACAGGCAGGGAGGGCTGAGCCTGGCTGATGTCAGCCTGGGCAGGCTGCTCCTGTGCCTCTGCACCGGGAACCATTAAGGCAATAAAACAAACAGGAAAACAGAGAGGAGAACAGCCAGCGGTATTTGCTCCATTAAGATGCCAGGGCTCCCTGCGCCCTCCAAGCTCCAGCTGGCAGCCAGCGCTGGCACCTGGTCAATGATCCCTTGAAGTCCTTATCTATCTCTAAGCAAGACATGATCCATCTCCCTGGCAGAACAGCTCATCACCAGTAATGTATGGGATGCATCCAGGCATCTTATTTGTTTCCATTGAATAATTTATTCCCGTTTCTTTCTCTATTATTCAACCAGTTCTGAAGAGGTGAAAGAAAATTCCTCTGTCCCCAGAAGTGGGGCAGCTCTGACAGTTTTTGCAGGAGCCACCAGACAAGCAGAGGGCAGGAGAATGGAGAATCAGTCATCCTTGTGCTCAGCCCATTTGTGCTTCAGAATTTGAAAATTCCTATATTCACTGCCTATATTCATCTAGCCTGACTGCCAGTGCAAGCCCCAAGCCTCCCCTATATTCACTGCTGTTTCTGTCTGCCTGGCTGTCACTGTATTCCAAAAGAAAAACGAGAGATACCATCCAAGCTGATGTCAGCGCAGCCATGAGAAACGCCTGTGGGTCAGAGCCCATTGCTTTTGTTCCACGAGTGCAGGATCAATTAGCACCTATACCTTGCAGAGCAGGCCCAGCACGGGGGCCAGCTCAACACCCACCCACCCTGCATCTCCCCCTGCCTGGCACTGCTGCA
>JAUBOD010000560.1:5463380-5474379 GCA_032353885.1 Nothura maculosa
GGAAACTTTCCTGATGATCTCGCCTTTCCCAGCAGGCTGCTCTACTTGCGTGGGAAGGAGGGGGCCTAGGGCACAACCCAGGCACAGAGCTAGAGAGCTAATTTGTTCCTGCCCTGGAGGAGTAACAAAACTTTGTGTGAGAAGCCTCAGCTTTGTAAAATCCTAGCTATGGACCTGCCGTTTCCCCCTTTGCCTCCCACTCTGTCCCAAGGAAGGTGCCGCTATTTAATTACACTGTTCAAATTCCATTTTCCTCCTCCGTTTGCAGGGCCTGCCGACACTAAGAAGCTGGACAGGGCACTCTCCAGGATCCTGTCAGTCATGAAGGAGCAGCAGGCTGTCCTGAGCCTGTGCTGCTGCTGCTGCCTGTTGGACATGGTGCTGTACCCCTGCCCTGGTCCCAGCAGCACCATGCCCGGCCACTGCAGAGGCACCACCTCATCAGCACAGCCATTTGCTTGATCAACGTCCTCCTACCTACAAGGAGAGCAATGAGGAGCAGAAGGAACGTGCCAAGTCCTTGCTTAGCAGAGCAGGACCTTTTTTTCTCCTTCTCTCTGGCATCCAGGGAAGAAAAACATGTTTTGAAGCTGCAGAAGAGAAAGTTGGCACAAGTGGGCAGGGAAACTCAGCAGGAACTCTTGCTTTTTCTCTTTTCAAATTCAATAGAGACACTTCTGCCCTCGATGATCTGATGCCTCTCCTCTGCAAGATGCCAATAAATTTCAAGCCATTACCTTTGCTTAGCCCAAGCAGCAAATTGGGCTGAGAAATCAGCCTCAATAAAGAGCCTACATGACCAGGGGAGCATGGGGTGCAGCTGTTCTCTTGTTTACAGGGGGAAATCTTGTCATCCATGAAGCTCCATCCTGACAGGTAAAAGGAAAGGAAAGGAAAGATCGGGGCAGACCAGGTGGGCTTATCAGGCTCTAGTCTAAAATTTAATTACTAGTTTTCAACTGAACTGATGTTCTCACCAGATGCTGACTGTGAAAACACACAAGAGAAATACCTACCATGCTAAACCCCACAGAAACAGGGCAGAGAGTGACAGAAATAAATATAAAGGGAACTGGGAGGTGAGGTGGGAGTAAGAGGAGATTGCTATGAATGTACACTGAGTTACAGAAGGGAAGCTGAATGCAAAGATGGCAAGCACCTCAGGTATATCAACCTACAGAAAAAACAGCATTCTGTGCAGCGCTGACTCTTCTCCAGGAAGAAGGTGCTGACTACTGCCAGAGGAGACCCAAGGACCCAAAGCTGCAGTACCAAAGCACACAAAACTAAAGGGCCAACTTGATTTTACCTATGTTGCCCCAAGAAAGCTTTTCTTCCTACCCAAGGGCTGTCCATCCAAGCAGAAAGACCCAAGATGCTGGGACCTCAAACACCTCATTCTACTCTAACCATGGAGGAGATGCTCTTGCATCCTTCTGCTTTTGTACAATCATCACACTCCCCATCCTGGAGAGCAATGTCTCTTAAATGGCAATATCCTCAGCTTCACAGCCACTCTGACGTGGGTTCAGGGGGAACAGAGCTCCAGATCTGTGCAGGCACAAGATATGCATTGCTAGGATAGCTATATACACACAGCAAAGCAAGTGCTGTTAGCACAGAGGCAGGTTACAGAGGAACTGCAGAGGCAGCACAGCTTTGCTGATGTAACAGCAGCTATTCTGGGGGCCTTTAGCCAGGAGAGACACCTCAGACGATGATACGCTTTAACGAGCTGTGCTACATGAACTATACAGCAACTTCAAAAGTGTAGTCTATCCACAAGGCTACAATGCTCACCAAAAGGACACCCAAAAGCTAAGCCTGCGTTTCGTTTGGGGCTATTTTAAGAACATTTAAACATAGACAGAAAATGTGACAGTTGTACTTTACAGAGCGCTTGTACTTACAGACACTTGTACTTCACAGAGCAACAGATGAAGCACAGAAACAATTGAAAGGCAGAGCAAAAAGAGCAACAGCATAACTTGAGCTGCATATATTTTGCATTTCTTCATCTGCCCATCATTTTCTGCTCCACAGTTCTGACCTCAAACAAGAATTTGAAGTTTTAGATGCTTTAGCTCATCTCTTTCAATTGCAAGCATCTTATTGAGACTGAACAGTACCTAAATCAATTCAATATCTTTCTTTGCCCTGTTCATCTCAATAGGGTGTTGCAACTTAAAGACTTCACCTGGTTTAATTTTTAATGTCAACATATTAACCAGTGCACCTATCATACCAGGAGAGGGGAACTCAGAAGACAGAAGTTGCTATAAATCATCTGCTGCTCTGTACTCAATGTGCTACATACGCGTCCTTCGCTTAGCTCTTGGGAAGCCGTCTGCATCGCTGACTTCTATAGTGCTGTTAATTAGTTTAAACAAGTCGGTGGCTTTTTAAGGTCCAGGGACATAAAAGAAACAGACATCCTTAGCTGACCTTCTTCACAAATAACACTAGTCTTTTTGTGCTTAGATTATAATTCTTTACTCTGTTTACTCTGGTTGCCTTTTTATTTATTTTTTTTTAATTAAATGAGCTTCATGAAAGTTGCTGAAATTCAAGCTTCTGCGCTGCACTACCCCAGAGCCTTCACAGCAGAATTTAGGTCTAGTTTGTCTAAAGCAGAGGATCTTGAATGTGAAACAAAGCACATGCCCTTACAAATAGGCTATCAATAGCTTAATATATTAATGCACAAGACACTAATTCAGTTGGCATTCTGAAACAAGGACATAGGGAGATCTTCTGGTTATAGATAGTCTTCTTTATCTATTTGCAGATAAAAAAAAAGTATGCATTTCACATTATCATGCAGAAAAAAAATCTCACTTTTCTTCTCACAAAGTCTCTTCTTGTTGAACAGGTTGGTTTATACTGCTCTCATCTCCTCCCCCACAGCTAATGCCTGCCAACATAATACATGTCTTCCCATTAGATCTTCTCTATTAAAATGGATGAAGCAAAAATAATGCATGCATCTTTTTGGATTTGTCAGTCTTATCCTCAAATGGATCTTATCATCCAATGCTCAGCACAAATAAAGTTTCTTTCAACTCCATTTATCTTTCCCAGATACAATAGGATCTTATATAAAATCCATTCTCCGCTGATGCAACGAACTTCCTTCTGCCCTTCACCCTCACCTCCCATTTATTGTCAGTGCTGAAAATCCCAGCTTTGCTTTCTGGACCCCAGTGAATTAACTGAGAATTAACCCTTAATTCTCAGCCACAACTGAAACCTCAACTGAGGATATATGACACATTTCCTAAAACCAATAGGCACCAGGAGCACTTGCGGGTGGAATGAGATATTCCACTCAAAAATTAAACCTCGTTGGTTCTTCCTGACCACGTCTGATCACATAGTTTATTGCTGACCTTTCAAGCCAGCATAGGTCTCATTACAGCACATCAAACTTCTCCTCTCTTTAGAGTATCTCTTGGCATTATAATCTGGTACTCTATCTCCCAAGTTTGCCATGCAAGTAATACATAGGAAACAGTTTCAAATTAAACAGTGGGAAGCTTCAAAAAGTTTCTAAGAACTAGGTCTAACAAGCTGATTATTTCAGGTAACAAAGCTCTCACTCAGAACAATACACTCTTGGAATAGTGGCTCATTAATTTGCTAACAGACTCCCAAAGGGCTGCCAAGACTGGGTAATGTCTCCAGAAGCTCTTTGAAGGACTAGTCCAGGCCTGGATCTGAACCCTAGGGCTGAGTAAGCAAGAAAGTGCCACACAAAACAACTGCCTTATCAATCGCCTGTGTGTGTGGTTGGAACAGATGAAAGGCCAGCAGCAGGAATGCCAAAGGGCCCTCGGCACGATGGAAGATAGATAAGCAAACTCCTAGTGCAGATGCAAAAGCAAACTGAGCTGTGCAAACAGAACCGTGCCTCCAGCTACTGCTATCTCTCATAAAAATCACTGACAGCTGTCAGTGCTGAAACAGACTAATAAAAATATGGTCACTTCTGTGGCAAAAAGAACGATGAGATTCTATTTTTGCCCTTAACCCTGACTGCAGACCAAAAGCAGTACCTCCGAACTCCTCCCTAAATGAATGACATGCTGCAGCTATAACAGCAGAATCTACAATATGTTAAAGATCTAATGACAAGAGCAAAGGATTCACATACAGCTGCCATTCCACTCTGCTTTCCGGCTGCTGAGCCTCCATAGAACCGCATACAAGATCAAATGTCAACAACATGTTGATGACAGAGCTATATGCACCCTCAGTTGGATGAAGAGGCTGTCATCCAGCTGCCTACACGTCGGGAAGGAATAAATACTAGCAGAACTGTTGATTTAAAAATATTCAAGAAAGATGGCAGGAAGAAGTACCTGAGAAAATCATGATGCAAATGCACATCTCTTCTCAGCCCATAGGCAGATCTGGAAGTAATTTATCTGAACTACCCTCCAAAAATCTGAATTTGGTGAGATGACTATACCTAACCCATCTCAAATGCATAACTACCTTTGGCACTGTCATTTCTATATACTTAAAACAGTGTTTCTATGATATAGTAGACAGTGTGTAGACATTCCACTTGTCCATGTAGATACAGCACTTGCAGATAAGCTGCACCATCTCCATCCATTATTGCATTATGATTTAGCCCAGAAGTTCTCAAACATTATAGAGCTGCCCAGAGTCCATGGCCAAAATGACCTAACACATGCACAGATCTATGCAAGCCTCAGAAGGCTTCGCAATGAATTACATTTTTGGGGAGGCATCTTGAATGCTGCACACAGCTCTCACAGAGCAGCCTGTACACGCACACTTCCCAAAATGAGTGCTGGATGTTCTCTGTTTTCCCATGGTTTTTAACAGGCTGCAAAAGCCTATGTTCTTTCTTCTAACTTCCTACCTCTGAAACTCAGCTCTTTCAACACAAATCCCAGTACAACTGCTACCTGCATCGAGCCAGAGACCAGCTCAAAGCAATTCTCTTGCTACACTAGTGCAATTCTCTTGCTACACTAGTCAGCTACAGACATATTTCAAAGATGTTATCTATGTCATGATAGAATCTTCCTCAGCCTTATACATGCCACCCTCCTGATAAAAGCCAACACGACCAGCATGCTTTTTCAGCTCTAGTTTGGAAAACAAACTTGCTCCTTGATGAAGACAGGTTTCTATCTTAAATGCTAAGCAGAGCAATCTTAATGGAAGGAATGCAAAGAGTTTAAAGCCCGTCTCATGATTCTACCACTCTCCATGACAATTTGCTATTTTTACTTCATTTCTGAGTGCAGTTTACCAAATCACATCGGTCCTGATCTGCAGAACTTTACACAATCTCTCCCAAATATTAAATTCCTTCCCAGTGTAGCAAGTTGTTTAGATAGTGCACAGCTCATAACCAAGATGTTCCTTAGTACAGTCCAAAGCGATGTAGCCCTCAGAAAGGGCATTTCTCCCCAGCTCTGGAAGTTACACCAGTTGCTAGCTGATTTCTCGGTGCAATTACATGCATTGGGGTTTCATGTAATAAAGCTAATTAAAGTATATCTTCAATACGTCACTTTCAACAGCATGATGAGGGAAATTGTCTGCGGAGTAGGATCTTGCACTTCCATGAGTGCTGGTCAGAACTGGTGGAGGAATGTTCGTTCCATTTCCATTGGAAGCAGAAGCAATCACCACACTTCACCCCTCAGCAGGTGGCCAGTTTTGGCAGTGACTTGGTGGCCGTATCACCAAGCCCTACTCACCCAGTCCGTCATCAGCTGAATGGACCAACCCTTGGTTGGAACGACCAACCACGGAACAGTGTTTAAGAATTTCCATGGAATCTGATCTAGCATTTGTCTTCAATTTCTCTCTTGGGTGTTTTTCAAATGATATGAAATTAAAATATCCACAGGACATTAGTTCAGAGCATGGCTATGACTTATTTTTAATTTAAAAGCTGTGCAACAATTGCCTTGTGTCACAAACTGTTTTGGCAGAGGGGCAAAGATACTTCCTGCTCCTCTCCAATGTATATTTTAAATTATAGATGGAGAAGTTCAGCTTCACTAGTGCCTCTTCCTAGACCATTTTCTACTGCATGCTGGCCAAGCTGCAAATAATTTTTTACTCAACTGAATATGAATACAGCAGCCACTGTTAAGACTGAGTGTGCTAGGAATATTATAAAGTCTCCTATTTTAGACTCTATTTATTTTACGTGTTCTGAAAAGTATTATAAACTTATGGAAGTGTCTTATTGCAAAATTCTAGACAGAAGAAACAAAAGTTGATTTACTAACTTTTTACTAGTAACTGAAGGGATAATATTTTCAAAATTAACAGTTTGTTTTCCAAGTCTGTTCCTACAGACAACATGAAGATGACCAACAACATGCCAGAATCTTGAAAAAATGCTCAGCATCATCCCAGAGGAAGGTTCTTTAACCAAATTAATTCAAATTAATCTAATTGTGACTCTGTCGCATAGGCAGAAAACTGGAAGTCTGAAGCAGTTAGAAATTAGATATATTTAACATCTACGATCATGATGTGGAAAAGGGGAAAAACATCATTAGTTAGTAAATCCTGCTAGACTGCATAGATTTGAAAACACGAGGGAAAGGCTTTCGGAGGCTAAAAATACATGTGCAAGAAAACAGCAACCTTCAGAATACATTCAATCCATCTGGAGAAAAATCCAGACGCCCAACAGATGAGAAAGACAGGGGAGCAGTGATGTAAGCAAGTCTGAAAAGGAGGAGTAGGGAAAAACTGCAAAAATTTTTCAGTGTACCAGAAACTAAAAACAGATGCCAGTTTTTGACTGTATAAGCAAAGTCCTATTAATTCTCCCCTCTCCCTCCCGCCTTCTACCCCTGAAAAAAGAAATATGTCCTTTGTGGTGTTCTGCTAAGACATGCCATACATTGACATGTATCCTAAAATGAGGCAAAAAAAAAAAGGTTATTTTGGAGAGAACTCAAAAAAGAAAGAAAACTAAAAGCTGGGAGATTGAATTACTAGAAAAGATTAAGGGAACATTAAGCATTATTTCACTGAGTGGTGACTAAGAGCAAGGGTACAAGCATTTGAAGAATATAAAACATGATGGGAAAAGATACATTTGAAATGGAGATGAAGAAATATAGATGGAAGAATTCAGAATGGAAGATGTAGGCAGAAGCTGACGGCTAGAAGCCTCAGCAAATGGAGCTTAGAGCTGAATGTAAAGAACAGATGAGAAAAAAAGAATTCTATCATAGCCCTTTACAAGGGCTACAATGTGGGATAACTGGATTTCTACATCTTGATTTGTTATGATGTGGTAAAAATGACTGTGGGAAGAGACATTACTGTATCTGGCAGAGAAATCCACAAATTTCAGTGGGATCTTAAAATAAATGAAAAAGAAGTAGAATCAAGATAAACGAGACTGTTAAAAGGATCCTACAGGAAAATGAAGCCATATTAACTACTGACTGGTTCCTATCTACACAGCTTTCAGCAACTGCATCTACTAACCAAATAGTCCTTTTTTATAAACACTCTTAGCACTCTTCTATGTCTTCTGCCTTCGGAGACAGGAGAACAATAGTCCAGAACCAGGGCTCTGAAAGTGACTTTGGTTCCCTAAAAATTGTCATCCTTGACCTTACCTGGCCTCTGTATGCAGCAGGTGATGAAAACGAATGTGTTTTACAGCAGCTGATAAAGCAGCTACATTCTGAAGCCGAATCAAGTAATTTGTCCCGGAGACAAGTCTCTCCCAAACACAAGGTCAACGGACAGATGGCTCAGAGCGATCCTTGTTCATGGGGAAAGCTCCATTAGTTGCTGGGGAAACCCAGCGACTAACAACTAGCCTAGTGCAAGTCAAAATCACTTGCAAAAACACACAGGAAGGAAATATATACACACTCACCCTCATCGAGGTTTCTCCACCATGAGGCTGTTGCAGCCTGAAGACTTGAGCAACCATGTGTTCCGTGGAGGGGTGCAACAGGATACGTCGGGAAGCCAGTCCCACCATTACATATCTGCCCATTGGAGACAGGCTCACGGAGATAGCGTTAGGGCCTGTGAACACAGTAATGGTTATTCCTCTTGAAGGCTGTTATCCCTTCCATGCCCCTCGTCCTCACATCTTTTTCTTTCCCTCCCCAAATTCCTGTAACATAGGACATACTAAACTCATTCTCATGGGGCACAGAAAGGAATAAGCAAACCTGCACAAAAACATCTTTTTTTCAAGTAAATTTCCTTGTAGCAAGTGGCCTCCCATAAAACACTGCCTTATGAAGTCAAAGGCTCTGCTCTAATAGCTCCCTTCCTACCAGCCCCCTATACGCCCAGGTAGTATCACAAGCATCTTTCTAGCAGTGCTATATTTGTGGCTGTTGCAAGGCCAATAAACCATCTCCTCTGACTAGAGCAGACAGCCACCAGTGTCTGGGCTGCTACATTGCTCACTGAAGGCTGAGCTCTGAGGCAGCTTCTTGCGCTCCCTCCCCTCCTGTCTCCATGCTGAACTCTTACCAAAGCGCTTTGTGTAAAGCATCTCGCCCAAGTTGTGGGGTGCCAGGGAATACACGGCTAGTATTCCTTCATCAGGGAAGCCTCTCTGGCTGCTGGGGATGAAGGCTGCCAGGAGCTGCCCGTCTGCAGAGATATCGCAGCTCGCATCGTTGTAAATCTTGCAGTTTTGAACGAGCACATTCACAGAGGCTGCAAAGAAAAGGAAGAGCAGCGATTAAAACAATGAAGCTCAACCCAGAACAAAGCGAGATTAAAGTCTGATGCTGGAGGAAAAAACAGTCCGTGCAAAAAGCATTTGAGACAGTTTCCTCCAGAAGTTTATGAAATGTTAGCACCCTGATAAATGCAAAACTTACTCCAAAGCAGAGATAAGGCACTGCAATGAGACTAGGAAACGAAATACACTTACCTCCTGGAGCCTTCATCAGACAAGAGCTAGTGGTGGTTGCATTTTATCAAACCCCTCCTTTCTTTAGCACAACACTATCCTTTGCAAGGGACAGCACAGTTTAAACAAGTCCCAAATTGTGATTTTCTGACAAACTCCAGCAGTGGTATGATTAGAAACAGGACATCTTGATTCATTTCCCCTACTCATGTGGAGCTCACGATCCCAGCTTCCCTTATCTCCAATAAACAGGAGGTAAGAAAAAACATTACTCTCTGTAGGTACAGATATTCACTTCTGACAGTTGATTCTTATAACAGCCTCAGATAAAGTTAGTGCAATAGGGCAGAGACTTCTCTAGCCAGCTCCCCATTCAATTACTCCACTATGTGAAACAAAATGGGATTGTATTTGACTCACTCATGCAACCAGTGAAGTACCTATTTAGCAGAAAGGGCAGTGAGCACAACTCAGAAGACCTCAATTCTAGTTCCATCTCCGTCAGCGAGTGCCTGGGTGACTTCATACAAATATTTTCCCCCTGTGCCTTGTGTACTCAGCCTACAGGCTCTTTGGGCTATTGACTCTTACTGTGCACTCGGGCCCCTGTAGCACAACGAGGCTACATGGCCTGTTAGCAAACTCAGAATCATGAGCAGGTCAAAGGAGGGTTGATAAGTTACAGGTGGAATCGTGTTTGCTCCCTCAGTCTGAGTTAAAGCACTCTTTTTTGTTGGTTTTTAGTTAGTTTGTTTGTTTTTGAACTAACACTGCTGCAACTATTCCAAAAGGTTGAGAGGTGAAATTGCATAGATCATATTTAGGAGGAAGGGGGAATTTCACGTTTTAGCATTTTAAAACTCAAGGGAATATAGAAATTAAATCACACTCCCAAAGACTGTACACAGTCCCACACACTTGGAGCTACAGCATAACACAGAGAATTGTGTCACCATGTCTAGTCCAGGAACCCTCCAACACCTTCACAACCTGCCTCACATACAAGTGGCTTTGGTTTGTTCAGCTAAAACGGCACAAGTTTACAAAGCACTTCTTGAGCTACACCACCTTTAACAACAGAGCAGTGCCAAGAAAGCTTTCATACACACTTCCAAATATCCTGAACTTCCAAATCAAACCAAAGCTTTAACTGGCACAGCTACCAAAAGCAATGATCCCAGCCCATGCACCCAACACTTTTGTGAAAAGCTACATGAGGTAACTGATGCAGCAGAAAAATCTTTCTGCCATTTCTCAGTCACAAGAGTTTCCTAACCCAGTAAGCCACATGGCCACAGAGACACCAGCAGCAGCAGGAAAAAAGCAGCCATGAGAGGGGCTCAAATGGGACCGCTCCTTCTCCCAGTGTGGCCAACTTCAAGAGCTCATCTTTATTTTTCTCATCTTGAGGATATTTTTCACATGAACTGCCTTCCTATGCAGTTGAGTCGGAATCATCAACTTCCACTGTTTAAGAAACCCCGATAAAAACAGCATAAAAATGCACTATTTAATTAAATTCTGTATCAAACCACCTACAGCTGTACTCTAAAATTATTCTGCCATTTTTTACAGTCTCAGAGTTGCCAAAACCAGTAATTTTCAGCCTTATATAAACAAAAAGGTGTTGAACGTTAAAAGGTAAATAATGGTAGTCACTGCCAGTGCTATAATAGCAAAACTCAGAACGCACACGGTACTTCAAAAAACAGACAAGATGACGAGATTCCTGAGTACTTAGCCCAAAGCTGGATGAACAGAAAGGCCATGGAACAAAGATTAAAGACGGCACCACATAAATTTTAAAAAGGAACAACTAAAATTTACTACTCTGTTTTAGGTAGGCTTTAGTAAAGTACTCATGTCATTACAAGAGAAGATGGACATTAACATAAGAACAGCGGTGGCAGCAGGGAACTAAAGGACAAT
Organism: Nothura maculosa; assembly: GCA_032353885.1. NCBI lineage: Eukaryota > Metazoa > Chordata > Aves > Tinamiformes > Tinamidae > Nothura > Nothura maculosa. Next base: position 5,474,218 of record JAUBOD010000560.1, read on the forward strand.
GCCTGCTCTCCTGCTATGCCCATCAAAATGGGAGGATTCCTGCAGGGATCTTCCATGACTCACTTCAAAACTCGGCCTATTTAGCGTCTTTATCAATGGGCTAGGCAGAAAGAGTGGAGCTGGCTGATGAATTCTGTTGGTAAAGTTGGGTGACTTCATTAA
>JAUBOD010000560.1:5496951-5509345 GCA_032353885.1 Nothura maculosa
GGCACTTACTCTATGTCAACAGGTGACCAAGGGTTTAGGTTCAGCTCATCAGAAGAGACAAAAAAATAAGACAATCTTAGCACAAGGTAAATATTCTCAAAGAAAGCTAGTAATGAAGCATTCTCCAGTAAAGTCTGCTCTCTCACAAACAAGCCTTGAAAACCAGAAGTCCTCTGCAGTCAAAGTCACTGGAGGGTTTTATAACAGGTTCAGCAGATTACCCCATTACATACAGCTAGCCACACTTTTAACATCTAGTGAAATACAAGTTTAACCAAAACAAAATTGCTCTCACGTTTAGCGAGTTGAAAACCACTTCAGTGCTCCTGTGTACTTACCTGGTTCAGGGAATCACTGAACAGCTGAGTTTGGAAAGGACTTCGAGAATATTTAGTCCAAGTTCCCTTCTCAAACTAGAGTGAATTACAGCAGGTTGCCCAAGACCACATCAAGACAGCTTTTGAATATCTCCACAACCGCCCTGGGCAACCTGTGCCAATACTCAGTCATCCTCACAATAAAGAGGTTTTTCCTCACATTCTGACCAAACTTCCTGGATTTCAGTTTGTTCCTTTTGCCTCTCATCCTATTGCTGGGCAACACTGAGAAGAATCCAATCCCATCTCTTTATACCCACGTTTCAGATGGTTAAACACATTCATAAGATCCCCTAAGTCTTCTCCAGGCTAAGAATCCCATTTCTCAGCCTTTCCTCATACAAGAGGAATTACTTCCAGTTCTTGTGTGCAACGGGACAGCTCTTTCCATATCAAAGATACATGCAATAATATTGCTAGTTTATTGTAGACATTAAACTGGTTTTGGAGCCTCTGCACAGGCCTTGGGAGTAGCCTAATTAGTGGAATCACATGGGGGTAGCACGTCATAACAGTTCTCTCCTAAAACAATGATGCTTCTTGCATTAATTCATGTCTGTTTACTCCCTTTTTGCTTCAGTCTCCATATTCTTAATGCCCTCTTTGCTTCATATTCTTAATGCCCCAGCTGAAGAATTCAAATGGAATCTGTTCAGAGGCAGCAACACAGAAACCTCTACAGCCAGGCACAGAGCAAGCAGCAGAGGCACGGGCTAAGGCAGGCACCGAAGGCAGCCCAAAGTACTCCAACACTTTCATGCTGCCTATGCTTTATGTATCTCCTAGCAAACGTTAGCAGTGGATATCAAAAAGAGGATAAGTAACTGCATAGATTCTTGCTACAGAATTTGACATTTTGGATGGGAGGGAAAGGATAACTGGAAACAACATAACCAGCCTTCTCCATCATATAAAGCCCATGTCAATGGCTTCCTCTCAACATTACATGCTTTCCTCTTTCACAAGATGTCCAACTAGACAGAACTAAATCATCTTCTCTCAGAGTAGTACCTATCTTCACAGAAACCAATGCCACCAGCTCAGGAACATATTGAGGTCTTTGCTGAGGACTAGTATTTCAAAAGAGATGGGCTGTGGCTCATTCAAAACCTAATCCCATTAGCTACCTTTCATCCTTCACTGACCAAACTACACTGCTACAGCCTCACAAATGCTACAACCACTGTACAGTCACAAGAATTTAAATATTACCAATTGATTTCCATTTTCTTAGCATGAACAAGCTAATTCCTGCCTCCAGGGCAAGTTCACAGTTGGCATTCCACTTCAGGAATGCTTGCTAAGAAGTTCAGTTTCAGATCACAGTTATGATGTGATATAACCTTGGAGCCACTACTACACTACACAGCAGAATTCAAGAACCAATAAAACATTAAATAAAGCTACCTCACAGTCTATGATATTATCATATCATCCGATCCATCTACAATAACAGTCTATCAAGGTATTTTATTTAAGGGATACTCCCCTGTGACTGTTAATACTTTCCATAGTGAAACACCACTCTAGGAGAGCAGCAGTAGAAGAGCGGCTAAGGCAGGTGAGAGCTGAGCTCTGGCAGCTAAGCTTCATGAAATCTCACTCAGTGTAATTATGCTATTAGAACAGATGAAGCCGCTTCACAAACGAACTCTTAAATAGAAGTATGTCACATAATTAAAGTCTTCTCCACATTTCCAAAATCTTGTTGACTTCCGAAGTTTCTGTCCTGCACTGGGGAAATCAGCACCTCTGCGAACACCTGAACAGTTCCCCAGAGGCACATTCTCCATTCCCTTCCACAACGAGCTTGCCTCTCATGCATTTTCTGGGCAGCACTGCATCCTCTTTCCCGCTTTACATTTACTGCACGGGAGGTTGCACTTTCACATGCATTATAAACAGTTCCTGAGTCTGTCCTGAAGAAGACAGGGGTCTATAGATCTACTGTCACAGAAGAGATATGTGTTTCAAACCTTCTGTGACATTTAGTGAGCACTTAGACCATGGAGGAAGCACATACAGAATGAGGTTACTCAGAAGTCCAGTCTTTCCACAGCAAGCAGTACCCAACTGACTTGCAACAGAAACACAGTGCAGAAGCAGCCGCACGGTTACTTTCACCCTAGAGCCTTATCTTATTAAAGATCTGTTTACTGTAAAAAGGAGGATCAGGACACTACTCCAAATTCATGTTGCTGACCTTCTTCAAAAGGCAAAAGTAAGTTAACAGCAAAAAAAGTCAACGATGCATTTGAAGTTATGGTCCCAAAGCAACCGTCATTCCCAGGCAACTGCTGAGAAAGCCTTCCCAGAAAGAGCGATGCTGATAGTGAGAAAAACAAGCACACATCAGAGACAAGAAAAAATGTATTTTCCCATCAACTCTTGCTCATCATCTGCAGCTCTGAAGTCACCTGTCTCAGTCCCCACAGTTGTGCACCACTGTAAGCACCTCTGAAGGGTGAAGACATCGCAGAATAGAATTCACAGCTCTCCAGGAGATACCACAAGCAACAGAGCAGGATTAGGTCATGGGAACTTGAGCAGTGGGAATCAATCACACCTCCAGTGCCAGAGGAACTGGAGCATCTGCCTGAGATACTGTTTCCAAGGCAACCAAGCCAGTCTCTTATCACCATCACTCTTCTCATTAGAGCACAAGTGAGGGGTTACGGAGCTAATTCTAGGTGCAGCCGTAACCGATTCTCTAACCACTGCCCAGGCATCAGGGGATCATCAACACCCATTTTAACTGGCCCTGGGTTGGACACACGAGCATGTACTTGAGAAGTGAGCTCTGAACACGGCTGGAGTGATCGGAGGGAACAAGCACGAGGCGGCACCTCAGCTGCTGGGATGGGTTCATAAATTCGGACCCATGAGAGGTCACTGCCCTAACTCTTACTAGGAGAAACAGCATGCCCAACGTTAACTCTTCTCATCACAGAGAAAGGACAACACTCATCCACCTTCTTAATACATTTTTTTTTTCACAATGAAACTTTAGAATTGTGTTCTAGCTGTTTCTGGTCCAAGTATAGAAACAAGACACTGAAGTTCTGACTCAAAGACACATGACCTGAAACTCTGCCAAGGACCCAAACACTCACGAATGGGATTGCATACGCAACGTCGAGGGAAACGGCATCTGAGCAGATGCTGAACATTATACTTTGGAGTCACAGATCCCAATCAAGGGCTGGCTGTCAACACTCCAACATCATTACCTTTAAGAGGGTTGAGCAAGGCTTCAGTTCTATTCCAGTAAAAAGGCATAAACAGCCATCACAATCTGCATTATATAGCTCTGCTGGCAAACAAAGCAGAGATAACCACGGCTATACCGTTATCACCTTGCTAGCAGGACACTGTCTGACTAGGAGCAGGCTATGGAAAATCTCACAGAATGATGAAGCTCATTCTTTGAATAATGGCAAGTGTTCAGCCTCTGGTCTGAATCCATTACCTTGAAATAGCAAAGGAATCGTTCAAAAACTGAAAATGAAGGGTGTCAAACAGCTCAGTCCTTATGTCGAGCTTAGTTTGGATCTCCCACCAGGTGCAGGACTCACAGCAACTATGTTGAATTGCATTTATATGGATAAGTCTTGTTGGCAATGGCAGAACAGACAAACACCATCTGTGTTCACACAAAGAGAAAATATTTTATGTATTTTATGAGCTGCACAAAAGTGAATAAATGCCTATAAAAACAAAGTGAGGTGAGACAGAAGCATTTCACAAAGCTAGGTAACCACATCTTAAACCAGCAGACTTCATATGCAGGTCTCCTGTTGAGCACCAGGAATGAAAGTGGCATCTGTGCTCAAATTTTAAAGCTTCCTGCAGGTTCCTTGACAAACACTGATTTTCTTCCTCAGAGTTTCCGCTGAATTGAAAATAAACCATTTTTCATTCCACTGTAGCTCTCTGTCTACCACAAAGTAGCCAGGTAATTGCTATAAAGCCCAAAGGAAAAGCTCATAAAGACACACAAGGGGTCACAAGCTCTTGGTCAGCAGTGAATTAGAACAAAGATAAATCTGGGAAAGAAAGTAGGCAGCAGAATTATTCAGTGCCAAGAAAAACAAACAAACAAAAAAACCCAGTAGGTCACAGACCTACAAAACTGAGCTACATGTTCCTTGATCCACAGCCTGGCAGGCACATCACACCGCTGAGCTCTGCAGCACTAGAAGCTCCCATTAGCAGAGGTGCAACTTCATGCCACAGAACGGTCCCTCGGTGCCTCTGGGAAGCACAAGTGCCCCCCAGAAGGGTAAAATAAAGCGAAACTAAACCCACCTCTGTGAGCTGGCAAAGTGGAGAGCACCCAAGAGACTAAAAGACTAAAGCAGCCCCAAAACACTGTGTGCTACTTGTTACATTGCACACAGCAGGTCATGGCCTATGGAATTAGAAGTCAAAATGTAATTTATCCCTTTCACCAGTTTCAAAAAATACTTCAACTAGGTTTCACTTTATGGACTTCTCCTTGGAAACCATAACCTCATCACTTCTGTCACTTCAACAAGGAAAAGAGAGTCCAGAGGGTAGCTTACAACCCACACTACCAAGAGCTTTAGAAAAGCTGCCAAATGAACTCTCAGATTTTTTGATGAGTCTTGAAATAATAGAGGAGTGTGGAAGACTGAGAAATATGCTAGTGTTATATCAGTACTTTAAAAGGTTGAAATAGGATGAGACATGTCAGTCTTGTCAGTCTGACTTTGATTCCAGGCAAAATAATGAAAAAGCTGGTATGAGACTCAGTTAATAAAGGATTAAAGGAGGACAGTGTAATTACTGCCAATCAACACAGACTTTACAGGAAAATATAACTTGTCAAACTAACAACACTTTTTGGTGAAATTACAAGTTTCAACGTTAAAGGTAGCAATGTTGATGTAATAAATTTTGACACGGCGTTTTACTTGGTGCCACAAAGCACAATGATACAGCAGATCATCCCAGTTAACTGAGAGGCATAAACCCTACCAGTAGACGAGGAGTCAGTCAGAATGGTGCTGCCAGGACTCGGTTTTTGTTCTAAAACTAAATGCAAATTAGCTTTATGACATGTAGATATGTCTGTCACGTTGACTAGTACGGCTTTTCATTCTCCCCTTGAACTCCCACCTGCTTCATCCATCTGTTGTCCCTTTCTCACATTTTGCCTGGGAGTGCTCTGGAGCTCTAGCCTTGACCTAAGCTCCTGCCTAGCATCTCGGAGCCCCCCTGTACTAAAGGAGTTGTTACACTATGTTGATGTGCAATGCAATGCACAGATTTACAGGGGTGCTGTGTTAGCCTGTCTGCTTAGGTAACTTGTAAGTTTTAGTGGTTCATTAAACTAGGCTGCTCTAAGAATTTATTCCTTAGATGCTCTTACCTGGCCTGGAGCTATTGCCTGCAACATTCACATGAGAGCAATACTTAAACAACGGGAAGTTGTTTATGCAAAGCAGACAGCTGCAAGTAAATGCAGACAGAACTTGACAATAAGAACTCTGACATTTAGAAATTTAACATACCACAAAGCAATTCCCACACCCGTAAGATCTGTCAGCTTCTCTTATTTTCTCTCCTCATACAGCAATAACAGGGGAAGGGGGCAGGAGAGAAAGCATAATTGGGTATTTCCCCCAAACAGTTCTTACTGATATTTGACCACAGTTAGTGCACTGCAGGAGCCTACTGGTAGTGTTTAGCAAACTGTCAGATTAGGAGTACAGTTTCTTGGCATCTCTTCTCAAATGCTGGAGATGTTGCATAAGAAATATATTTGGCATTTACAAATTTAAACATAATTCTGGATACAAGGTTGGATCAGGCACGCTAAAGCACTCGAGCTTAGATTAGCCTGTGTTAATGGGAACATGACTGATTTTCCTCCAACAAGACTGGTAACCCTGGCCTTAAGTGCCAGTCTAGGGCTAATGTACTTGTCAGCTTGAGCGCAGAATTTTGCCATGGTAGTGAGAACTAAAACAGTTTGGCCTGGCCCAGGCTTAACTAAAAAGCAAAGTCTACTATAAGCACGGTAACTTTCAGGAGCTCTGATGTACCTTATTTAAAACGGCAATGCTGCTGACCAACTTGGCTTAACACGTGCAACCCTCTGATTATTTCACAATTCTAACCTCATTTTCTAGTTCTCATCTCCCATGGTTCCACCTAATATTTACGTCTTCAATTCTTCTAGTTTCTGTAACAACGCTAACGTGTTTTTAAACACGAGTACTGCATTCTGAAAGCTGAAATTGTGGCTATAAAGTAAAATAAACAGAATACCACAAGGAGCTATTGCGCTAGCAGAATGAATCATTTCTGTATTTAAGTCAATACCAGCCGTTACTGTGGAGTCCCAGCCATTTCCAGTGTAAGGCACCATGATGCAGGAAGAACCAACAAACATTGCCTTGAGTAAGCCCAACAAAGTACCAACAAAGTACCGTAACAGAAATGCCTGGCTTTGTCTCAGCACCCTATTATTACAACTTGTGTCTTCGTTTCCCAATCTTAGCTTACATGTAGCACCCATATGCATTTTGGGAGGCAAGTTGCCTAAACCAGGCAAGGGCAAGGGCAAAAAGCCAGGTTGTTTCTCCGCCACAAAGGAATAAGGGAAACTGTGCGGAGCTGAGGAGGAGCTGTGTTCAAGGCAGGTGTCTCCAAAGGCCGGGCTGCAGGGAAGCTGGGCAGTGTTGCCTGGCAGCAAGGCGCTCTCTGCAGCGTGCGGGCTCCACGTGCCAAAGCCCAAGCCCACACAGCGAGCGGGCAAGGGGGGGCCACAGGATCGCTCCACTCGCCCCTCGGAGAAGGGGCGGAGGTGCCTTGGACTCCAGCCTTGGGTTGCTCTCCTGTTATTACGGTGAAAGCAAGGGCTACAAACCACACAGGCACTCAAATGAGATGTCTGGACAGACAAAGATCCAGGAGATGCTTCTGGCTCTTAAGAGATGGGAATTAGCTACTGAAATTGTATTAAAAATAAATAAATAACACCACGTCTGGCACAAATACCATCTTATTAAACTCACTGTGCAGAAAATTCAGAACAATTTCACACTGAAATGTTTGGGAAAGCTACACCGATAGAAGCTCTTAAAACAGTTTAGACAAATCCTGTTAAAAATAGTTTAGGTATGGCTGATGCTGTCTCAGGATAAGGAAATGGGCTGCACAGCCCCTCCAGAGGCCTTCCAGTAACCCTCCTAGTGATGCTTCTGTGATTCATCTACAGAAGAGAAAAGCAGCATATCCCAACCTAACCATCCTACATCTTCCCTCTTTCTCCCTTAAGCTCCAAGATGCTTCCCCCCTGTCTTGGGGGGTTAATTGCAGAGAAATTCATATGTAGCCAACAAAGCACCCTCAAGACTGATGCCATCCGTAACGGTTTCATTCACGAGCTGCTCAAGTGCCATATTCCTCCTTTTCTGCAGCATTCCCCTTCATGCCCCACCTCCGCCTGCCCTTTAGGGCTCCCAAATGCCTGTGTGCTGTATGTGGTGGCAGCAGAGTTCTTAATATGCACTTATTAAGATCCTAATTGAATCCCGCACTGCCTTGTCTGTATCTTGCCAGCCGGAACACGAACAAGGCACCCTATAATTCAATTAGAAGGACTTGCAGCAAGCTGATCATTAGTCTGTCAGGTTGTTAAGAAAAAGACATCTAGGAACAGAGGAGGAAGTTAAACAAAGGGAGATTTGTTAACAGCAGCCCTCCCCAATTCATGCAGAGATGAAGTATGGAATCTGCAGTGCCCAAGCACTTGAAGGAAAGCTCACCACATCCCTGTCTAGTAGTCCTCTCTAAAGAGGTCTTTCCCTCAAGAGACTTGGATAACACTTCAGTGCTTGGAATCAGAGGTCTCCGGATCAATCCTTCTACACACAGAGTCATTTAAAAATACCACTAATGTACACCAATACTCCAAACAAGAAAATCTCATTACCTGCCAAAACCCTGTTGACAGAGGAATGGGTGGCCAAGCCAGGTTGTCCACGTTCATGGAAAATCCCAGCATAAGGCAAGTATTCTGGCAGCAAGAAGCGTCTGCAAAATAAAAAGTAAATTTATACGGTGAAAAAAATACCAAAGCACCAGAGCTCTTGAGAGTAACTTCTTTTTTGTGAGAACAGGACTGAATTGCAGCAGGTTACAGCACAGGGAAGTGTGAACTCCTCTGCTGAGCCATCCACTTCAGGCTTCAAACAAGAGGCAAGTTACTGATCAGATCCTCTCCAATCAATGTGGCTGTGTTGATCAACACTAAGCTTTCTAATTGCAAAACAGCAAGTCTTGCTGAGAATCCCAGGAGATTTTCCTCTCTCTTCTATTCTGCTTTCACACCATAGTCCCAGCTTACGGGTAAGAATTGCTAAGGCAAAACCCTCCTTCGACTGTCCAAGGATGAAACAACCACATTAACTTCCCAGCAAAGAGGTCTCAACAACTGCAAACCAAGCAAACAGCAGCTCAGTGCAAGAAAAAAATCACCTGAAAGTACCACAGAGCTGCAGTGTAACTGGTATCTTCCAGATTTTCACGCTCTTTCAGTGTGTCACACACACAAAGCCTTACCTGGGGACAAAGCGCCCCAGCGATGGCGCGGACATGCGGGCGTTCCGGGGAGCTCGGTGCCTGGATCGGTCTCCATTGTCCCTTCAGCAAAAGAGAAGAAATTATATATACACACATATATATATAAATACAAAAATAAACACACACATTGCACATTAGAAAAAGGAATCTATGTAATATAGGAAACTCAAATGAAAGAAAAATCCATCAATACCAATGTCATCTCGAGAATACCAGTGAGTTTTAATGGTTCTCTTGCATGAATTGTATGATTCTAAAGTTCTGAATTCATACAACTTCCTAAATTTTAATATGGGTCACCTGAGAAATAACATGCATCTTCCACACATTTTGACAGTGTCTCAAAAATATCGAACTGCAGAGAGGTGACAAAAATTCTGAAGAAACAGAAATATTTGAATTTGGACTTGGAGAGCAAAGACAAGTACACTACAGGCCTGAAGGGAACTTTCTCATAGACAGAGAGATCTGTTAAGTTTTACTCCTTCATTTCCAGCAGTGCTGCTAATGGATCATAACCTGGAGAATAATCTCTTGACCTCCCGTAAAATCTAGTTTAAATGCCATTATAGCTTAAGATAATCTCATCCTTCACAGGCTTTTCCAGGAAGCTCAGAAATATTAAGTGATATCAGATAAAAATACAGCTCCTTGAAATCCCTCACTCTGTTCCACAATAAATGTGCCTTGTGGGAAGGAAGTGGTCCTACAGCAGACAGGAAAATCTTCAACTTTCTTTCTCAGGAAAGCAGCACAGCCCTAGAACAGGTGATCCAGAAAGACTGTGGAATCGCCAACCTTGCAGGTCTCAGAACTCAGCTAGACCTGACCTAATGTCTGCAACAGCTCCAAATTGAGAAGGAATCTCCAGAGGCCCCAGCCAACAAAATTTCTTTAATACTTCATCCATATGCTGCATACTACTTACATTCAGAGGTAAAATTGCAAGAAAATTAGCAGGACTCCAACAGGATATCAGTTCCTGAGCTCTGCAACTGATCTCCCCAAGGCTTTATTCTCAGAAGTTTCCTTTCTGTGTGACCTTACACAAGTGGCAAGTCTGCTCTCCGTGCATTCCAGACCCTCATCTGTAATTGAGTGGTGCTTATCTCCTTCCCAGGCATTTGCAGGAGAATATTATTTGCAGAGTCCTAGAATCACTAGAAAACGAAGCATTCCTTCTGCAAGACACTAGCAGCACATTCCTAACCCACTCCAGCAAGCTGTGTGTGTGGGGATGTTTTTTTAAAGTCAGTGAGCAAGAAACGTGGGCTGAGAAGAAAGTCCATTACGTGGCTGTTTCCCACACATTTGAGGAACCAAGAACACAAGAGCAGAGGTTGTTCTGCAAAGCTCATTAGCATTTCAAACTATTCCTCCCAAACCAAATCTAAAATCAAAGCTCAAGCTTCCACTTCTCCTCCCATTTCACTGCAGACGCAGCGCGTGCAGCTTGCAGCCAGAGACACAAAGCTCCTTGCCCTGAGGTTTCTGTGAAACCAGCAGGATTCCTGAAATCAGCAAAGCAAAAGCTGCCGTCGCTCTTTCCTTGGAGGCCGCCAGCCTATTAAGGAGGGGATCAATAACAGAGGGAATACTGTGAAGTCAAGTGCTGATATATCAACCTTTCCTGCCAAAGAGAAACAGCTAAAGGGGACAGCAAGTGTCATGTTCCAGATCTTGCCACACACAGTTGAAGACAGTAGAAGTCAGGCAGGCAATACACTTTTTAGAAGTGCTTGTTACTGATTTTGAAGTGATGCTGATGCACAGCCCTGTGAGTAAAGGAGCAAAACTGGCTTCAGAATTTGCATTCACTTTGGACATTTACCAGAGTTAGAAGATGCTTGACAGCCGAGTAGCAGCAAGATGAACAAGAATAGGACTGTATGAAGAGGAAGAATTTTCCAGTTAAAAAGAATTTCCATAACAGATTTTAAAAGGAATAAAGAATTAGCTTTTGCAAACTGAAAAAAAAAGTAAAGTCCCTCCTACATGTTACTTGTCAAGAGACCTAATTAAACTAATTATTTATATTATTTTCTGGAGTTTGGTCTTGTATTTTTGTAATGCCACTAGCCAAATTTCTTTGTACCTGCAAAATAATTTTGGACACATAATCCAGGCAGCTAGACTTTCTCATGGTCTAGGAGCACTGGTCCTGTACTGTCCCATTCATGTATATGCATCATTTACCATAAAAAGCCTATATGAGAAAAAAAAAAAAAAGACTAAACTTCTCTTCATTTACACCTTAACAGACATAGCAACCTATTTTCTCCCCATCCAACTCCCACATTATCCCCCTAAAAAGCCAAATCATTACTGCCCTATACTCAAGTCACAGTATTTGGAATGAGAAACAGTGACTATCCTCTGAGCGTGCCAGAATTTTTGTTTACCTTAATCCATAAGGAAAGCATAAGATGCAATCCTGTAGCCATCCATGTGAAAGAGCAATATTACCCAACAATTATTCTGAAATATTAATTTACAGCATCATTTACATCTAAACTCTCATGCTCAACTCTAAGAGCGCTTCGAGCACCTACTGCTGAGAAGCTGGAACAGCCGAGGTGCCAACTGAAGATTATTTCAGCGCCTTCTAAAAAGGAAAATAAGAAACCCTACAGATCAGTGAAGATAGGTGGCACTTCGCGTTATTTCTGTACCGCATACAGCCTGCTAACAGAGGGACGAGCGCAGATGTTAACACGACTGGCACGCCAGTGTGAAGCACTCCTGCAAGAAAGGAAACATTTCCAAAGGTCTCTGAAGCCCAAGTGAAGATCTTGCATTCTGCTTTCTGCCTAGTGTCAGCTTCCTACAGATGCATCAGCTAATGATTTACAGCATACAAACTAATTCCATAACACAACCTGAAAGAACGGGTCCCCCAGAATAGTAAAAATTCTCTTCTGAAAACCAAGCAAATAACCCTCTTGCAAACACCAGTGAGACAAAAAGATACGATAACTAGAGATGAATGGGGTCGAGTCTAGTTGGAGGCCTGTGGCCAGTATTGGGTTCAGTGTTGTTCAACTATTTAATCAATGGCTTGGACAAGGGAGTAGAGTGCACCATGAGCAAGTCTGTAGATGACACCAAGCTGGGTGGAGCGGTCGACACTCCGGAGGGCTCTGCTGCCATTCAGATGGACCTGGACAGGTTGGAGAGTTGGGCAGAGAGAAACCTCATGAGGTTCCACAAGGACAAGTGCAGGGTCTTGCACCCAGGGAGGAATAATCCCAGGCACCAGTACAGATTAGGAGTGGACCTGCTGGAAAGCAGCTCCACGGAGAGCAATTCGGGAGTCCTAATTGACAAGTTAACCATGAGGCAGCAGTGTGCCCTCGTGGCCAAGAAGGCCAATGGGATCCTGGCCTGCATCAGGAGGAGCG
>JAUBOD010000560.1:5534612-5553998 GCA_032353885.1 Nothura maculosa
GATAAGCCACTTCCTTGCTTGCACTCTCTATCCCTATTCATATTTATCCCATATACAGGAATAATTTGCAGTTGCACAATTTCTGTGCAGAAACAAAAATCACAATTCAGGACTCCATCCAAAAAAAAAAAAAAAGAAAGTTTCAAGGTGCATTAGTTTCTTTACACAATAATTGAGAAACTTTTGTTCTGTTAGGAGACGGGGAAAAGACCGAGTAGAAACAACACTACCCCCTTGTGGCAGAAAGGCGCTATGGAAGCGACACAGGTTCCAAGAAACTTGTTGCAGAGAAAATGAGAGGGAAACAAAGGAGGTTTGTCCCAGGCACAGCAGGCAGGTGTGACAGGCGCTGGGATTGCAGCACCCAGGGTGGGCAAGAAGGGCTCTCGTGCTGCTGCACACAGGATTGAGGGACACGACAGACCAACATCTGGCTATGGGAGGTGCACCCACAGGTAGAGCTCATTTCTACACCTTCCTTAAGGGAACACCACACAACACCACCCGCTAGCAGCGCTAAAGAGCGGTTCACGCTGGCGATCTCATTTATGGCTGTCTCACACAGGCCTCGAGGTCTGCAGTGGTTGCTCAGGAAGGAAGACCGGCCTCGTGCCGCAGGACACAAGCAGGACGGACAGCGATTTTCAGACAAGAACTAGCAGCTAAAAACAAATTTAATCCTGGACTCCATTACACGACGTTCCAGCAAACACTGTCTGCAAATGTCAACAGTATACACTGTTCCCAACAAACTAAAATATGTTAAAAAACAAAAAATAAAACCCAAAACAAATACACAGAGTGCTTTGAAGTCAGCTGTGCAGTGTAGACTGTTATCTGCACAGCACTGTGGACTCTTCATTTCTGTACACTAGCATATTAATGGACTTTACACAAATCCCACCAGTCAATACAAACTCTCTAATGCCCCCTCCACATTCCTCACTGTGTGGCAAAACCATTACTGGGTTAGAAAGGTTTTTTAGTTTTACAGATAATCTCACTAGTTCATCTTGGTTGCCAAACCAAACAGATGAGCGTGACCAAATCATTATGGGTTCTTCCAACATAGGCACAGGGGTTACTCAGAGCACAAATTACTGAATTTGTCCTCTAGGATGAGTGCAAGGGACTGGAGAGAGAAGCTTGAGATTCAGCTGCCAGACAACGCTTCTTAATGAAAGGATATAGACGATTAGAAGCCTTTCCTCATCAAACACAGGATCCATTCAAACCTGTCTGGCAATAAGACAGAGCTCACCTGTAATTTACAGTAATCCCTAGTCAAAATAAACAGGTAACCATTAAGCAATTTTCCCCCTTCGTACATTATAAGCAGCTCATTTTTGAATGCACTGAGGATCGCTTTGACCCTGTGAAGGTCTCTTTGCCTTTCTAGGGTGGTTTCATAGGGTAAGGTTTGAAACGTGAACAGGGAGACGGAGAGCTCCTAGTTGCTCCTTGCCTACAAACATTCTGGTCTGGGGTGTCGTGCCAGAACCTTGAATCAACACTATATCTAATAATAGAGGAGCTTTGCTTCTGTGAAATACCACAAGAGTCCCGGAGAAGTCTCTGATACCAAAGTATTATTGCAGACACGTGAAGATCAGGATCGGTTTTATTGGGCACCGTTCGCACCATTTCTGTCACTAACAGAAGAGCTGAAATGTGTTTCATGGAAGGTCACTGCTCCCAGCTTCTCTAGAAGCTAGAACTAGCTATGGCCAAACAAGGAGCTCGTTAGAAGGATCTGCTCCCATCCCCAGCTTTTCATTATAAGCTTGACTCGGCCCACACGGCAGCAGCGTCTCAAAGCACTCACAGGGCCTTTTTCCCACACCAGGATTATCCTACCAACACAACGCTTTCTCAGCCCATTTTTTAAATACCAGGAAGTTATGGAAAAATTAAACTGTCTGTCATCTGTTATACAATTATTTCTCCTTCATCCAGATCTTGCCAACAGCTTCCATCACCAATTCAATGCAGCGTACTTCCCATGACACAACTCCAGGTATTTCCAAGGCTTATCTCACTTTGACGTTAAAAGTGAGGCAAGGAGATCCAAAGGGGAAAAAAAAAGAAAGCCCAAGGCTTGAATTACTGCGATCAGCCTGGCTCGGGAAGTGGCTCGGGAGGCTGAGGCTGGGTCTGCCCAGCTCCTGCACGCGGCAGAGCAGAGTCCGTCCCGCTCCCCGGCTGCCTCGCCCGGGGCCTGCGGAGCCGACGCGCTGCTGCCGACCCAGGTGCCAGAGCTGCCGGCCAGGAGCAGCTTCACGGCGTGCTCGTCAGTGCCCCTGTGATGAGCCCAGGGTAACTAGCCCAGCACCACCAGAAAGGGCAGGATTCTCTCCCTGCCCAGCTGGCACGGCTGCATCAACAGATTCAATGGGGAACAACCTTCATTAAACTACCTATTAACTTAATTGACCCTCTACAGCAGCGTCCTCCCAGCGAGCTTCATCTCGGCCAGGCAAGCCAGGTCAAGGACTGGACCTTGCCCATAAAGAGTGAGTAAGAACATACGTGCAAGTTTTCAGATGCAATTTTTATCCAAAGTATTTTGGCTAGCGTGTGAATACAGAGCTCTCCTGCCCAATGAGGACATCTAATGGAGAGAGAAAGAAATACAGAAGATAAAATGATGGTTATAAACTAGCACACTGATGAACTCCCAACACGGAGTCCGAACCTACTGAGGCCCACAGGCAAAAATGACACTGCCTGAAAGGGAACATACAGACACATCACACGTTTCCTCAGGGGTGCAGGTCCCACCTTCCCTCCTCTGTTTTCCCAACACCTTCAGCATTACATACATGTAACTTGTGACTCTCGGTCACTTCGCACACTTCCAAAACTGCAAAAATTAATGGACCTTTTGCACTGCTCTGGGCAGAAGCGGCGGCAGCACCACCCACTGCGGGAGCAGGCCCTAGGTCCAGAAGATGAGGCTGAGCTCAAGGATGTCCATTCTAGGGAAAAACGAGTAGGTGGGTGTCTGCTGAGCTGTTATTACTCTGCAAGGCTGGAGAAAAGCAGCTGGTTTGGGAATACCAAAAAAATGCACTTGTAGGATTCATCTGATTCATCAAGGATTGCTTTAAAGGGGGAAATTTCATGGTTGGACCTCTGGATTGTTTCAATGCGTTCAAAGTTAGCAGGAAAAAGAAGTTTCCCTTCAGAGAAATTGCTATAAGCATTTAACAGATTCCTAACTGCTTCCACTCTCCTTATCTCGCTATTCTACAATCCCTGTAAGTTCAGTTAGAAGGGAAGCAGAAGCTCTCAAAACATCTGTTCTCAAATAAAACCTGATGATAGAGGAGGAGAACGAGAAAGCTGGAGTCCCTAGATGAGCTTTGCAGCAAATTCTGCAAAAGGACTTCACTGAAGTTCTTGCTATAGGAGTTCCTTTGGAATTAGGCTCACATATTGCATTGTTTGCTCCAAATTCATACACCTCAGCAAAAAAGAGCATCTGTTTGCACAGGTGACCGGGTAGGCAAATAACCACATACCAAGAGGCTGCAGCCAGCAGCAACCACCAGCTGTGAAAACCAAAGTGCTCCAGAGCCTGAGCCCCAGGATTGCAGCTGTCGGGCTGCAAGCAGCCCAGCCCAGCCCAGGGGAGCTCGAGCAGACTGCCCAGGCAGGGATTCCGGGGATTTTCAAACGACACGGGGCCTGCAGAGCTAGGATGATAATATCCACGGAGCGCACTGCATCTCACCACCCAAGTAAGTGCCAAGAGAGGGGTGAATAAAAAGGCTATTTCCCCTCAGTACTTGTGACAGTACAGGGACTTAGTCCAGAGAACAAACTACACAGTGGGGATATTATAAGCACGCACAGCTACTTCAAAAAGAAGAAGAAAAAAGTGAGACATGCTCAAATGTCATTTTAAAGCTAGATTTGTCAGCTCCTTCTCACCTCCCTATCCCTTTAAAAGGAATTTAGAGTCTATCTGATTTAAATCAATGGCAGGTAAGTTTAGGCCCAAGGAAGAAGCCGTTATCATGTAATCAGCTTGAGGCTCTCACTATAGTAGACTATAAAAAGTGGGGCAGGGATTTAGAAGCAGCTGAATAGTTTCATGACCACCACCATTTATTTGCTATGCAACTAAGGCAACAAGAAAGGCAGCTAGTGTTCAGCTTGAGTATAATCAGCTTATCTTCAGGAAGAAGGAAAGAATTCCCTTTCCGCAGGCACTCCTGTGAACAAACCCCATTCAGTTAGTTGCATTTGCATCAACCTGGAAACTTCATTTTCCCAAAGCACAAAGCATCCATTTCCCAGAAACTGGAGGGCTGCAGCTTTCCTCTGACAACCTCACAAGTCACTGACACCTGTCTCAGGGGAGGGATGTCCAACCAAAGTCAGGAGGGACACCCTAAAATACCAATGCAGCTCAAACAGCAGCACATAAAAGTACAGTCAGCTCTTCACGGTGCAAGTATACTTTAGGTAATTCACTTTCCTGTAACATATATCAAGTTTTCAAAGTCTCTTCAAAAACTAATCACCTTTCTAAAGAAAAAGATTCAAATTGCTAAATATGGCAGCACCCAAAGTCTTCAGCAATCAAGTCCTAAAGAGCTCACATGTCAGGTGAATAGGAGGAACAGTCAAATCTCAGCCTCTGTCACAGGCCAGCAAACCACATGGGTTTGATCAAGCACTCAGGACTAAAGTATGTTCCTAAACGTCGGACAGAAAATTCTGACTAATCTTACCCAATGTTGTAACAGCAAAGAAATATTTGTTAGCCCTCCTATTTTAGCACCCACAACCTTGACAAGACACATCGCTTGTGAAGAAACTGTCATTACTGTTGCTTGATTTTCCCAGAACTAGTCCCAGGGCAGGCTCTCAGCAGGCACCCTGCATGCAGTATAAGGACAGTGAAGTAGCTCCTGTGTTCCCAGGCTCCAGAGTGCCAGGGAAATAAGAGGAGAACAGTTTGTCCCAAAGAACTGCTATTGGAGCCTGCCCTTTGGCCTGTCTGTACTGTCCATAAGGGGCCTTCTTTCCACAAGGGGTCTGGCGTCTGCCCTTACAACCTTCAGAATCTATCTGTAGTGTGACAGTGGCAACCATAAAACACATCAATGCAATGGCTCTATTTGCACCTACATAAACAGCACATGACCACGTGAGAAATGGGGATTGAGCTCCGAAAATATGGAAAAACTCAGACCAGAAGGGGAAAGGTTTAAGAACAAATTGGGAGGAAGGCAGAGGCGCACATCTTACCTCCTGAGCGAATCCTCCTCTGAGCTTTCCTCAGGCATTTCCTGGTTTAAGGCCTCCTGTGATACATTCCCAGGTCTGCTTGAAGCCGACTGGCTGTAAACTCTTTCCCAGTGCCCCGTCTCCTGGTTAAAGACCACTCCCACGGTCCTCTCCTCCTGCGGGGTGGAAGAGCTGCCCAGCTGCAGCCTGCCAGAGGCAGAAGCTCTGCCCTCGGTTCTCTCTGCAGGCTGCACCTGGCTGGCATTTGGAGGCACACCCTCAAACGTGCTTTGGACCTGCCCTGGTGTGTAGCTAGGCGTGCTTCTTTCCCAGCGCAGCGTGTCATTGTTAAAGGTCAGCAGGTTATGACAAGCGCGACAGCGGTTCAGGTGACCCCGGGACAAATTGGAATTGTTTTCACTGCTGTGTGGAGTCGGCTGATGGGAGGGACCAGGCCGATCAGGCTCAATGTTGTTGTTGAGCATTTCTTGAGCCTGTTGCGACTGGCTGGGCTCCCCACCAATCCCCTGATCTAACTCCTGCAGCCGGTCATATTCCAGGAAGAATCGCCTCAAATCACACTGGAGCTCATTACGGATGCTGGCCGGGTTGCTCGGGCCAGCGCTACCACCACCGTCCGCCTCAGCCCCCGGGGCTAGGAAGCCCCTCCCTTCTGTAGCAGAGGTATAGACTGATGCCTGGGAACCTCCCTCCTGCTGCCTCAGCACGGACAGCAAGCTCACAGACGAGGCACTGGTCCTAGGGGGAGGCATGGCTTCCAGCTCTGAGCGAGAGCTCATGTTCAGCACTGTCCTAGACCAGTCAGACCCACCCAGGCCCGAAGCCATCTCTCTCGCGGACTGCTGGTACCGGGACTGGTGGCCTGCCAAGGGCCCGCTGAGGGACCGTCGTGTGGGGCCCAGGCTAAGGTTGCGCAGGGTGTTGCCAGCAGTGCTGCTCTGGACTGTGCTGAAAGCAGAGGGCCTGTTAAGTATCCCCTGCTCCTCCTGTGCTACAGATGCCTGCTCTGGGGGTTGGTAAGGCTCTGTCTGCACAGAGGAGAAGGAGGTGCCAGTGGCCCCAGAAGACGTGGAGGGCGCATTTTCCTGGTGTGGGAAGAGAGAAGAAGGAAGTCTTGCACTAGAGCATCGGCTGCAAAGGCACAACATCCCCAGGTGCTGGCAGCACTCTGCTGTGGGGTAGCTGACACGCTCCCGGAGCCTGTTATAGGCAGATGCCCTCGTGTTCTCACTGGCTGGAGGCGGAGGTGGTGGTGGTGGAGGCGGTGGAGGGGATGGGGTAGCAGAGTCTTGCACGCTGTTTTGCTCTCCCACCTGTATGCCAGAGGAGCGGGAGGACAACATATGCAGGAAGTTGTGGAGGAGAGGTGTGCGCCTCACAGGCTGAGATGGGAGGATAGCACGCTGGCGATAGTGCGGCATCTCCGTGTTGTCCACAGAGATTTCCACTTCCTCATCGCTCTGGAAAAGGAAGCAATCAAAGTTCAGTCACCTCACAGCCAATCGCTGTCCCTACAAGCAAAGAGAAGCCAGCTAGCATCCCAGAAGAGATGGAAGGATGTAACAATCTTCTCCCAAGAGAGAGGAAAAAAGGCCCGGCCTTCGCTTGCAGGAAGTCAGCAGTTCCTTTTATGGATCCAGACAGCCTCTTCCTACAACCCAACAGCTTCAACAACACACCAGGCCTACCAACAGAAGCATCTGCATCTGAGGGGAGCACTCTTAATACTATGTAGCTTAAAGGGCAATTAATTCAGCACAATGTCACAGCACAATAGAGAAAGGAAGATCAGTGAGGCATCTGTCCCGCCATCAATGCAAAGGACAAGGCAGGACAAAAGCACTTGAGAGGACTCATCAATAACCCCATGCATCAATATTGTGTTTATATAATATATGTATTATGAGAACACTTATGTGACCAATTACAGCGAGACAGAATTCAGCCTAGGATGGCTTCAGCACATGAGAAAAAGCTGTTTAGAAAAGCACAAAGCTGCTTAGGAACAGATTAGGGTTAACATATGCAGAACATCTCATAATCAGTGAATCAATAAAAATTCTGCTGTCACACCTACCTGTTGATTGGAAGGGTTAACAATTGCTGTGAGCAAGTAGTGCCCCAAGGGATCAAACCGTACCAGCCTGAAACAAAAGCAGAACCAGAGTATCAATCATCAGTCCACATTCCACAGTGGCACAGGAAACTAGACACAGTAGGAAAAGTCCCACGTGAAACATTCTCGAGGAGCACATGACTACATCACAATCTGTGTTTCTGAAGGATGTCAAAGTTCATGCATTAACAAGACAACAACATATGTGTCCAGCTGAAAACTGCCACTATTCTATAGTTGACAGCAATACTAAATAGAAATCAAGAGATGGAAGCAAATATTCCTGTATCCAATTAAAATAGGAGATTTTAGGAAAGATACAAATACGTATTACATACCCTGGATTGCGGTACAATGGGAAAGATTATCAACCCTTGAATGTTATCTCATTGCCTCATTATGAATTGCTCGAAAGAAAGCATCAAGTTTCCAGTCACACAGTTTTCTTTAAAACTGCGCTGGAGCAACAATTCATCACACTTTTGGCAGCTTCTGTCATGGAAGTTTAACTACTAAGCTTAAAAACAAACCTACAGTAGGTCTTGGGAGCATCTACTGGGCACAGAGATGATTATAAATGTGAACAGTCAAACTGATCTACTATTTCCAGTTGTTTTTATCCTGCCAACAGGACTTTTGTTCTGCCTTTTTGGTCAGGAAGCTATGAGCAATGCTGCTCTCTGCTGCTTCACCATGAGAAGGTGGAGAGCATCCAAGAGGAACCCCCGCCACCTCCAAGCCTTTTCACATACAAATGTTCTTTTCCCCTGGAAACAGGCACTCACCGGACCCGCTCCATTTCACTAGCTGTTTTCACCACTGCAAAAGGCTCCCGACGACTCCAGTCCCAGAAATGTATCTCATTGGCAGTGGCAATCAGCAAGAGCTGAGCCGTAGGATGAAAAGCAAGCGATGCAATGGCATTGTTGCTATCTGTAAACCAGCTCTCACTTCCACCCTGAGTGAGGAGTCAAGAATCACAAGCAGTTTATCACACAGTTTAACATCAGTAGGTTTATCATTTCAAGGCCTTGGATGGCACCAACATGCTTTACTGGCAACAACAGCAGCTGCTCTCATTAGAGGTCATGTCCAGAACACAGCACTGCTTGCAACAATGACCACAGATGGGCTGCTGGAGATAAGCGAGCCCAAGGAGTGTGTACAAACAGTATATTTCAAAGCAACACTGAATTTCCGAGCAATCAGCTACGTGTACATATTTTGTCTATGAGCCAACCAGTAGGCTAGGCAAAACTGACAAGGCAGCAGCTTCTCTAATGAAAAGTTAAAAAAAACTCAGAAGGATGAAAAAAACGAAAGTCTTTTATATAAACTTGACAGACCCTTCACAAAAAAAAATTAAACCCAAAAAACTCTAGCACTGTTTGTATCATTTAAACACCTGAGCAAGGCTAAGGAGCACAACCTACCTGTCTGAATCCATGGAAGAATCTGTCACCTCCTCTCAAGGGAGAAGGAGGCTACAATCTGTTGCACAGTTTTAGTGGCACAGCCCAGCAACTTACAAGCAGCTCTTACCAGGCAATGTTTGGGAAACAAACTCTCACAAAACAAAGTCACCACCCTCCGAATATCAGAGACACATGTGTTTCTGGAAAGACTTAAAAACTTACATGTAAATCCCAGATTCTAACCTCCCCATCTAGGCATCCTGAAGCAATGAGGCCGGGGATGGTGGGATGGAAGGTCACACACCAGGGAGTGCGGCGATGTCCCACCAGTGAATGAACACACTTGCCCGTTTTCACCTCTGTGATGTAGATGTTATGATTCACGTGTGTGGAAGCCATCAGGGTCCTGGGAAAGCAAAAGGCAGGAAAAACATGAGCATAAGTATCACAAAATCAGACTGCAATGAGCTTCACTCTCAAGAGGGTCTGTTCACACCTATCCTAGCCAGCAGCTTTCCCTCACATAGTCCCGCACTCCAAGGTTAAGAGGGTATCGCATCACCAACTGCCTCATAGCTTCATGTGGCCAGATTTCTGGGTCTATGTGAACAAGAAATTAGCAGGTCTGAAGAACAAACCTGATCTTGAAAGTCAACATCAACATGTATCCCAGGAGGAATTTGATGTGTCAGAGCTCAGGGCAATTCCCACTTCTTCTCCACACCAGCTCAATTACTGATAAGTCAAGTGACACTAACAAAGATGCCTCCTCCCTTTTTTCCATCGTGCACATCATTGTGCCCTGTTCTTTAATCTTCAGCATCCCAGGATACATGACCCCCTCATTTGGTCTGTTGTGCTGTCTTGGTTCAATGCTGAAACACCCTTTACTCTCCCAAATTATTTGTTAAATCCCAAAGTGGATGGACAAAATCTTTTCCCCTAGAACTATGCATCACTTAGGTACCTCAGAAATTAAACACCAGCTATGCTTGAATCTGTAAGATGGAGTGCAAATTCGATCCATGCATGTTAAAAATCAGGTTTTCCCTCAGCTGATCGGGACTGGACAACTCAAGGGGCACAAGCCTCCATAACCTCTGTGTGCGCAAGGAGACTGTTGGAACAGGGAATGAATTAGGAGTTAATTACCTGTCTGGACTAAACGCCAGCAAGAAGGTAGAGCGTGGACTGTCTGGCAACTCAACTTTCTGAAAAAGCCAACAAAGCAGGAAGTGTTGCAAGTGTCATATGATCACATTTTAACTCTAAGCCACACAAACAAGAAGCAGAACCCCCTACAGGAACAAATCTATCATGACATTGCCACAGGAACTGAACAGAGCCAAAGGGCAGCATAACCAATGTCATACAACCATGGAATACTTTATTTCAAATCCCTCCCTTCCCCAACACCAAGATCAATCAGGGCACCTCAATTTCACAAGCTTACCTTGCCCTCCCACTTCATCCATCGAGTTTTGTCCTCTACCAACTCCTGCAGGAGCCGCTGAGCGCCCAAGGCTTGGGTGCCGCGTTCCCTGCCCCAGAGGATGCGGACAGCGTTCTTCTCCGGTACGACCTTCATGGCTTCCAGCTGCTAACGTTACACTAAGGACTGGGAGAAGACACCAGCAGGTCCAGGTCACAACTGCCACCAAGCTACCAACAGGCTGTCCACATTTCAAGTGTTTTTCTTCATGGAAACCTAGAAAGAGAAAAGAATTTTAAGAGAGTCTCCGAGGAATTATGCAGATTTTACTAACAGTAATTATTACCACTGGTAGGTCAGATTATTAAAATTCCTTAAGTCCAAATTACTTCCAAGTCCATCACAAAAGTTTACAATGTATGGAAGCAGACATATACCAAACTAATAAATAAATAAATAGATAAATAAATAAAACCACCTTTTCACTAAGGGCTGCAGGGGCATGTAGAACAACTCCATTATGTGTAGGGTTAGATGACTCATTTAGCCTTTCTGCCCATCATCTTTTCATCTACACCGTTCCTAGATCAACAATTCACCTAAGTAATGCACAAGTACAAAGACTAATGTTTTGGCATATATCAAGCTGTTAAGGAAAAAACAGTATTACTAGCTATTTTCTAGAAAAACATTAATCTTTTGAAAGAGCCACATACCACAGCCCTCCCAATAACCAAGCAGCTTTCAAATGATTTCTGATTGGGGTTCATTATCAAAAGCTCTCCAGAAATGAGGAGTTCCCTGGAATACATAAAGCAGGAAACACTGATACAGTGCTACTATCTTTTGATCCCAGCTGGACACATATTACTTTAACATCCCTTCAGAGTGTAAAGATCTAAAGACAAATCCTCCTTGGCTCATGTTCCATTGAACAAAACCATCAGTGTTCAGTAGAGAAGGAAGTGGCGATAGAACAAGGAGAAAGAGGTCCCTATACTCACAAGAAGATGAATGATTAGATGATGGAACATAGAACCATCATGAGCAAACTCTCCTCTCCTTTCCTTTCCTCTCCCTCTCTCCCCACAAACACCTCCTGAACTGATGATTTAAGACAGCTGCTGCTTACAGCAAGGAGCTGTCTGAAGAGATAAGCCAGCAAAAGGAGTTCTACTGAAGCAGAGCAGTTTCCATTTGTAAAAACAAAATAAATGATGCTGAAGTGAGGAACAGTTACACACATCCCTTATTAGTGAAATTCACCACAAAGAAACCCAAGCAAGTCAGAAATTCCCTGATGCTCAATGGGAACAACAAGGAGAGTGGCTCTTTCATAAAGCCTAAATTCTTCAGTGTAGAGTCAGTCTTCTTGCAAGAACCTCCCTGAAAGTCAGCTAAGCTTTAGGTAGGAATTATCCTACAGAATAAAGTGTTGTTGCAATGCAATACAACCCACCTGATGTCACGTTACAAGAGAGTTCTCAGAAGCAACTGTACAGATGAAAGAAAGCCCAGATCATAACTAGAGCACACAGAGTCAAGAAGAATCGCTACATCAAGATCTCTTCTCCCTCAACTCTGGTAAATACTCATGTGGAATCTGCAAACATTATCAGTCACCCATGTTGAAAAATGCATTTATTCAAACTGAAAGAAGTATGAAAGAGAACAGCTCAGAACTCTACAGGCAACAACGTATCTCATTTATGGGAGGAAGCTAAGCCTTGTTTCATGCAGTAAAGTTAAGGTGACTGTAGCTATGGGTTCTTTACAGGTATATTCAGGGTGCAAGTAACATGACAGCCAAAGAAATATAAGCCTGACACACAGGGAAAGCATGAAAGATTAACTGAATAAGATGGAAGTCAAAAGAGATTACAAAAACATCAAACTTTGGAACAGCCTCCCAAGAGGTGTAAAGGAAAACTACCCAAATAGCTTAAGAAATCCTTATCAGTCCACAAGCAGGATAACCCAATTACTCTGGAAAAAGTATAGGCTCTACCAGCTTGGGAAGTCTGAGTCCTATCAGAAGTATTTCCTGAAGTTCAAGAGCAACAAGAAAATGAAGACATTTAACAAATATCTTAATGGCTATTTATGTCATGACAAGGCTGCATATTGTAAAATAAAGAAGCAAATCACCTCTATGACTGCATTTAGTGAATACACAACTGCATCATATAACCACCTTGTACAAAGATCAAGTCATCTCTACAAAATAAAATCAAGAATCTATTTTAAGCCAATCTATCTAAATCTTCACAAGTTCGTACTAATCTGCTGAACTAATCTGGACATACGATTACATTCACACTTGATGTTCATCTCTTAAGGACTCATTTTTCAGCTGTTTTGAACCAACTCACCTGCTCACCCAACCCAGGAAGAAAAAAAAAACAACAGAAAAGGAAAAAAAACCCCTCCCAACACTAAAGCCTCGACAGGCTCCTGCCAACTTGCTCTCTGTTTTTAAAAGCTGGGACCTCACCAAAAGGCAATGTCTCCTTCTTGAGCAGAGCTCACATTTCAGAGTCATCCTGGATTCCTTTGGGAGCCAAGTTTAATTCCTACATCTTACGGGAAGGGCTGACTCCTCTCTCTTGGCTAAATGAAAACCTGACTGCAGTCGTTCTCCACTGGTTGTTGCCACATGCAGCAGCACTTGGAGGCTGCATTTACTCCTCCATTTGATGGCTCTAATTTTCTTTTCCTTTGCTAGTGTAGACACACTACTAGGCTCACTTCAAAAAGAAGTATTTCACCTTATATATATCAAATCATCTACCCTTTTTTTTAAATAAAGGAACTGATTCCTTTTGTAATCAATTAAAGATAGCCAGCAAATCTACATGGTTTACTGAAACACCAAAAGCAGAGCATGATGTAGTAAGTAATTAAATATCATTAGCAGACAAAACACTGAAGTCCCAGCGATATTTATAGCCCCCGGTAGCCGTGTGACTACCAAAGCCTAAAGGGAGCTCCGGGGCCTTGCACACGCTGCTGTGGCCCAGCACGAGGGCAGCCTGCAGGTCTGTCCGGAGCAGAGCTGCAGCGACTCGGGGCAGCGCTGCAGGGCTACAAGGTGCAGAGCTGGCCCAAGCGAGAGGCAGCTCACGAGCAGAACAAGAAACTGCTCCGGGACTGGCACATCCCCTCTCTCGCTGAAGTCAATATGACCTAAAGTGGTGTCCAGTAACGGGCAGATTAATTGATGCCCTGGATTTGGCCCAGGGCACCTGAGAAATTCAGAAAGGGGGAAGACCGAGATATTTCTACAACTGGCATCTCTGTGCCCTTAACATTTTTTTTTCCCTTCAGGGCATCTCAGGACAGCGTGCTGGGCTGTTTACAATTTTGGCAAGAGCATTACAGAGCCCAGCCCCAAGCCTTCTTACTTGTGCTGTGCCAGCTGTCCCCGAAGAAGCCTTAAGGATTCCCAGCCGCAGGGCAACTTAAGCTCAGTTATAACCGACACTTTTATAGGTTCTGGATGTCTAGGAAGTCAAACGAAGCAGCAAAGAGAAGATATTTAACAGTGGTAGGAGACTCCAAGTAAAGCCTGAAAAGAAGTCTGTAAGAGAAATAGACTGGAAGAAGTCCATCCAAACTACCTTATAACAAAGATGTCAAGGTATTTTATACACTTTGCAGTAGCTTAGTGTTCCAGTTAGAAACTTCAGCCCTTTGTGGAGATCATGGGTGTCGTCCCACCCATTCCCTTACCCCTCCATCATTTTGGTGCTGCTCATCTGGGTAGACTCTCTCACTGCTGTTCTGGAAACACAGCTGGCTTTGCTACAAAGCAATTCACATCTTCCTGCCAGCCAAGAACTACCTCATATTACTGAATTCTCCATTGGGGAAAAAAGTTATTTCATGCGGCCTTCAACTCTCAGACTAAAAAATCTCCCTTATCCCTCCTAAGGGCTTCTTGGTTGGATGCCGAGCCCAGCACTGAAAGCCTTTCCTGATGTGTGCATGCAAAAAAAGGGTGGGAACAGCTCTTCCAGTTAAAAAAAGCTGCAATCAGTAAATGCTATTTATAAAAGAGAATTCTATCCAAAAGACAGAAATGTCCAACAACTTCAGACAGTTTTGCTGCCTGAAGAAGTCTCAAGTGACTGATGAAGAAAGAGGCAATAATAAATGAAATTAAAAAGCTGCCTTTGGCTTTGCAATCTGGGAAACACAGACAGAATATAAGCACAAGCTTCTCTAGAGAAGTCCGGAGGAGAAAACACCATGCACTGTTAGCTCTTGTCCCAAAGCTCCTTTGCAGAATTTTAGGATTTCCAGATCAAGTTTGTCTGTAAAACTGATGTTATCCCAACAGGGCAGCGTGTTCACTGCACTAAGACCCCAGCTAGGGGCAGGGGAAGCTTTTACCAACAACTGAAGGGGGCCACCGACCTAGGAAAACACAAATTACTCTTGTCTCTAGCAACCAGGAGAATCAGATTATTAACACCCTGACCTGCCTCAAGATCTGGCCACGGCCCTATCATCTTGTAACCAAGTAGCCTCTATTTTCAAAATGTGTGTTCTTAAGCAGAGAGTCCAATCACTAACAATGAAGGATGTTATTTTATTTATTTTAAATTAAACTCTAGAATTGCAACATCTGAGGCTTTGCCCAAATATCAGAAAGTCATTTTCTAAACAGTTATCACCTTGCATTGGTAGTAATTATTATAAGATCCATCTGAATTTGTAAATATTTTCCAAACAGAAGGTCAAAACCGATTCAAAGAAAAAGGCAAATCAACTGCTGGACTGTATGGAACACAGAAAAAATGGGAATCTTTTTTGATTGTATTTATTAAATACTGACCATGTCTTGGCAATCTCACTGATGCACATATAAGTGGATTTTCCAAAATAATCACAAGATGTTCAGACCAGCACAAAAAAATACCTGGTGGTAGAGGCCAAATGCTTTTATCTTCATCGTACGGGATCCTCATGCAGGCTGTGGTCACAAGACGTGCTATTTCCTCAAAGCCTTTTCCACCACTATTTTCCCTGACATGTTAAACAGGCTGACTTTGAAGCAGTCTGCTTTACTGAAACCCTACATCCTCAAGAGGCTGAGAAGAAGGAGAAAAACAGCAGGGCTGCAGACTAACACAGCCCTTCCTTCTTCTCCTTTCCTTTTTTGTTTAAAGAGAGTTTCATTTCTAAAGCAACACAATCTTACTGCCTGGGACTTTCAGAGCAGATCTCTCCAAGGAAGAGCAGGCAGACGTCAGCACAAACGCAACTCCATCCACTGACTTTCCAGACCACTTCTTTGTTCATATCCCAGCCAGGGGTATAAATCCATTGCTGTTCCACCTGCAGCGTGGCAGTGATGATGCTGACACCCTCCTGCAGAGCATACATTGAATTCTACCGGCAGTTTTATTAAAAGTATTGATTTGATCCATAGCATGTGGCCCTCTAATCCTTCTCATGTTTCCACTTGCAAGACAGAGCAAAAATTTTAAAAGAGCTTATTTAAAACCAAACCAAAACAACAACACTGATTCGCCCTCTCTTTACTGAATCAACTCAGCTGAACAAATAGCACAAGTGAAAGAGTCCTAGTTTGGTAAGTAATCAAAATAGGCAGCAGTGGAATTCAAACAATGCAATAACAGCAACAAAAATCTGTAAAAAAGGGTGACATGACTCATTCAGAATAGTTCCACTCCTAAACTCAAGATAAGTTGGAGCAGAAGCTAGTACTATGCTCAGTAATAAACCACAGAGCTTCTGAAAGTGTGTCTGAGCAGCTGCAAGTTTTCCTCTTAAATATGTTATCTGCCTTCCCTAAAACTCCCTTTCTAGCACGTTTAAATGAGGCTTTATAACAGTTCAAGGAGGTTCTAGCTCTTCCTGGGACAGGAAAAGCTTCTAGAAGGGACCACCTCAAGAAACATTTTAGATATCACTGCAAGATAACTTACATACTGAAAATAAAGTTCTGGTACACAGAAGTTTTAAGCAAGGCCAACCCACAGGTATAGGTCACAGAAGCATAACTAGCATATCTTAAGCATAATTAATCAAAATAATGAAAGAGGCAAAACTAGAACTCCAGAAAGCATTTTGTTGTTCTCTTTTATATGCATATACACACAAATACATATAATGTATTGTATAAAATGTATTGTGCATATGCTCACCCCTATGAATGTGCCCACAAACACACACAAGCCCAGTGCACACGCGAAGAGGCGGCTCCATTTAAGGCCCTGCAAGTGCGTGGCTGTCAGGCTCTCGTGCAAAGCCCCAGGGCAGCTTTTGTTTCCCACTGGGGACTGCATCCTGCAAGGTGGCTGCTTGCAAACCGTGCTGCTTCCCGACCTCCGTCCTTCCCTGCTCGCTTGGCCACACGGAGCCTGCAGCGCCGCCAGGCCTTGGGATTCCTGCAGCCACCAAGGCAGAGCCGGAGCTGCCAGTTCTCCGGGTGCATCATCCAACACAGCCTCGTCAGGAGGAAGAGAAGGGGAAGAAGCAATAAGGAATCACTCTGCTTTAAAAGAGCTGTGTTCATCAAATGAAAGGTAGTTAACTATGTGGACCTAAGTCTGCACAGGAAAAAAAAAATAATAATAAAAAAAAAATCAGTTTTGCATGCAACTGCTGCGTCCAGAATTATAACCGCGCTGGCGCTTCTGTTCTATGATCCTGTTTTTAAGTTTTTAGGTCTTTCCCAAGCCAACACACTGTAAGCTGAAGCCTTCCCTTGATTAAAGCCAGGGAGATTGGAATGCAATGTCAAAGCACATCTTCTGCAGATGTATTAAATACCCTACTCTAAGCTGTACCGGCAGCTCGGAACATCTCCACATAAATCAGAATAGAAATTTAAAAAGAGAAATAGCTTGTACCATCATTTCATGATTACAAAATTCAGTCTGAAGTTTTAAATTGAAACTATAAACAAGACAAGAAAATTGATTAAATTACACACAGATCACACTGTCAATTCAAACTACTACATGACTGCAAGAAAGAAGTTTACTGCATTCAGAATCTTAATTTGTCTTCTGAGCCTGGTTAAAATAAGTTATAAGACTTTCAAGAGAACTCTACAGTCAAGAGCTTAATTGCTGATACTTTACAGAAAAATTATGAGGAAGTGGAACAGAAAATTGCAAATTCCAAATGTTAAAGGCTAAAAAAAAAAAGAAAAAAATGACAAGAGAAATTATTAAAAAAGGGAGAGATCGGTTGAGTCTGAGGCTGGACAGTTACATTTACCAATGATAACATGAAGCATTTCCATTACCATTGTTATCATTTCTGTGCAAACTTCACAAATTCTCACAAAGATGATATTAGCCACCAATCCAGACACAAAGAAGAGAATAAAAGCAACTTCACAAAGCTGCAAAATAAGTCAAATGGCAGAAGTAAGATCCAGGGGATTAAGAGATTGTTTCTGAATTCTGTTCTCAGCCTGCAGCATCTTTCACCGAGTCCTGCACACAGTGGGAAATGAGGAAGAGAAAGAAGAGATGGGAGATAGGGAGAACACAGACTAACCATAACAGAAGTGCTCTCTTCTTAGAAGGAGAAGAAATTCTAAGTTCAAAGTCCCAATATGTGCAGTAAAAGTCACATCAAACTTCCCCAAATTCAAGAGCTGCAGATTGTGCCACGTATTGACATTATACATGGAAGAGAAACTTGGGAGTATCTACAGTGCAGAGGAGTAAAGTAATGTCCACAGATGAAAATAAAATATTCCTCAGCACTAAGGCTACATTTAAAGCATGCGCACACCAGCTAGGTAAAGAAAATACATTGTGTTTTTCCAGTTGTAATTTACACAGCTCCTGCAATTCCCTGTTCACCTGGAACGAATCAAGCAAGGTAACACATCAAAAGCAGAGTGCTCCACAGCCACGCTGAAGCTGTCCTCATGCACAAGTGTACCAGAACTGAAGAAGCCACGAGAGAAAATAAGGATCTAGACTTTGAACACAGAAACACAGACCTTCTTAAGACCTTTTCCTTTCTTATTCTAGGAGTGAGAGTCTGAGAAACACAAAGAAATGCATCAAACAGAGGTCAGTGACACCGTTCAGCAGTTTCCTGCTGCACAAGGTGGTGAGCTAGTGCTACGGAGCAGGACAACAGGAATTGCTCTGGGAGAACAGGCCAGAGGACCCCACTGACTCTCCCATTAAGAAACTACCACACAGGCATTTTAATAACCTTGCATTAAAATATTTCTAATATTTAGTCTCTTCCTTTACACTTTACATTGTTAGTCACTTTTGAAATGTGCGTTCCTCTCTCCTCACCTCGTTTCTGTTTTGATTCTATTATTTCCTTGTCACCTTAGCACACGGCCACGAGCACAAGGGTGAACAAGGTAACTACTGACACAGGCTACCCCCTTACCAGGTCTAAGCCAGCTGTCCTGGAGATCTCCAAACACTCCAAACAGTGTTGCTGCCGTGTTTCAGAACACGAAGCTGTGAAGTGCAGGTGCTGATTCTGAACCTGACTCACCAGGCATTCAAACCTGCTCGGCTTTAACCCTGCTCCACATTCGGAAAACTAGCCCAGCAACAAAGCTCAACAGCACTGGGGCGGATTGGCAGCAAACGCAGTTTCCAGGAGGTCACTTTTAGGTCCCATTTGAACATTCCCATTAGCAATGTGAAAGAGGATGGGAGTGGTGACGGCTGGGGAGCCCGATGACATTTGCAAAGGACACCAAATTGGGCGGCGCAGTAAACAGGAACAAATAGAGAGGAGAAAAAAAAACAGGAAGAAAAACACCTCAGACATCAAGATCTTCTGTAAAGATCTGTGAAAACTTCAGGGGAGAAATGGAGCAGCACGATGCTCGATTCCTGAGCCTACATAAGCAGTTAATATATCCCCCATATTCATAAATACGATCTTCCCGAGGACAAATTTCCCCCTAAAAGAGGGCCGCTTTCTGCTCTTAAAATAGAACGTTATCATAAGAGAACATAATAGGGGAAAAAATGCTCCTCTAAAACTCTATTCGTTCTTGAAGTTGAAACACTTTTTTTTTTGTGCGAGAATTATGCCGAGCACTTTCCAAAGACAACAGAAAGCATGCGGCTGGCAAGATTAAAAATAACCCAGAAAAACAATAATAATGAAACTCCAGGAAAACTCGG
>JAUBOD010000560.1:5618217-5631292 GCA_032353885.1 Nothura maculosa
ACTTTCTTCTTCTGGTCTGTAGGTTATAGCAGTGAAGACTCAAAGAGAGGAGATGCCTGTGAAGGAGACAGTGGAGGACCGTTTGTAATGAAGGTATGTTCAAGAAGTACAAG
The DNA here is from genome assembly GCA_032353885.1 of Nothura maculosa. NCBI lineage: Eukaryota > Metazoa > Chordata > Aves > Tinamiformes > Tinamidae > Nothura > Nothura maculosa. The sequence goes on from JAUBOD010000560.1 coordinate 5,618,331, forward strand.
CTCATAAAAACAAACACAGCCAGAGTGGTGTTGAGCTACAACTTCTGTAATGGGCTAAGAAACAGCAGACTGCTGGGGGGAAGAAAAATAAAAATACTAGCTTGGGCCAAGCAGCCAGGAAGATGCATCCTGCCCTTATCCAACTACTGAGCCCTCAGACTGTGCACCTGGTTGCTGAATATGCTAAGAGTGATGGCTGCTTCCAATATGGATGTTTAAGAAAGGAAATTATGCAGGTGAGCTTGGCTACTGTCTCGTAGTCTGAATGCCATAGCATTCACAGTCTGAATGCCATAGCAGTTTCCATCGCTAAGCAGATCGGGGTGCTTACAAGGTTCAGCTCCAAAAGATTTGCTCCTTGTGCCAACCCTACTTTTCTGTTTTAGAGCCCAGATGACAATCGTTGGTATCAAGTGGGAATAGTTTCATGGGGAGAAGGCTGTGACCGAGATGGCAAATACGGATTTTACACCCACGTATTCCGCCTGAAAAAGTGGATACGAAAAGCCATCGAAAGACACGCGTGACAGGGAAGTGCTTCCCTCGCTTGCTCCCAGTTCTGCTGCAGTGCTCTGCTGCTCAGTCATGCTTCTGTGCGCATGTAAAGTAAAGGGGTTATAGGAATTTAACTTGACAAAGGAAAAGTATTGTCTCAAAAATAAAATCCTCAACAAATCCCTCTTTCTCCTGTGTTAATACTGAGCTTAGTTAAAATTGAATCTACGGCAAAGCAGTTAAGAGATGACAGAAAGGTACTAGCCATGTTACTAAGCACTTGCTGTGCTGGGAACACGTTCTTCTCCTTTCCATCAGTTATAAGCATCAACAGATTTTAAACATTTAACTGTGACCTTAGACAAAGCACTAAACAAGACTGGTGCCCAGGGCACCCTCCCTCTGCCTATTCACCTTCTGGTTTAAAAACTGACCTCAGAGTGTCCTGGCCATAATCATCTTAACTGCTCTATTCAAAATGTTAATGCATACCTACAGCACAGCAGCTCCAACCCCCTTTGGTAAGCAAGCTATTTTTCTCAGCCATGGTTGCAGACAACAAATGTCAGCATTACTGCAACATTAGTGCCTTAAACAAGTACCAGATGTTCACAACTCATTCTAGAGCTGCACAAGCTGGAACAGATTAAGCAGCACTTCCATTACACATGGCAATAGCTTTGCAGAAGGCAGCTCTTCTAGTGCTTAAGTGCTCAGCCTTCACCCCTCCAGGACTGTCCAAACATCTATGAGAAACTGTATACCTGAAGAAGGGAATCAAGAACACAGAGCTTCTGAAGTAATTCATTCTCAGTACTGACTCATTACAAAAAAATACAGAGGAATCATTTTTTGAAATTCAGTTTAATGTTATTTAAATATTTTTCTGGGCTAAAGATAAGGCTTTATTAATTTATGTGCACAAGTTTTAGCTTAGCACTCCCAGGATAGAGTCCAATCAAACACTACAGAGATACAGGGCAAAAACTCATCCATAACGAACAGCTTTGTCTTTTGCTCTTCAGTTACTCCTGTGCTCCATTTCCAACGGAGTTTTAAAGTTAAACCAGCTACATGCAAGTTTGTAGGCATTGCTATTTTATCATCCTGAGCTAAGTGGAGAATAGCCAACAAAAAGCCTGTCTCTTCAGAATATGTTAGACATGGTACAGTAAAGGAACATAAGGTTTTACTTAGATGGCAGCAGGTTTCAAAAACAAGTTGGTAATTGAGAGGTAGCAGCATTATCTCTAATACCAGCCAACACAAGCATCCCCACTTCACACGCCCAATACCTCAGCACTTGCTGTCCAAAACCTCTCCCTGTCATACATCCCTGTTCCACAAGAAAGGGCCTCATCATCTCAGCATAGAGTAAAAGACTGCTACTGCTAAACCATAGTGGTGGGGCAATGAATTGCAGCACAGCAGTCAACACAGGCTGCAGAACACGTGCAGGTCACCTGCTACCGCGGCGCACACCCACGGCAGGCACCGAGCAGCATCACACACCGACCGCGGCTCCGGCCTGTAAAACCAGAAAAGATCCTGTAAAAAGAGAAAAAAATCAGCCATTGGCAGAAGCTCTAGTACAGATCCAGTGTGCAAAGGTACCATTTTAAAGCCATGTTTTACTCTAAAGACTGATTTAGCAACAGCCCTAACACAGAAGCTGCTTGTCCACAGAACAAACAACAAAAGCAGCAGTTACAAGAAATAAAGATTAAAATCTAGAGTGGAAGTTTGCTATTTTAAGCCTGTCTGTCCAAATCTTCAGTACTCCTGGTCTGGCAATGGAACAACAGAATTCAGCTCCCATGGAAGTCAAGTAGCTAAACGAAAATACTATTTCCCCAGAAATAAAAGGCCAGAAGGTTATAAGCCTTACACTTTCACACTTGTTGCTTCTGAAACAGGCTGAACAGAAGATGCTCTTACCAAAAACCATGGCTGGCACAGGCTAGCGCTACCAGGTGTTTTCTAGTTTCATTAAGAGGACAGTTTGCCAATACTGAATGTTTAAATGCAATCGAATGAGGTTTGGTCTACTTGCACTTGAAAACTGAGTGAAGGCTGCTTAAGCAGATTAGTTCAGGATAAATGAATCCACAGATAGGCATCACTGCGGATCTATTCCATATCAATGCTGCTATTCCCTCAAAGATAATACATTTATATATATTAGTTGGGGCTATGCATAATCCAAGTGAACACATTAAAAGGACTAGGTAAATTTAAAAGAGCATTTCAGCAAACTAGATATTTTTAACACAAAACTTATAAAACAAAACCCCAAAATTTAGCTGTATGGAAAATGCACTACTGCTCAGAAATAAAAGTGCAAGGTCTTGGAGCTGCATTCCCCAGACAGATAATAGTGAAGATGAGTGGATATACTAAACCCAGGGTTCTAATTAGGAATCTCAGTTCAGTTCCTAGATACCCAGTTACAACGTCCAGGAGTACAGAGTAGCTTCTATTCTTACCAACAGTCACTGCTGTTCCTACAGAGACTGGTATAGTTAATGCAAACTTTATTTACAAAAGACACTTAAATTAGTTACTTCATGCCATGTGTCCATACAGAATCAACAGTTCAAGGATTACATGGAGAAGAATTCACAAAATTAAAAGTAAAATCACTAAAGATCTAAGAGTTAAGAACTAGGAAAAGATCTTAGAGAGAGTTTTACAAATAAAAAAACAAGTTATGAGAAACTAGTCTGAGCAAGAGGATGCTTGTTTACAGGTCTGTACACTAAAACTAATACACAGACAGCCTTCTATTGTCAAGAGATGCTCACTGAGAAGCAGAGTATGTACAAATACTTGTGCCACAATGACTCAATCCCCCAAAATCCACCATATTATACATAAACCAGTTTGTATACACTAGGCCTAAACGAGGCCGTTTAACTATGAAGACTTCTAGTTTAGTAAACTAAAGCTGAAGACAGCCCAAGCAACAGCGATGCTGTCTCTCTCACAGCTTTATTTGCGACTGCTTTTTATTCTCTCCAGTCTCTTTTTCAAGTCATCAATGTTAGCTGCTGTAGAAGAGGGAGAAGCCATGGTAGTTCCAATGCCAGAGGAATGAGTCTGATTGGAGTCCAGGTCCAGGTGTTGGTACTGCTCCCGTGACTCCCGCAGCTGGGAGAGCTTACTGTGAAGCATATCTGTAGAGGAGGCAACTGTAGGGACTGCTGGCTTAGAGAGCAAAGACGTCAGAGGCGGCCGGTCTTCCTGCTACCGGGGGAGAGAGAAAAGCATCAAGACAAGCACTGGCAAAAGCCACAGGGAAGCACACACGAGCAGCAGTGGCTTGAAAAACACTTAACACAGAAAAAAGGGAAGGGACAAGACGCCACTGGCAGGCTAGACCAACGAAGGCTGTTGTTGTAATGTTAGGCTCATGCAAAGCTTGCTACAGTAATCAGCTCCTAGAATTCCTGACTTTGTCAGCAGTGCAACCACCTGCACCTAAGCAGAAATCACACTATATGCATAAGCTCTTTTTAATTAACTTTTCAGCCTCAGAAGTCTAGTCACAAAATTTTGTTATTGGTCACAGTTTTCCTCTGTTCTTAACTCCAAGTAGAAAGCATATTTTCCTCATTTGGATTGAGGAAACGCCCTGTTTTTTGGGATTGAGGAAACACCCTGCTTTACTGGAAACAAGCTACACAATTGGGTATACCAGCACTTTGTGCATCATCTTCTATTTATAAAAATTGCAAATGCATGAATGCTGGCCTTGCTCTGAAAATGAGCAGCTCCAATAATGATGAAAAGTTTCACATTAAATGAGCATTGAGATGGGCTGGTAAACTCTTGCACAGCCCACACTCTACCAGAGGAAGAAGGTCTGTTCCTAGGTGCAAGATCTCCATTCAGTGGCTTTCTGGAGTGAATGGGAAGGGGAAATTTGGATTGACTGGCAAAATCCATCCCTGCCAAAAAGGCCAGGTCCCTGCCTGGGGGATCTGGGGGATATTATATCAATATGAGACTTTTGCCTAGTTAAATTACTTTGTTACCAGCATCTAGAAAACATATTTTTTCCTTCTTCCCAGAGCTGCAAGCTTATGTACAAATTTATATTCAAAGGTAAAAACCACAGTGACGTGCTTTGAGTCTTATGATTACTCCTGGAGCAAGTGGTACTTCTAATGTGACTAAGGATCCAAACTCCTCCACAAATGGCTCTGAGTACACATATCCACAAAACATGGCATTTTAAATCCTCACTCAGCTCTCTTGGATGTTTTAGATTGGAAGGATCTAGAATTTCTACGTCATTTGCCTCAAAGAGAAATCAATATAGATTAGCCTTTCAAAAACAGTAAAGTTGAGCAGATCTTTGAAAAGTTTCATTATCTGTCAAGGAAAGACACTAAACCGCAGAGCTTAAGAACAAGTTGCATCTACATCATGCAGCAACTGAATCAAAAATGTAAGTTTGCCTGGCCAAGTAACAAGTGTAAAGCCATTTATAGCAGAAACAGTGACAAGTTGCAAATAGTCAGAACACATAATATAATGAAGGATGATCAATTCTGATTACAATCCATTTCTGGCAAATGAGAGTTATCTGAATTCAGTTTTTACAAGTTGCAAGTGCTGTCAAGTACAATACCTTTGCATTGTCAAGGCCACAACGCTGCCTGAGGATTTTTAACCTTTCCAAATAGACTGAAGGCCCCACTTCCTCCCCATTTGTGTTTCCTATAGATGAAGATATAGTGTTGGTAGAAGCAGGGACACACGTTCCTTCCATCTGAGGAGAAATTCCTAGGAGAGGGAAGGAAGAATAAAAACAAAAAACGAATAAGATCAAGAAGTCCAAGACTCTTGATCAGATCACTTGAAACAAAATGGATGAAAAATCTATCAGCCTATAAACAGCCAACAGTTATTGGTATTTGCTAGCACAGACATATTAGTCTTCTCTTAAATGAAATGATCATGGACTTGTGACAACTGAAAGAGATTATGAAGAAATGCCAGCAGCAGAATGTTTCCAGAAAAAGCACTGAGGCCAGCAGGTGATGCTGATACCAGTGAGAGGTAACCATTAAATTCAATGGAAAGAACTTGGAGAGTTACACTTCCAGGAGGAAATAAAATCTGAGTTTAGTGCATTCAGTAGTACTCTGGGTAGAATACACCACATCATCTAACTTCCTTGTTCAGGTAACTGAAAGCTGTTGCTGCTTCTAATTCTATCTATAAAAGAGTCATGTTTAAAAGGCATGTAAGCAAGATGACTAAAGATTCTCTACCAAAAGACTAGAAAATAACTTTGTTATTAAAAAAAAAAAAAAGCTTTTTATCCTGAAAAAAATGGCAAGATCTAAGACTCAATGAGAAAAGGGATTTCTTTTCATTAGTTCACTGTGAGGACTTTTTATGTTTTGAAAAGTTAGGCTTTAATACTTTGATCTAAATGGAACTCAGTTTGCAAGGTAAAGCAAGATCCTTTGCTATAGCAAACTAATATAGAGACTAAGAGAGACAAGCCTGGGGCACATGATTTCAGGCTGGAAGTCAATATGGTTGAACTAAAAATCTCTTGGTTGTACAGAGCTTTATGACACAAGATAGGAAATTGCCCTACATGGTCAGAAGCATTTAGCAAGTCATGAAAAAACCTCCTTGCATCTTCTCAAAGTAATTTACAATATAACAACAGAAGAAAAAAAAAAAAAGACTATAAAGACTCCTGGGAAACAGTTACATACTGGAATAAACAAATGCTAAAGGTAGTTTTGCAAGACTACATATCAGCTTTTACTGTTAGCTCCTTGTTACTGTGAGCTGTTGATCATTTGGAAAAAGATCATCACCGTCTGCTAGGGAGCAGTGTGGGCTATTAAATAAACTTTCAGATTCCAGAGCAAACAACTCTTTATCTGAAGAGGGCTGCTCCATTTCAGTAGCCACAAGGTGAAAGGAGAGCCTGACAGCTGTTGCTGATACAAGCCAGCCGTACACTTCACAAACAATCCTTGGGACCAGAGATATGCAACTTAGCCTTCAATTTATCCCAAGCTACAGATACAAAATTGGAACCACTTCCAAGTGTATTCCACACTTCATAAGAGTTCTATCATTCTCCTTGCAAACAAAGGACAAGGTACCAGTGTTGCCTCAGGAAACAATACCAGTGCAAGAACATAGGCAAATTCCTCTGGAAGCCCCTAACTGCCTCCAAATACTAGTTTCTCATGGGGCATGTGCCACTGCTCCCCTCATGTTGCCTTCCCCTAATCCACCTTTGTTACTGCAGCACATACCTGTAGAGGAAGGAATGCGCCCTTTCCCCTCACGTTCCGTCTCTATCAGCCGGAGGCCCCTTTCCACGTAGCTCTGGAAGAACTGAGATGAGTTTTTCAGGAAGGGCTCAATGTCTGCATCAGAATATTTCTTCTTGTATTCATACAGTTCTGCCAAGCCCTGTGAGGGAAGAGTTCCTTTGCATTATCACCACCACTGCAAACACCATTCTAATGCATCGTGTTCGGCTCCTTGCAGGGAAGAAGCACTTACCTCTTTAGTGTTTTCCTTGGAGCCAATCTTCTTAAATATCTCTGCCAAAATATCATTAACTTTGGCCTTTGAAGACTTTTCCTCCTAAATAAAGAAAGACTTTCTCAAAAGACAGTCATATAAATTTCCACAAAAAATGAGAGGTTAGACTAACTTATTAATAAACACACAGACCTGTTAGCTAGGCACAGAGCTTCAAGAACAAAGAAGGTTTTTAAGGCAGCTAAAATTTTATACAGTCAGTGGTTACACGAATAAGACTCAAGATGCTAACAAGCTGTAGGCCTTCTCAGGGAGCATTTAAATCCTGTTTTGGCTACAGTTGATTTTTAATATATCAAAACACAGTAATTGTCTGGATAAAACCTATGCTGCACAGTGGAATACGTTATGGAGCATCTCATCCTGGGATATGCACAGAATGTTCAGGTAAGCACAGAAACACACTGCAAGCTCCCCAAATTGCTATAAACAATTTCAAAATTGAAACTAGAAAAGCATTTTCATACAGAAAAGCACTACCACTACACTTTCAACAATTTTTAAATAAGGCTGATTTCTTGAATAAATTGCCTTAACATTCTTTCTTTCTACCAACATATTTGTACCACTTACTATGCGGGAAGCCCCCTTCTCCGTTTCCTTATCAGCCTTGCTTCCAGTTTGGTCCATGGAGTGTTTCATTACTCTACATAGGTGAGCCTCCAGCTCAGATTCATTTTTGTTGTCTATCATTGTTAAGTGATCTAAGATCTAAAAGAAAGAAGCAAAGCTTTAGAAACCATATGAATATCCAGCTTAACAATACAGAACTAGAGACTGCTCTGACCTTGGGCCCTTTCAGCTTGCATAGTGTGTGAAGCAGCGTTTTCAGTGTCCTTATAGGGAACTCACTCTTACATTGCTTCAGCTTCTCTTTGGGAAAGACCTTCATGAAAATGTGGATATCCAGCAGGATCCGATCCAGGTTGATGCTGTTAATGGTCTCGGGGAGAAGTCGCACCATTCTCCACAGACACTGAAAAGAAAGTTTGACTTAAGACGAGGTAACTTGGGAAGCATTTCAGAAACATTTCAGATTCTGATTATGCGTCAGAGCCAGATGATGCATCTTTGAGATGCATTACTCTGCTAAAACAGAGTGCCATAAAGAGCTGGTATCTACCATTTCAAAAGTTAAAACTATATTTCATATATAATATAGAGCTATGGCACATCCCAGATCTCTCTTTGGAATTGATATATAAAAATATCTTGATAGTTTAGTTTACTCTCAATGACAGCACATTGAACACTTTGTCAACACTTCTCCACACAACACAAACTGTACCCATCTCCACACAGCACCAGCCAACAGGTTCCACCTCATTAACAGTATCCGACTTGTCCCTAAAACAAGTCAGTTAAAGGTGGTATATGATGATAGAAAAAGAAAAGTTACAGCACCCAGGCTGTTGCTTCAGACAAACTAGATATTTCAGAGTTCAAAACCCTACTCCAGGCTCACCTTCATGACAAGTTCTGAGAACTTTGGTGAGCTGGCTGTTGCTAGCAGGCTGTCTTGAAGCAGAACAAGCAGAGCACTAGAAGGAATAAATTTATAATAGAATTATACAGGAGAGCACTATGCAGAATAAAGATGCCAACCCTCCACAGAATACCACACCGCAGAGCAGGGTTAGTCATGCAGTTTCATGTCATGCTGTGCAACAGTTCTTTATCTCTACTACTTCACACTAGAGTTTATAAAGCAAAGGACTAAACCACAATGCATACAAAATAATATGAGACTGGATGGCTAAGCCCATCTCCAACTGCACAGACTGCATGGTCAAGTTCTGGTCACAATTAATAATCAATCATGAATTTTCGTCCACAAGTTCAACTATTCTATTCAGACAAAATAATGAATGAACAAAAAGCAGGCAGCAAAGAAAGGATTTTAAATGCAAGAACAAGTGAAGAGAAGCACCTAGATGTCATTTTCTTTACATACCTCAAGATGTTGGTCTGGTCAGACTTTTCCAGAACTTTCACTACTAAGAGATTGACCGATCGGATGACCTGCTCACCCTCCTCGAGATCTTCAATCCGAGAATCCAGCATTAATGTAATGAGACCATGCATAAGGTCCTTCAGCACACCAGTGGAGGCCTCTCGAGCAAGGCTCTCTATCTGAAAGAGCTACCAGTTCAAGTCAACATTAGAAAGTTTTGCTGCAAAGCATTTCAATAGAATTCTCCAGACACATAGCCAAGTTTTTTGGCATATTAAAAGAACGAAACAATACGCGCACACACACACACACACACACACACACACACACACACACTAACCTTCCCCCTAACCAAAATATCCCCCACACCCACATTTAACCAGAACAGAGCACATGATCACAACCAGCTCCAACACATTAAACTTTAAAAGCACAGTTGAAAGTAGGTTATCTTTCCATAGGTGTCTTGATAGATAGTTAGATCACTGGTTCAGCATTCAAAGAGACTAGGAATATCAAAATAGCACTTGATAAAAAAATATGCTAGAGTAGCTGTGTTTTGGAGAAGCAGCAAACAGATCTTCCAACATCCAAATCCCACTCCCTCCCAAAAGCTGCACTGATGGATAGATAAGCTAGTTACCAACCTTCATATAAAACTCAGTAGCAGGCTAATCTAGACACAGGCCACAAATGGAAGAGCCCTCTGTTCTCCTGTTAGTCTGCACTAAATATATTTTCTTTTCACCTTAATTCAAAAATCTTACCGAAATCATGCTCCCAATTATACAGCTGTAAAGTTTGACTATGTCATCTTTGTCCAGCTTCTCATCTGCCATGTGCGTATTGTAGACTAGCCGAAGCTGCATAAACGTGGCTATTAGAAACTGGTCAATGTGGCCAGACATCGCTTCTGCTTTGTCTTCTTGTCTAAGAACCTCATCAATCTAAGAGGAAAAAAAACAGAGGGAGGGTAGAAAAAGAGTAGAAAACAAATGCAATATGGGCAAGTGGATTGGTAATGGCAAGAGTTGACAAAGCAATAGTTTAAGACCCAGAAGTCAGCAATCACCAACTCCTGTGGCTAATCCACATCCAATATAACCCTGGATGTGACCATCTGCCACATGCTCTAGGTGTCACTTCTTGAGCATGGAGGTTGGACCAGATATCTGGAGGTCCCTTCCAAACTCAACCATTCTGTGATGAGTGATCTTTCCTATGCTGTACACACCTGAGAACAGCAAATGCTTCACTATGAACTCTAGAATTAACTGCTTGGTGTGAACTTCTGGACAAACTTTTTTAAGTAGAGAGCATCACCTCAGAAGGAGGGGAAAAAAGGGCAAGACAAAATTCCACTGCTGATGCTCTGTAAAAGTTCACATATAAAAGCTATGCCTCACTGGCAACAGTCACTTTTTCAGATTAGTAGCATAGGACAAAAGCAAAGAGATGTGCATGTATTTACTTACTGTTTCTATGTTAAGAGTCTATGCTGCATTATCTCATTGGAATTTCTATTGTTAAAGCGAGTCAGATGGCCCCTGTGCACTTAGTTTTGTCATCAGGGAGATTCTGAGCAGAGCCCACATCACCCGACATGGATGCTCCGCCAGAGTGCAACTCATCACCCTCGCAGACACAGCTTAAGGACAGTGTGAACAGTTGCCACCTTTTAATTCTCTTACCTGTGCCAGAGCCTGGATGCTTGTATTTATATCACCACTGGCTACTTGGGAGATGACAAAGTTGATGGTAGAAGCTGTATTACTGTGCATGTCATCGAAGTGCGGGGATACAGCACGGATCCTAAACAGTTGAAAAAAAATGGGATTCGTGACACTCTGGAGAGACAGTTAAGCTCAGTTCTCTGCTATTTTCCTGGCACTGCTTATATATAGTTAAGAGAAAAGTATTTCCTCCTCATAGCAGATGCTCAAGGAAGGAATTGTTCCTACTAGCACATCTATTCTACTACCTCTATAAAGGCACTGATGATGTATTTACAAACTTAATACCCTCTTACTTCAAAAATGCATACGCAGAACTATGTTTTTCTTTCCCATTAGAAAGAACTCCTAACCAGATTTCAGAATACTGCCAGATTGCTTTTCACATTGCTCTTCTAACTAACTAAAGGTTTACCCATTAAGTAAAGAAGTGTGAATGCAGACACTAGCACTGCCAATTCAATTTCTCAAAAGGGTTGTAAATCAGCCTTAATGAATTCACTTAGGTGGGTGAAACTAATTAGACTCACTTGGGTTCAGGAATCAGGACTGGCTCAAAGATGTCATCTAGTTTGTGCTGCACAAGTGCTGGCATCTCACACCTGACAGTACCATTGTCATTTTCGATTTCATCAAGATCCAGCTGAAATTCCCGGGGAACCGAATGCGTCGTCTCAGAGTGACCACCCATGTTGCGATTTTGGCTACAGAAACCAGGAAAGAGGCATTTATAGATGGAAGGCACGAAAGCACCAGCATTAGCACCTGCTGGTAGCCCTAAAGCTCTAACAGCAGCATAGTGCAGGCCTGGCAGATGTGAGTTTATCCAAGCCCCTTAACACTAACCCCCCTTTACCACTCCCCTCACTGTTAGTACCAGATGTGTTTCTAGGCCAGAGGAGCAGCCGCTAGCTACCTGCCTCCCCCTTTGCTCCCCAAATCCACCATGAGACCCACTACAGCTGAGAGAAAAAGGCACAGATGGGTTAGAGGAGATACCCAGCATAGTTTAAAGTAGCATTAACAGAACATTTCAGTTCAGTTCATGTGCGGTTCTTTTTGTTATTTGCTTGTTTGCCTTTCAATAATATAAATGCATAATAATGCAGTTAATGCAGTTATGCACAGTTACCTAGCAAGCTAATCTGAATCTAAGACTCTCAATATCCCACATTATTTGCAAGTCAGTGTTACATATTTTTTAAATGAAAATCCACTTTCAAAAGCGACTTTTCCTCCAAGATAACCGAGAGGCAAGAAGTTCTGTTGCCAGTACTGTTGCCCCAAGGCCGATTCACACATCTATTCTTCGCTGTATGTTTACTGTAAAAGCTTAAAAGCAGAGTGCAATCAATATCAAGTTTAATGCAGCATATAGCATATAAGATCCATTTTCCCAGCATTACCAGCAGCTACTTAACATGGAAGTGCCATGTATGCTCTGCAGTCTGATTTCTAGTTGCCTTGGTAGAGTCCTCTATTCTTGGTTTCTTTTGTCTGCAAATAACTTAGAACTGGCCACAGTAAACTTGTCACCCTCAAGAAGGGATGACTAGAGTGGAAATTGAAAGATATAAGAGCCTTTCTACCAAGGAGTTAGTGGGCAGTACTTACATCCTATAAGTGCGATACATAATTCTGTCCATGGAGAAGCAGTGAAAAAAGGCACAAGACCATTAAGAAAGATATCAAGACAGACAAGACAAAAGAAAAAAAAAAAGTTTCAAACATTTTGTTTTGCATTATTTGGCCTGTTTTCACAACATGCACAGATGATGGTGTAAGAACAAAAACAACACTGCCAGAATGGTACTAGCACACACACTATGTAGGCAAGAAACCATTTAACTTTTCGTGACATACTTGAGTTTGGAGGACATGTCCTCCGCCGGGCCCTTCCGCAGCATGCTGGCGTTGGCACTGATGTTCTGAGCGCGCTGCGGTTTCTCCTCTGCCTGCCTCACGGGAGCAGCAGCTGGTCTCTTGGCTGACCGCTTTATTCTCTCCTCCAACATGCTCATGTCCTTCTCCGAGAGCTGCAACACACGAGTTGTTTTTCACTTTTCTCCCCACACACACCTTGAGGGTGGGTCATGATGGCCTTTTTCAGCCAACTATTTTATTCAAATCCCAATGTTATAAAGCAATTTACTCTCAAAAGCAATTTAATTCCCACAAGAGATCAGTGT
>JAUBOD010000560.1:5644032-5663093 GCA_032353885.1 Nothura maculosa
TCAATGCAACTATATGAAGTTTCATCTGCATCACCTGGAAGAAACAAGTTATGTTTGATGTTTGTCAAGTAATGTCAGAAAAAGAAGATATTCATGTTGTAGTATTTTTGGATTTTTTTAAATTTTAATGCCATCATTTTAAATGTCAGTTCTAAGCAGAAATGAATTTATCCTGCAATTGACTACAGGCAAAACTGTGGTCACTGTGCTAAGACTGCTGGCAGTGATACATATGCAATTATGGTTTTTTCCAGTTGAAATAGCAGCTTTAGTAACAAAAACAGACTGCTCGTTACTGAAGGATCAATGTACTACCTGAAAATTGGTTTCCTTCCAACCAGGTTTCTTGGCAAGCATTCTTACTAGAGCCTGGCAAGGCATTTCACTTCTCTCCATCAGTTCTACAGCCTTAAGAATAAACATCAAGTTAGCCAATAGATCACAAAATACACAAAGTAAAACAAAACACCTCATCAAGTACATGAAAGTTACCTCAGCGGTCCTGTAAGTATATTTTTAATGCAGAACAGTTTAGACCCATAACACAGCAAAACTGAGGGCAATATATCTTAAGAACCTTGTTACAAAACACCCTTCTATTCTTTTTATTATTTTTAATTATCTCATTTTACAGATACTCAGCCAACATTTAAGGAAAGCCATTCATATCACTAATCCATTCATTAAGAAGTGTCCTTTCAAGCAACCATTGCTTTCACATGGGAATGTTTATTACATAAAACTGTTTTATTAATCTGTGTTATGTTAAACACCTTAATTCAGGTGATGTCCAGGCTTAGACTTTCACATGCCAGGAAAAAAGAAAAAAAAAAAAAATCTAGTGAAATCACAGCGTCCTCACATTTGAATAAAGCTATTTTGGCCTCTGCATCAGCATTTCAGTATAGTCAGGTACAGTTTCAGAAATACTGTTTCAATTAGCTGCCTTTTTTAAATTAAAGATGAATACTCAATAGCAACTATAAGGCAATGTTCTGAACTATTTGTACATCTAGAGTTGATGCATTTTTCAACATGAACTTGCAAGAGGTCTTATGAGGAAAAAAAGCCAGGCTCGACGTTACAGCTGCTTGTGATTCATGAGGCTCAATTTGTGACATAGGATGCACTAACACCGAAGCACTTGCTACCAGCTGTGAGGATGGGTATCTTATCAGCCAGAAGTGATATTTCCATTGTCTTGATGCTATAATATTGTTTAGGGTTTACGCCACATTAGCCATGTTTAATTTGCAAGAATTGTTTAATTCTATTGAGGTTTTTTACTGTCCTACCACTGTATCAGCATGGCTATTAAAGTAACCATCAGTCTTAAGAAGATGAGAGAAATGTTACCTAACTTTTTTACCCGTCCAAATCTCTTCCCACTCAATACAATAAACTTACTTTCTGAAACTCCTCCATGCAGGCAAGCCTCTCTTTCCAGTTACCGCTGTCCAACTGCTGGATGCAAGAAGCTGGGAGAACAGCAGCAGCTTTTTCTTCACACACTTCTATCTGCAGACAGATCAGAACCAGGTTAACACCGCACAGGTTCCCTTGGACAGGCACAGCAGTTTTAAGGACAAATAAGTGAGGCAGCGACTCTTTCCTCTAGTACACTTATAAAACAAAAGTGAGTTCACAGGATGAAGAGTTTTGTGCTGCAAGTTGAAAGTTTTTGGATTAATTATTTTATAAAATCTGAGACGATTCTATCAATAAGTGATGGAAAGGCAGATTGCCCCAGAAATTCTTATCAAAAAAGTAAAACCATTTACATTATACACATAGTCCATAATAAAAACTGGGCAGCCACTATCAACGTTTGAAATTAGGTTTGCTTAAACTCATTTGTATGACAATTTTGTGTTTTATGTATGAAAAAAAATTCTTAACTATCAGATTTGCATGAAGTTTATACTAAAAAATTGCAGTAATGAATCAAGTGGCTGGTAAGGGAACGATGTCTTCTCCCTATATTCTGTATTCATTTAGAAGAAATGAAGAACTCCAGTTGTTCTGGTACACGAATCATTGCAAAAGCTTCCCGTTTCACTAGTATCTGTATCACCCTTGGGGACTGTATATTCACTCTCCACTGCCTACAGATACGAATACACTCCATTTAGTATCTAGTATATACTACAAGTTACTTTAAATATAATCAGTAATCCAAAACATTGATAAATAGGCCTAGCAAGGGAACAATCCAAACCTGAACTTTTCTGTGACTGTTTCATTCACAGATAATGTCACTCACTTGGTTCCACAACCACAAGGGTGCAGGAAAAAGGCAGGAACCTACAATGTCTAATCCATTATCATATGGGAGACTCAACTAGGATGTAGAAATCAAACGCTTTTAAGTGTAATAATCCAAAGAGCATGAGAGAAGCTCCAATTAGTTCATTCAGTTACTAACATATTCTACTTTAAATTTCAAAGTAAACTCCACAATACTGTGCTTTCAGGCTTTTATCATCTGACACTCACAGCAAGTCATGCATTCTGAACTACACATAAACCAAACTTCTGTCTTTTACTAGCTCAGAGACAACATGACAATCCCCATTGTATCTGCATGGCTTCTTGTTTACTGTCTTAAATGGGTCGGTACAAATAACACCTGAAGAACAGGTCTATCAAAAAGGGTTTCAGTTATTCTTTATTAAAATGTATTGGTTTATTTTCCTATCATAAATATCCCGTACCCCACTCCACCTCTCCTTTTTTTGCAGGAGGGGTGTGCACATGGAAGCAAGTGAATGAGAAGACTTAATAGCTCAATAACTGTTCAACTAAAACTACTTTTACGCAGCACTTCATACATTGTAAAATACCAAGCACTTACTGAGAGCTCTGATTCAAAGATCTCTTTTGTCTCAGGACCCTTCTTGCCTTTAGCTCCAGCACCTCCCATGCCAGCAGCTGCAGCTGGTTTGCCTTTCTTAGGAGGGCCCCCAGACTGGAAAGGAAACAGACAATTTAGCCAGGATCAAACAGGTCTGTAATTTCACCAGGTATCAAAAGAACTGTATTTTTTTCCCACATTTCTACATTACAGTAGCCAGAGATACTAGAGAGATAAGTCTCCCAAATTTATTATAACTACTATGGGCAAAATACTCATCTTCTGCAATGGATTAACTCATAGTTTGCTTTCTGACTACCATATCCTAGAAGCCAGGTACAATAACAGGACAAGCAGGACAAAGATGAAAAGGGAAGATCTGCAGATGTTTAAGAAAAGTAAAGACATAAGCTGATTTATGCAACTTCATTTAGATACTGACTGCAGATTAAACTTGATTCACAGCCTGGAAAGAGTGATTCCAGAGTATCAGTTAATTGTGACAGTTATGATCTAATCTACTACCCAGTCTCAGGTTTATTACAGCTATTTTCTCCAGCCGGGTTAAAAACAGGGCATTACCACCTACAATACTGCCTAGAGTTTTCTTCATGTATTTATTTTTTAAATTCTAAGCAATTACTTTAAAACAATATGAGCTAGTGGATTAAACAAATTTGTAGGTAACAAATACCACTGCAGAAAATACTCCACATGTATGTAGTGGTCTTGCTATTTAAAGGGAAAAAAAAAAAAAAAAAGCCAAAGTTCACTCAAATAATACTTTATCATTAAAGGGCTATGAGTATATCTGAGGTTCCTCTGAACTTTTCCAAAAGTCTCCCAGTATTTGAGTAGCAAAACGTGGTATTAAGCAGAAGCACCAAAACAATTCCTGTCATCTAAACTTGTCTCCTCAAGTGCTGTTTGAGAAAGTCCCAGGTTTTTGCTGGGCTCATCTACTAACACAGAAGAATAAACAGGGATTTCTAGATAGGAGGAGACATTTGACAGACTGATTTTGAGCTTCCAGAAGCAACTATTCTTTGCAATCATTTATAAGGCAACCTCTTGACAGTCCCTCTTACCTTCGCAGCAGGTGCTTTTTTCACTGGCCCTGGTTTGGCTACTGCATCTTTTGTTTCTTTGTCTCCAGCAGCTCCTGACAGAACAGGGGCCTTTCCAGCAGCAACTTTGCTTTCCTTTTTATCAGCTGTTCCGCCTGTCTTTTTACCACAAACCAGCTCCACCTTTTCAGCGCATTCTTTAATCTGACAAAGAGGAGTTGGGGGGCAGAGGGAGAGGAAGAGCAGCTAATTTTAGCTACCACAACCAGGAGTATACATAATAATGTTTCAACAGCAGAAGTTCAAGTTTTACTATTCTAAAGAAAAGTTGTTCAACTGACAAAATTTTAACCCTCTATTACTTCCAGTAGTAGCAAATCAATATTAGCTGTCAATGTATTTCTATAATCATTTTCCTTCTTTAAAATGAAGTATATTTACACACAGAGAAAGCATTAAGACAACCTCCCCCTCTACATTTAAGATATCCGTGGATATCTAAAGAGTAATTATTAGCACGTTAGCATCATCCAGCAGTACAAAACATAGAAAAGGATTATTGGGAAAGCAAGTCTTAAATATCAAATCTCATCTCATAATACAAGATTGGGCTATGTGGCTGTAATCCCAATTCCTGTAAGTTTTGCTTAAGGTTGAGGAATAATATGGTATCTATACAGGAGGAAAATGGGAGGCATCACTGAAACAAAAAACAGAACCTTGAAGACGGACACTTCACAGTGGTCTGTAGAATTAAAATCACTTTAACAAACTTACCCGATCAAGTTTTAGTTTGTCTACATCTGCTAGAAAAGGGTTCACAGCTTTCTCTCCAGCCACTTTCAAGGCTGTGCCTAATGCTTCAAACCCAGCATCTCTCACTTCAGGGGCAGAATCATTGATATGCTGTAGAGAGAGACAACTTGTATCACACAATTTGCAGCTCACATTTGGCTGAGATTTTAAAACAATTTTCACTACAAAGATCTTTCACTCATTTTGAATTTATA
Source organism: Nothura maculosa (assembly GCA_032353885.1). Taxonomy (NCBI): domain Eukaryota; kingdom Metazoa; phylum Chordata; class Aves; order Tinamiformes; family Tinamidae; genus Nothura; species Nothura maculosa. The sequence continues at coordinate 5,648,964 of JAUBOD010000560.1, forward strand.
GCTATTGCAAAATAATCCTTAGTACTCTACTACAGAAAGAAATAGGTTCTTTTTTTTTTCCCTCCCACATTTTCCTTCACACTTTGTAGAATTGATCACACCTATTTTCTAGATATAGTCATTTTCACATATTTAGATCTTTCATAGGGTTAAAAAAAGGAATAAGGAAGAGATAATTATAATATCATGGAAATTTACTTGAAGTTCTTCAATAATTTTCAGAATTCTTTTTAAGCCATGGAAGTGTCCAATAAAAAGCAAAGGGTTATTTTGTAATGAAAGTAGTAAACATTACTATAGCTTAAAACAATAAAGACTCTAATATACTTGCAGTTCCTAAGAACAATGGTGGCCAATATGGTTTGCCAGGAGTGTCTGCCCAATGTTTTATAACAGTACTGCCTAAGTTGGTATTAGAAATTACCAGTCCTCCTACTTTACCTTGAGAAGTGCAGCACAGAAGGGTTTTAACAGGCTTTTTGGCAGAGTAGAGGGTGTGCAGTGACGGAAGCTTCTTGCAATGAAAAGGGATGTTTGCTGTTTAATAGTTGGGTTCTTGTTGTCCATCACTGCTAACACATCTTCACTTATATTCTGCAGTGTGGTCTACAATGTTGGATAAAGAATTTATTAGTTTTGGTAAAGAGGAAGAACAAGAGATCATAATTAAAGGCCAGCTCTTAGACAATAGAAAAACTGTCCCTTTCTTACTTACAGTAAGAAATATTGCATCTATGGCCTCCTGCAGTGCCTGCACCACCTGAGGCTTCTTCTCTTTGAACTTCTCCAATATTGTTGGTACAACCTACAAAAAGGCAAAGAAATAAATGGGCAAGGGGAACTGTCAAATCATTCTTCACTAATATAACTGGAAAGCTTAGTAGCTTGTTCCCTGATAGTGCGTAAAAAGTAATCCAAACATCTCTTCTGCTCCCTATAGAAGTCACAGCAGCAACATGAAGTAGTCCCATTATTGTCTATCTATTAACAAACAGACTTTTTAAGCAACTTCACAGTAAAGCCAATCAAAAGCCAGAAATGCACATCATTACAGATGAATACTCTGGATCTACCAGTCTGAAAAAAAAAAAAAAAGAATGGAAATTAGGTAACTCCACAGAAGAGCACTATGCACTTGTACAGCACACAAGGACATAAATCACCTGCTCCCTCCTTTCCAGCTTCCTGACAGATTATGATTTGGGCTTCAGGATGTAAAGAATCTGAATCTTTCTTAGGACAATATAAATTCGGAAAAGTCTCCCAGGACAACCCTATGCCATGCTGAAACTTCATAGAAATCTGGATTCAACATAGCTGCTCACTGAGCCACCGCTGAACGAGATCTGCTGACAGTCTCACACACCAGTAAGCTGAGTAGCTCCAGCCAACCACACTCAGTATAACCTATGTGCTTAGCAATGTTACAATTAAAAAAAGTCAAATAAGTATTTGACTTTTTTAAAGTCAAATAAGTCTCTGTAAACAGCAGAGTCCATAATTTAGGAGTTGTTAGATTCCTTGTAGAAGTGCTAACTCTTACATAATGCAAAATTTAATATCTAGAGATAACATTTTCTACTCACAAGCTGACTGTGCAATCTCATCTCATTGTGAGAAACACTGACTTCCATTCAGTCTAACCTCTGCAAGGCCAGAGTTTGTAAATTATTTCACAGAGCCTTTAGCACTCCAAAAATTTCAACTAATACAACATCTAACACCACAGATCTGTATACATGCTACTGTAGTCAAAACTGAATTCCTTCAGCTTCATATATAAAGTTTATATATATATACACATATAAAAAAAAGAGCTGTCGTGTAATGGTATATACAGCCATAAAATTATCTAATCCTGTATTTAACTTTGGCATACTTTAAGACATACACAACAACACTAGAAATAGCTTTCTTTTAGGAACACTTGAAATGACTGTTCGAGAGGAGTCTACAACTGGCTCCACAATATATAAAAATCTGACTGGCAAAACAAACACTGAGATGATGCAATTCAAGCTGCCATGACAATTCCAAAACAACCAACCGTCTCCATCTGCTCAGCATCCATGGAGCTGTCCTGTTATTCCAGAAGCTCAGCTACTTCAATACTAATTCTGTAGCTATGAGAGTTAACCTTTAAAACAAACCCAGTGTAAACAGATGCAATAATGCTTCTTATAACTACAGCCAGTTTTCAAATGAAAGAGACTTTGTCCAACTGCTGTTCAATCAAAATTGAGTAGACTCAAATGTTTCTGAAGTAATGAGATTTGGTACCTTTCCAACTTGTTATGAAATACAAAGCAACACAGCCATGCACATCAGCACACACTGCCTCTAAGCTCTACCTCCAGCTCCTTCTTGTTTATCACCAAAAAAAGTCACACAGCCTAAAGAACACAGCAAGAGGGAGCCTGAGAAACAAAGGAGATAAGTACAATTAACTAAATGCTTCCTTTCCCCCCCCCCTCTTTTCCAAAGATCCCTTTCTGTTCATATTCTACCATGTTAGTCATTGTTGACAAGAGAATATAGCAGGATAATGCAGAAGAAATTGAAATTAGAACACTTTGGTACTGAAAATGTCAATAGTTCAGCTATTGAAAGCAGCCAAAAAAAAGAAGAAAGAAACCACAGAACTGCTAAGCAGAATTCATTCAGACTCAGAAGCTGTTTTATCCCTGTGGGCTACAAATGCATTTCTGTGGGAACATCTCCAGGATGAGGCAATAAATAACGTGCATTTCACGGCAGAGTAATTTGGAGTTATCTTCATACACAAGAATTATTGCAGTGAGTTTCATGTCACTGAATGTGACTTAACAGCACAAAAACAAGGACTTTAACCTTAATGCTACAAGAGATCTTAGCAAATACTTCACAGCTTACTCCATTAAGGAGTAGGCAACAGTACAACGACTACCTTTAATACCAAGGTCTGAGAGTTGAAATCAAAGAGAAACAGAAAGTGCATCCTCTTACTTACATGTCCTGCATATTGTCCAAATTTCTTTCGGAGGCCAGTAGCTAGTCCAGCAAGACATTTGGCAGCCAAAGCAACTAACATAACATTTGTATCCTTCCCAACAACCTGCAGAGAATAAAGCCATGATACAGAACGAAGAGTCAAGTTTCAGAGGCTTAGAAAAACTTCTTAATATAGTTAACTAATTTGTGGCCTATTATTTCCAGATTATTATCTGGACTAGAATTTTTATAAAAATAAAGATAAAACTTCTTTTAATTACCTTTTTGAGAACTTTCACCAAGTCTGCATAGTCTCCTGCTTCCAATTTAGGATTTTTCACCAGTACTTCAACAGCTTCTAGAGCTTCTTTCCTCTCTTGCCATTTTTTTGCTTCCTGCAGAGCAGATTTATATTAGCTTATAAATGGAAGTCATTTTCGACAAGCACACTTACAACAAACAATAAATTTCAAAGCTGTGTTCTGTCCCAAGAAAGTCTCCTTGTAGTTTAACATCAGCAATTGCAATGCAGTGTGTAACAGAATATGTCTTGCCCAGGACATATCCTCAGCATCTTAAAATTATAGCTTTATTTGCTGGCAAATCTAATTTTATGATCTTTTTATGATTACATTCATTTTGCCTCCACTGTTATTATCCATGTAGCAGTAGAGCTTACATTGCAGAATACAAGCCAACCTCAGAAGTCATTAGCTCCACATGCCAAGGGATTAATTGGCAGCATAAGTTTATACTCACAATTTTGTCATAGAAGTCTTTGGGAAGCTTGGATAGAATTTCTACAGCTTCAAGCAACTCATAGGCATCTACTTGCGGCACAGCCTCATCCCCCTCATCACCTCCTGCAATCAGAAAAGAGGCAAACATAAGCAGAGTGGCTTGTGTAAAAATAACAATCAAGTAACGCCCTACCTCACAAATCATATACCAGTGATGTATTTTCCAAAGGAATTGAAAGATAAAACAAACTACCTCCATCTGCATCTTCTCCAACTGCCTGCTGCTGCTCAAACTTTGCTTTCAACTCCTGTTGGGAACGCAAGAATCTGGTCTGCTTAGGAGCAGCTGATGGCAGCTTGACCCATTCTTCCTCTAGTTCTTTCAGCTGCCAAAGGAAATGAATCACCATATCAGATACATTTTGCCCATATTCCAGACAAGCAAACCTTCATAGAAAGGGAAGGAATTTTCCCATCTGAAAGGCTCAGTAACACTATATTTAGGGTCACTTAAAATACTGCACTGTAATATCATCTATCCTGCCACCCAGGTGACCATGTTCACTGTTCAGATAACTCACATATCAACATACTCACTATGTGAAGACACTTGGCTGTTTAATGTTATGTTTTACTTGACAACATTCTATGCTAGATAAAAAGCATTTGCATAAAAATAAACTACAGAACAGTCACAGTATTGTGTGTCCTCTACTGAATTTTCTTTACAGCCAGTCATTACGTTGTAGCCAGGCTATTATCACAGGGTAGCATCAAGATGAAACTAGTGTGTTCACATGAGTTTGGTCAGACTGCCAAAGACTAGTTTTGTCATTTTAGTAACATCCATTGAAAGGTCCGACTTAAACAAGACTAAGTGCCCACACAAGGAACAGCAAAGGGGATCAGGGATTAACATAGAAGGCCTCTCAAATATCTGCATCCAAACTTCCCTCTGCCTACCTGAACAGAATTTATGTTCTGCAATGGAGGTCTCAGAGCATCCCTTATCCAACGGTAGATCTCCACAGCAAGGAGTTTGGCTTCATCTCGAACAGCCTTTTCACGAGATTCAAAAAGTTTTGGCAATACTTTAATGATTGGCTTCAGCAAGATTATTTTTGAACCAAATTCACTGTAGGTTAGAATAGACGTGGAATAGAATTAGTGTCTAGAAAGAATGAATCACCAAAAACCTGACTTTATTTAGAGACTACAAAATACATCCATTACACGTAAGAGATTCTCTCATACACTCAAATTATTACCACGTCCTTTACTTAAGGAAGCTAGTCATAGTTGGTCAGATTCCTTAAAATCTTGTAACTATAACAATTACCTTCCACATCCAGCATGAAACAAAATCAGTCCTCTGAAATTATTCCACAGCACCTAATGCAACCTGCTGCCTGAAACTGTTCCCTTGCAGGAGGAGGTGGAAAATGTCCTTAGACTGTAAAATGCATGACCCATTTTTTTTTTTCTTAATCAGAATAGAATCTCCTTTGTCTATCCTTGGAGACAAACAGCATTAGTCATTTTGCCACTTGTTGGACTAGATAATTATAGTTGAGCCTGGGTCATCTTTACTGACAATGCACGTGTTGAAATATCTGCTGCTGAAAGGACAAGAGCATGGAGGTCCCTAGGCTGACCACCCTTCTCCACCAGCAGATTCTTTTTGTTGTTGAACTTAATACATTTAGGTTCATTTTTTCCAATCACTGTTGAAGGAGAATGCACAAGCATTCCTTTCATACAGTAAAATCTCACCAGCTCCTACAGTACTTACTGCATCATATCTACTCACTCATAAGCCACGAAATATTTTGTTTCAGGAAAAAAAAAAAAAAAGTTCTTTGAGAATCTTAACTGACCTTTTTGACTTGCATTTTTTGTGTATCCCTCCAAGCAGGCAACTCATGAAAGAGCTAGTAAAAAAGACTGCTCAGGAACTAACTTGTATGTTTTAACTTTCTAGAAAGTTTTACTCCCAGGATTGCTTCATGAAAAGCATCAACTACTCAAAATCTGCAGAAAAAGCTCCATTCTTGGAGTTAACACAATTTAAATGCAGAATATGAAGCATGTGCAGCCTAATGTTACTATGCCTTTTAAAAAACACATTAGGAAAAATGCTTCAGCAACATTAGGCTTCAAGTTATCTTATTTAACAATTCATAAAACAATAAAACACAAAACTGGAAGCTTTAACAAAAGATAAAGATTATCAGAAGCCAAACTAGTCACACACTCAAGCTATCAGTCAGGCTACAACACAAATCTTGTCATTGAGGCAGATAAATTCAGGCAACATACAGGAAAAATCCAGATAGCAACACAAGCCAAAAGCTGAAGTTACAAAGTAAGTCCATAGGGCCTCGTGAGATGAAGAAAATTGTTCTTGTCATCTCAAGTATAATACAACACTGTCCACAAAAAAAGAGGAAACTTGAATCTTTTTAAATGCAGCTAGGTGATACTGAATACTATGCAGGTTTCTGTTTACAATTGCTATCAAAAAAAGGGACTTTGAATTGATAAGACAATTTAAAAGAGCTAAAATATTATTCTAAGATGTGGGGCACTAGTTTCACTTAACAGCACTGGGTTTGTGCCATGTCTGCTTTTATTTTGAATTTTCTTACTGAGTCTAGAACAACTAGTTAGCAAGGACCATGAACACATATGCTTCTCCCAACTCACTAAGTTATCTAGTGTACAATATTCTCTATCACTATGCATGGAGTTTTCACAGGAAGTAATTTTCTCTAGGAAAAAGATATTCTGGCCTTCAATATCAAAATCATCTATTTTTAGTAATTTTCATTCAACCTGCATAGGCAGCAGGTATATTTGAAGCAGGACAAAAAAAGAAGCTCCAATTCCAATCTTACAACCTACTTCCAGTTTTAATTAGATTTGATTTTTAAAGAGAATTATCTTTTTTTTAGCCAAGTTTTTAATAGACGATGAAAAACGACACAGTCAGTTCTGACTCAAAACTAACTTATTGTGCAGTTCGCTTTTGCTTTTCTATGTGAAAAAGCAAACAAAGAGCTTGCATTCATAAGGAAAACTGAGTAACACCAAGTTTTTAAAGTTAGCTCTACAGGTTTCAGTTTTACAAGTTGTCTATTGTCCATATTATTGCCTATATTATATTTAGTTACCTATTTCAACATTTGAAAAGACAAGCTCCACAGGCTAAAGTATATCTGCTAAACTTGCCCTTCACCTCTGGAGATTTCCTGAAGTGATTCAGATGAGCCTTATAACAAAGGCATCCTAAACATCAATACATCCCATGATATCCCTCCACTGCTGTTGCCAAAGTATCAGCTCATTGAAGACACATGTTATTAAACAATAAAAAGATGAAGATTTCTCAAAAAGCTTATGCAACTGTATAGCCTTGGAGTTGGGGAATGGGAAATAGAATTTAGAAGCTTACCTTAGTGCTTTCCTCAAGGTTTCTACACATGCAACGATGATTTTGGGGTTTTTGTTGTCCAGACCCTTTAGTAATTCTTCTTGCACTGCCTCCCCTTTCTCAATTTCTATATACATTAAACAAATATCCAGACCCAGCTCCTTTGCTCTGGCTTTTGGCTGGTTGAACACTTTATTTACAACTCCAGAAGCTACTTCTCCTGTTGTCCTGAAGAAAAGGGAGAGTTACTTTTTGCACAATTAAATTACACATTCTATTCCATTATCCATAGAGAAAACCATATACAGGATGTGAAACACTGATGAAAGCTTGGTATGGCCTCAGCTAACAGAAATCAAATTCTATCTACATTACTGTCAAAAGAAATAGCATCTTCTAAGAGAAGACACCAATCTCTAGTTAGAAGAGTCAAGAGCTCAAAAGAGTTCCTCAAGATCAACTGTTATTTAATGTGTTTCTAAAACTGGACCATACTACACAGTGGCTACAAGACTTTTTCCTCAGAGTATGAATATACACACATTTTTGGTCAACAAGTAAATGCCATTACCTGAAATTGCAGACATTACATTTAACTGGCACACTTTTATATCTATTTCAAAACTCTCCATCAACTAAATTTATATTTTCCTTAAACCAAAGAGTTTGGCATTGCTACCTAACTTTTAATCTAGCAGTTGTGTGTTTTAACACATGTGTTCACATGTTTAACAGACAGCTGTCTAACTTTTAACCTAGCATTTGTGAACAGATACAGCCCATATTTTTGAGGGTGAAATAAAAGTACCCATTTCATAGGCTAGCATATAGTGAAATACATAAACGTTTAGGGAGGAAAGTGGCAAGTATAAAAGATTCAGATAGGTTAAAATTGATACATCAACACATAAGAAATATTACATTTCATTTCCAGTGAGATATTTATATCTGATCTACATTCACCCAGGAAGAAAATGATCTGTACGTACACACTTCAGTCAAAAAAACCCCACGGATTTCCAATTCAGACCACCTATTCCATTAACTTACTGCTTCACCTTCCATTTCAGAAGTCTTTACTGCTACCTTAAATAGTTTTTTGAGCCTTCCTAATGCATGGCTTTACATAAACGATTTCTGACAAGTTAACATGCACAAGGAGACCATCTACAAGGTAAACCTAGCACTCACAAAATTCTATAGATGAGAACGTAAATTCTTCTCTCAGTGAGCACTAGAGCTGTCAGGGGCCACTGTACAATTTACCCGCAGCCATCCTCAGAGAGAACTAAACCACTAAGAGCAAGGAAGAGCAACTTACTTCCCTGCTACATGAGCATTCTCAACATAAGCAAGTGCTGCTTCCAGTCCTTTGAGCTGAGCCACCGCATTGGAGTCTGTCACAAATTTCTTCACCAATCCAAGATACTTGGACCATTCAGGACTCTTCTCATCATCTATCTTCTGGAAGAGCTTGAGGGCTTCTTCATAGCCATTTAGCCTGGCTTTCCACAACTGGAAGCAGAAGTGAAACATGTTTAAATGGTGTCATGGTATAGGTTGAGCATGCCAACTATCTTGTAAAGTATTTCAATCTTCGTTAAGAGTGTACTTTAAGCTGGAATCTGCAAGATTCCTCTTTAGTAACTACTTAAATCATAGGAAAATAGGAGAAAACACTATTTTTTCCTCCTGTCAGGAACGATCTGGATAGGTAGGTGTCAGACTTCCCCACTGCTCTTCAGAAGTTCCAGCCCTGACAAGCAGGCATGGGGCCAGCAACAGTTTCAACTGCCGATGAGTTATTTCTCCACATGAATGAGCACACTGATCTTTAGCACACAACTCTAGGTCAGAGGGATTATCATGCAACTAAATTCTACCTAGCAACTGTTATTCCATCTCTACATTGCTGAAACAATTTCAGACCTGTTGTACCCACGCTGTACAATTGCCAAGATTACCCAACTTTAGCATAACTAGCAAACAGGAATTCCACAGCTGACAGGTAGAAATAGCCAGAACCAAGATTTCCTACCTTGTGTTCACATTTCTGGTCTATGGGCAGTTTCATCCACTCACTGTCGTCCCCCATTGTACTTCAGGTTCTTTCTATGATCACAGTAATTCCTGTGGAAATATAGACAAGTTAAAACACAGGAGAAAAAAAAAGTGCTACTTGTAATATGCTTTTACTTAAAGCACACTCTATAGCAAGCCTTACATATAATGTGCAACTCACTCAAACTTGCAATTATATTAGATATGTAGTACTAAGACTAGACCACTAGTTTGTTAGCCTTGGAAGGCTACCAGAAGCCTTAACCAACTAACAAGCATTGCCAGCTGTAACATTTCAGACACTCCAAGTCTCAATCTACAAAAGTTAGAGTAATCCAGAATAAGGCCTGGAGAAAATAGCCTCATTTAAGCCTGGTAGAGAACTTACTATGATTAAAGAGCTAAAAAGAAACAACCACCCACCAACACTAGAAAACTGACTCTTACTGACAAGCATTTTCAGGAACAGGTGTCATGAATCAGTATCAAAAAATAATCCAGTGTAGTACAAGGACAGCCATTTTAAACAACTTTATAAACCAAGCCACTGAAATGAACGCTACAGAGGAGGGAACAAAACCCATTTATGCCAGCCAGCCTCCAGCCAGCCCATTTATACCCTAACTCTGGCACAGCCCACATTAGCAACCGTCAACATGAGATCAGCTGCACATAATGCTATGAATCCTTCCCCACTCAACTCTCTGTAAGTCTCTTTTAATACAAAATGAATATTGAACTAGAAGAGATGGGAACTCAGGCTCAGTGCTCATCTTGGACATATTGTACAACTAACCCACTGTTGGGGAATAACCAGAGAATAAGTTTGATGAAAAAGATCAGCACAGTGAAAACAGTAGTAGTAATGAAGGCTCCCAACATTATTTATACAAGCAATGAAACCAATCCATAGATGAGGGAACACATTTGCACACAGGTTAGCATGCATAAACAAGCAGCAGCAAGACAAGACTCCTAACGGACAAAGAAGCAAAAAGAACCCAAAAATCCAACAGAACTGGTCAGCACCCCTTGACAGCTAAGCTTCCGTGCAAGTTCACACACATCCCTGGCAGAACGTTACTAACACAAATTCAGTCATGTCAGCAAGGCTGCAGACTTCAACCTGCAAAGGTTTTTACATTACATACAGTTGTTGTTTACAGAAAAAGAGATTGCAGAATTACAAGTTACATTTATATATATTCACAACAATAAAGTTATATGCAAATTCTACAGAACCACCTTCCTCAATCAGGTAGCACTACATCTATTTTAATAGCACCCTATACCAGCAGTAGTCCACAACACAAAATCTGTCCTCCTTATCTGGAAAAATTAAAACCAACACTAACCCTCCCTCATTCCTCTGCCTTTCTTCTCCAAAACAGAAGCATTAAACTACACTGTACTTACTTAAATAATGTTTAATTTCTATAGATCTTAATACTGTTTTCACTGCAATCACACAAGGTTTTATCAGTGGCACTAATAATTTTATCATTAAAGTCAACATCAGGAAAGTACTGACTACTCATATAATGATCATTCAAGTGTTACTATATTTGTCCTGCATGATTTGCAAATAGTGATGCAGTCATTTTAACTTGCCAACAACAAACTTAGGCCCTGGCACTGACAAGCCTGGTTTTTAGTTTTATAAATCTTGCTTTGAAACTTAGGAGTAAGATTCAAGCCATCACTTGCCTACAGGAAAGCATAAGGAACCAACACAAGGATGAGTTATTCAGTCCTGAGAAACAAGGCATTAAAGCACTCGCCAGAAGCCTTCCTAAACAACAGAATAAGAAGTTTGGACACAAGGGTTGTCACAAACTTTCTATATCCTCTTCTGTTAGAGTAATATCAGCAACATGCACCCCATACTTCTATGGGAAAAGTTTCCCCCATCACTTTCCCAGAGATCTGCTGCACTAAGGGTGCAGGACTGTGGCTACCATACCACAAAACCCTGTATCATCTCAAACACTGAAGTCAGGGTGTTTTCTACCAGTGCAGGCAGACACCAGCACTCTGTGACTCCTGTCTGTACACCTCAGTGCAGAAGTCCAGAGAAAAACACCCACGAAGGAGCTGTCGAGACCGGGGTCTCCCCTCCCAGCACCAGGCTCTCAGCAAGGGCACGTGTATTTGCTCACTCATTCTTTTCAGCCTGTCAGTTTCCCTACTATTTTTAATCAGAACATCCACAATTGTTACTTCAATTATAAAACAGGTGAAGTTGCCTTCTGAACAAAATCCAGCATCTAAAAATAGCGATAAAACTGTATGCCCTCCCCATTAACCTACAAACCCCTTTAAAACTTGCAGTTTAGCTGGAAGTAATCTGTAGACCGTAGCTCCCTTGTTCAATATCACTTGGTTTCAGCACTGCTTAGGCCTGGCCTAATCCTCAAACCTTTTTATTCTGATAAAGGCAAAATACAGACAGTACAAGATGGTTGTTTTCCCCTTCAATTAAGTCATCCAAAGGGACCATTTGCATTTCAGCTTTCTGAACCTTCAGGGAACATCCCACATTTGATGCACGGATTTTGTTGGTTTGTTTACTTCTTCACAGAAATCTCAGGCCATTATATCTCAATATCCAATAGCAGGTCACCTCTGCATATAATGATGCAGCTAGATTGTCTTATTATTTGGGAATTTGCAGCAATGAAGTGTTTGACCTACATAGTGTTCCCATTATCATAACCAGCTTTCCAAACTCGGGAAAAAATAATATCTTTCAGTAGCAACGTTCGTTTTGGCAGGAAAAAAGACAACCTCTGAACTGACTAAATGACCAAAATAAGTTTTGAGACAGAAGCTTGTTAGCAAGGCCAATAAAACATTTACAGTGCAAGTCAGCTGAGTAAGGCAAATTGTGCTGAACCCAAATAGGCCATAGCAGGACAAGTTCTTATATTATGAAGCAGTGAGAAAACAAGAACCATCAAGAAAAGAATAAGACGTCTTTGCAAGGGGGGCTGAAGCAGCACGAGCATAAAATATTTGCAAGGCAGCACAGATGCAATCAAGTCAATATAAGTGAAAATAAGTTAAATTTCTCACTGAATATAATTAAGCTGAACAGCATCATAGTGCTGCTGTAGAAAATCCCTTTCTTACAAAAGCTAAACATTTTGTTTGGAAGTGTATTTATTATCCATTTGCAGCATTTTATAGGGAAGTTTCAGCTTCCAGGCCATCTTTCCCCATAAAAAGCAGAATGGCAAAACAAGAGACCATAAAGGCTGATAACGACAGTCCATTCCCCCTCCTCCCTTCCATCTTATGGAGATCACTGCTGCACAGGACACGCATCGACCAAAAGAAAACTTCTTTTGATATCTTCTCAAAACAAAGTTCTGAGAAAGTCAGACATGCCATTTTTACAATTCTGAAAATTTGTTTGAAACACCACTGAATAGCAGGGGCCGGTGCAAAGCTGCCTTAAGCATTTCAGCTAGGGCTACCCCTGTCATCCTTCTCTGGTGGTTCTCTGCCAGCACAGACCAGTTTTCCCAGTAGAAAGATCACTTGTTTAACGACAGTCTTGAGTCATATTTGCTCTCTAGCTCCAAGAACATTAAGTTTTCCTTTCTTCCTATTTTCGCACCGTATGCTTTCACTGTTTACCAGCTAACCTTTCTAGTTTCAATTAGATACAAAATAAAATAGCTCAGAAGAAAAGCTGTTGAAACAGCTCTTCCAGCAATCATAACATAACCAAATTTTTATTTTTAGCAACATCCTAAACATACTAAGTATTTTGAAGAACATGCAAATCTATGAGCTGTAGCCTAATCAGTACAGTGAAAATAAAAGAAAGGTTCCTCTACCAAATGCTGCAGCCAAACAGAAAATCTGAAGTCCTGCTACCAATTCAGAGCTCCGGACACCTGCCAAAGCAGCGAGGGGCAAGAACTTCCCATTGGGAATAACAGATTAATATGAAATGCTGGCAGGTTGCAAACGTGTTTTGCGCTTCAGTCCACAGATATTTTGACAATGAGCAAGAGGTTAAAAAATTTATTAAGAATATACAAACAGAAGGTTGCTTGCCACTTTGAAAGGCATTAAAAATCTGCTCGAATTTTAAATTCTGTATGTTTCAATAAAAACATATGAGATAAGCATGCTCTTGATGAAATGAAAGCTGGAGCCCTCGGAATAATGCAAAGGAGGCAGGAGAAATGCACGTTAAAAGATCAAGTGCTCTGCAGGCCCTGGAGCAGGCTGCAGAATGGCTCCTCCAGCTTCGGCAGCAAGGTAATGGCATAGGGGAATAAACAGCATTCCATGTTTTCTGGCCTGGTATAACACATTTGTTCCAGCCTAACTCAATGGCATCATAACAATGCAGAAACGGCAAGTTATTTGCAAGGGGAACGATACTTAATCCCCCTGGATGTTTCAATAACGCCTTCCTGAAAATAACTTGGGCATTCCCAGGGAAAAGCAGCCTCAAAGTGCAAGACAACAGGGAACAAGCTGACCTTCCGCTACAGCCAAGGGAGCAAACCCGGCTTCCTACCGCACGGCCGAGCCGGGAGCGCGGCCGGCTCCCCCAGCGCAGCGGGAAGGAGACAGGGGGGCAACAAGGGCCAGGGCGGCGGGCAGGCCGCTAGGCGAAGGCCGGGCGCAACGAGGGCAGATGCTGCTGGCGGGGCAGTAAATACCCCGCATGGCGGCGCGTACGGAGGCATCCCGCGCTGCCATCCGTGCCCCGCCATGCACCGCCCGGGCCCTCCCGCTCCTCCTCGCGGGGGAAGGCCCCGTGGCGGCCGCCCGCGCCGCGGGGCCCGCAGTACCTTCGAGAAGGCCGCGCTCCAGCCCCGCTGCCGCCGCCGCCGCTGCCGGGAGGCGGCCCCAGCGCGCGCGCGCCCCCGCCGCATTGTGTGCGCCGCCGCCGCCCCGGCC
>JAUBOD010000560.1:5667964-5686890 GCA_032353885.1 Nothura maculosa
CTTCGCTGTTGTCCCTGTGTCCTAGGCTTGAACCACCCCAGTTAGACCCCCTCCTTTCCCAGTTCCCCACTGACTGCCCACCTCAATCCAAATGGGTCCCATGCCCAACAAGCACAATGCTTCCCAGGCTGAGGTCAATCAAATAAATATTAAATTAAAAATAAATCTAATTAAAAAAATCCCTCTGTGAGTAGGGAATAGTCCCACACTGTCACAGGGAAACTTCTAAGCCTTCGCTCCAGTTCATTTTCCACAGGAATACATCCCAGCCTGCCCCACGGTGCACATTAGGGCCAGCTTCAGGCCATGTCAAAGCCCCGACCTTTCTCTTGCAGCAGAGCCACCACTTCCCGTGTAAAGAGTATTGCCAACCTGCTGGCAACTGTCATGATTTTCCAAGGATAGCGGGATCATTAGTATCCGAAAAAGGTTAGAATAGAATAGGATTTTCTTTTTTTTTTTTTTTTTTTAAACACTAGCTGTAAAAGTGTTGTGTCTGAAATGCATTCTCCCCACACTTCCCAGCCATAGCCCTGCTCTACACAAGGCTCTCAGCGCAGCACGGGTGGAAACGCACACGGCCTCTTGCCGGGAGACAGAGGTACCAGTTGGCTGCATGGGATTCTCCATTGGAAAGTTCTGCTTTGAACAATCTGGCGTAAAACTTCATATTTTACCACAAGAATATGCCCAAAGAGGAGTGGCACAGAGCTCCCTGCTCCTGCTGCGGGCCCATAACTGCAACGGGAGGAGCGGTCCCTAGAGGGTAAAGGCCTTGGAGGCCAGAGAAAAGCAGAGGTTCCTACAGCTGAGGGGAGGGATGGGAAGACGGCTCTGTGGGGAGAGCTACTTGCTCGTCATAATGGAGCTTAAAGTGCTTTCTGGCTGATAGGCAACTATTTAAAAATGGCCCTTACAGCTCTGTGATTAGTGTCTCTTATTCTACATCAGATGGGCTCAGCATAGTGATAAAGCAGTTCCTATCTGTCAGCATTGAGGAGTTCCCTGGGTGAGAACCAACCTAGGGATTTTCTTATCTCCCTCATCACTGTAATCAAGGATCCTAAAAGTCATAACAACTGGGATGTTGTAGAATTGGAATGTTCTTTTTTCTTTTTTTCTTTTTTTTTTTAAAAAAGATCACTTTTTACATAATATATATTAATACACTTATATGTGTATGCATACACACACGCAGACATGTGTGTGTATACATGTGTGTGTACATATATATCAATTAAGAAAAATATAATCTAGTGCTTGCTGTGATACATTTCCTCCCATTAGCTCAGCTGACCTAAAAACAATGCTAATTTGTTCTTTCCCTTGAACACTCCAGTATCTAGAGGGAACAGTTCCGAAAGGCCCATTTGCTGACTTGTTTTTCCAGAGTAGAAACACGGTTTAACAGGAAAGGGGTGAGCAGGAGCAGGGTCCACTGCCAGTAACAGACACTTGTGCTCTCCTGAGGCGAATTGTGGCAAGCCAATTACACCCTTTACACCCTCAGAAGGTGACTTGATACTGTGTCACTGTCCCCTTTGGCCACAAAGTGCACCCCTGTCTGCTCTGAGACCTCTCTCAAGTTAGAGACCCCCAACACAAAGCCTCAGAGTGCTGCTGGTGCTGGAAGGACCAGGGGAACTTCTGTGACCAGGAGCTTAACAAGGAAGCAACTCCGCTGTCTTCATGGGCATTGACTGCGAGCTGAACTGTGTGGGATTTGCAGGTTGCCGACAGAATCTCAACCAGACTCAGGCCAGTGGAGTCACTGCAAAAATTCATGTGGCAGCTTCCAGGGAAAGGGAACATATAAATAAACCACAGACAGTGAAAACGAGCCCAAAGGGTCTCTGGGTTCCAACCCGCCACCCTCCTTCTCCAACCACAACAGGACAGGTGTCCGATTCCCTGCTGAAAGGCAGTCCCAGTCTCTGGGCTCTTGGCAAGAGAGGCCAGTCTCTGCACCCTTCCTTGCTTGGCCCGCAGAGTCCCGTCTTTTTTGTGCAGAGCGGAGGCCAGGGAGGGTACGAGCTCCTCCACGGCAGCGCGTGCTTTAGACCTCGCTCTCTGTGGAGGGCTTGCGTTGGTGCTTCCAGCCCGTGTCCGGGAGCGAGCCGCGCCGCTCTGGCGTGGCCGCGGCTGTGTTCACGCTGCTGCACTCGGACTGCTCCTCCTGCAGCAGCTGCTCAGTTTCAGTGTCATCCAGCGAAGCAGAACTAGCCTGAATAGAGACCGTGTCTGTCTTCATGCAGACGTGGTCCCGGAGGATCCCTCCGCGGGAGCTCCGGATCTGCTTAAGGTCATCCCATTCCGAGTCATCACTGGACAAAAGGCAAATCCCCTCCACAATCTTGATCTTCTCCTTGGTGTAGCTGTGATCAGGGCCAGCCTAGGGAGCAGACAAGTGAGTGAAAACACAATACATTTATGGAAAAATAGGGCAAAAAGCAAAGCAGAGATGGAACGAAGATAGCGCAGCAGACAAGGCTGGACCTCAATGTAAAGAGCCAACGTCTGTGAATGTCATAATAGCAGAACCTGTTCTAAATTTCCTGTCAGATCTTCACCCACTGCATGAATCCTCCCTGCAAGAGCTCCAATTCCGAACTCCAAGAGCCTTCAAATCATGGAAGAGGAACAAAGATAAGGCAGCTCCTTTAATTCAACTAAATATAATCCATGACAGCAGGGGGCAAGAACAATACTGAGCCAAAAAATAAAGAAAAAAAAATGAAGAAAAAAAAGAAAAAAGAAAAACACTCTTTGGAAGGAGAAACAGACAGAAGATTTCAGGGTAAAAATGGGTAGGATAGGCAGTTGATTATAAATCTGCAGTGCTCTTGTATCCGAGTCACTCCAGATGAACTCTTAAGGAAGCTCAACTGGAATTCCACTGTCTGCTCTGCATCTCACAGTGATACAAGGGAAGCAGATTATAGGGAGACACTAGAAATGATCAGGGGCTAACAGGACCACACTGAGATTAAAGTAGCGAAATCTCTATAGCTTGGCCCAATGACAAACAAGTAGCATTCAAAAATATGATGTAAACCCCGAGAAGAGAGTGGAGCGAGCAGCAATACATATGGGTGCATTTAGTAGTGGGTAGATTAAGAGAAAAGTGGAAAGGATTTAGATTCCCAGATAAATCTTCCTGGTTTATCCTTAGTGCGCAAAGCTGAAGTGGCAAGAGCATTTTAGAAATCTATTGGATGCCCCATTTGAAACACAGGGTTGGGGTAAATGCTGCTTCTCCGCAGAATTCCTGCCTGGATCCTTGTTTGAGGGACCAACTGATCTAACAGAGTATCATGAACAGTCCTACAGAAGTTATCTTTTCTTTCAAGCTCCCATACGAAGAATCCAACCTAAGACAAAGGGATCTGCCCTAGAAAATGATGGCTACTTTCCTGTGAGCACAGAGCTGGTTCAAGGACACAAAAAGCAGGGAAAAGGCAGAAAGAACAGTTAGTTGGGGACAGTGCTAGAGCCACACAACAGAGTTTGAGTGAGGGAGGCAGGACCAAACACATTACACAGAGCAGTGATACCTGACGTGAGGATGTGGACGGAAATCAGAAGAGGGAAGATGAGAAGCTATCTGAGTGATAAGAAAGCTTCTGAGGAAAAAACAGAGGAGAAACAAAGTGCTGCAAGATATTATATTAAAACCTCTCCATCCTGTCACGCACAGGGTGGACCCTCTGCAATGCCTTTGAAGTGCTCATTTCTTAGGGGCTTCAGCTCTCTCCCTAGCCCACCCCTCCCATGCACTGCACAGTCAGAAGGCATGTTCTTATCAGCAGGCTCTTTCTGGTTGTCTGACTTCCACAACGACTGTCCAAAGCAACCTCGGGGAAACAGCCACTGAGCTGAACTGTTTCCAGGAAGGATCTTTAACTCCTTTACTTTGATGTCCAGTGCCCAGTGCAAGAGAAAAACACAGGATTCTATGAACGAGGAGGAAGTAGATGGCTAAACGTAGGTATATGTCACTACAACTCAGTGAGGGAAAAGCGCTGCTGGTTCATCTATAGGAATCAGCCTGGCCAATGCTGGCAAGTTGCAGGGTCTTCATATACCAAGGCTCGCAGCTCAGCAGCAGTGTGAGCTGGGTCCCTATGTCCTTAGCAGCAGCTCTTACCTCCTTTTTATAGCACAATTGGTTGTACATGGCTGGTTTGGGAATTGTTTCAATCTTCACCTCCTGGGTAGATGTCCGATACGATGGATTACTGTAGGTTAGATTCCCCAAGCCAGGATCTGTGAACTTGGATTTATTATGCCTAAAAAAAAAAAGAGAGCCATCAGAAAAGACACAGTGTCTTCATGTCAGGATCTTAAGTTCCTGAGCACTCAGCAAGTGTAGAGCTCAAGCAATTTTCATTATCCCTCAATATCAGGTAGTATTGGTTTCATCAAGTTCCTCAGTTGCCCATCACAAAACGATACTGGCAATAACAGGAGAGAACCTGGCAAGAAGCACACGGCCTCACACTCTACTGACATTCAATACTTCTCATCCCTTTCCATAATTCCCAACCTGTCTGCAGAATAGCCCCATAAGGGCTAAATAATAAATCAAATAATGAGAAAAGTGCAAGCCCAACTTTAAAGGAACAAGACTCAAACCTTGCAAATAAAATCAAACACTGTCTCCAATAAAATGAAGGGATTGTAATTCGCAGTAAGGGAAGACTATGTACTCTTCAAGAGCTTTCTCTCACAAGGCTATATTTTACTATGGTCCAGAAGCAGGGGAAAATCACTTACCTATATATAATTAAAGCAGCAATAAGCAGCAAAATAAACAAGATGCTGAGAAGGCCTCCAATAATGTAGCTAACGTGCAATCCTTCTCCTAAAATTGAACAGGAAAGGTTAAATTAAGCAATCTCCTTAAATTCCACAGAAGATAAGAATTCTGAATTATTGTCCTTAGTGTTTATATAACACCTCCTATGGAAGCATGCAAAGTAAAACGTCAGTGCATGAAGCTTTAGCAAAAAGGGGTTTTCTTGGCATTGTATGAACACATCCCTTCCTCCTACCCAAGCCCCAGCACACCAGAAGCAGTAAGAAAACCTCGGTAAGGGAGTCAGTTAAGGATGAACTAGACCTTCTTGCTGATAGATTACTCATGAAGCAGAACATAGTCACGTTTATCAGCCATCTTCAATGTAATACAAAAGGGATGGTGGAGAAAGAGGAGCATTAGCAGAAAGAATCCAATGGATGAAGCAGGTGAGAAAGGGAAACAGCCATATTCTTCAGACAAAACAGTCATCTGGAAAAGACTCCATGCAGGCTAATGAATGAGTGCCACTTACACTCAACCTTAAGATACCTTTACTCTGGTCAGATGGTAGTTGAGGAATTCAAATTCGAGTTTCAAATAATATGGACTGAAAAGCCCTGGGTACAGCTGGAAGAACAACATTAGCAGAAGAGTAACAGGAGGAAACTCACCCATGGTTGCAAGCACTGCCTCATTACCACGGGTACACAAGCCTTGCCTGGCATCTTTATCAGAGCAGCTGAAAGACAGAAGGGCACATTTAGTACCCTGACACCAAAAGCAGTCAGGTTATCCCCAGGTAGGAAAAACCCAGGACAGTATTGGTTAATATAGATTGTCCTTCCATTTCCAGCACTATGAAGGGAACCCTCCTTTCTCTGCTCCAATATCCATCTGCGTCCATAAGAGAGGACCTGATTTGTGTGTATGTTTCAATAGAACATAAATTTCAGCCTCTGAAGTTCTGAAGTCCAAATTAGGACTTTATGAAGTCAATGTAGAAAGATATTTCTGTTCAATACATCATTCCCAACACAGGAGGGGAAGTCTTGCCTTGAAAATAATTCAACCACATGCTATACTTTTTTCTGAACAGCAGGAACAACAGACTGTAGGGAGTTAGCAGGGAAAAAAAGCCTCTCAACTACTTGTACTGTAGCTTAAACATTAGAGTTGCAGATGCCCTGTCCTATCCCAGGACAAGCTATCTCCCTGTGGCAGGTGAGAACCACTCCCTCAAATACCTGGGGTCACATGTGAATTGTTTGAGAGAACTAAAATAACAGACTACCATCTCTTCATCTCAGAAATAAGTTCCTTAAATTAGAAGTTCAGAAAACAGACAAATGAACACTGACATTCAAACACTTACTTTCCATCTACTGAATCCAGAGGTGTAAGAGGTTTGGTTGTTGAAGTAGTAATTTTTCCGGGCAATGTCTGACTTCTTTCACTTGCACTGGTAATTTCAGGAGCAGGGGGCACCACACCAGGAACTAAAACAACACAGAGAAAAATAGGAGTCACAAATCTGTGGGGCAGATGAACAAGTCTGGTAAGAGTTCTGAAACGGGAACCTACATCCTGTAATTTTCTCATCTCGAACCCAGCCTCTTAGTAAAGGATAGGTGAAGATTCTGTTGCTCATAACTGCTTTACTTCCAGTATAAGACTTGGCAGAAGTTTTTGGACACGGGAGAGCCTCAGGTGCTCTGGTTCCCACAGATAAATGAATAACCAGTGCACGAATAGTGTCTGTGACTCAGATACAGAAGCTAACACCCAAATGAAACTCTGAACTCACTGGTGGAACAGGGACGCCCATCTGGTTCATCTGGACATGCGCAGACAAAGTCAGAAGCTCTGGCAAAGCAGAGGTGAGTGCAGCCTCCATTGTTCACCCCACAGGCATTGGAACCTAAAAGCAAAAAGCAAGTTTTAAATCTGTAGCATACAATTATGTAGAAGCTCTGATTAAGAACCATTTTTTTTCTGCAAAGCTAGAGATACTTCCTAGAAGAAGACCTGCACAGAGAGAAATAAGCTCGCATTTTTCCGTCTTGTCAGATGAATAACTCAGAAAATGACATTTGCTGGTCAAAGCTATTAACACAGCACAGTCAGGACATACTTGGCTGAAACATCACAGGTTGGCAAAGACCATGCCTAGAAAAACGAAGGGAGATGACATCCCTCAAATTGTTAGTGCAAACACATTGAATGTCTACAGTAGCAGAATGGCTCAGGAGTTCTCTGTCTACAGTTACCATTTGTTAGAACCAAAATTCTCCTGGTTACCTGTCTGTCTCTGAGGGGAAACCACAATGATATCCATCAGTCCCTCAACGTTGGCCAAGACGGTTTCCTTATTCCGCCCAGAGTACTTGTCCACTCTCTGGATAGATTTGGTTTGCCAGTCAGTCCAGTATATCCACCTATCCTGCTGCTCAGGGAGCAAGGAGAAAGAACAGAGTCATTAGCATGTTCAGCCACACCCAGTGGTAGAAGGTTCCAAACAAAGATCCTTCTAGTCCTTCATCTTCTTGTCATAAAGAAAATGATTATCTACATCCCAAAGTAGTTCAAATTTCTGTTAGCACCACAGGAGGGTAATGTAGCAGCCCTTCAGTCATTTCTGTTTCATTCAGGCTACAACATTCTCCTGGTCCTATACTCCACTGTCCAAATTCAGCACAACTGGAGGAACAATACCAGGGGAAAAATCTTCTTACCTGTGTTAGAGCAAAGGGATGTGACACTTGGCTGACCAACACTTGACGTAGCTTCCCATTGAGATCACAACTCTCTATACGATCAAGGTGTGCATCCACCCAGTAAATCCTGGAGGAACAGGAAAAGAGAAAGGTGAGCTTCCACTTACATCTAATACACTCCCTCATCACATTCTAGTCATTCACTAGCCAAGATGGATCAGACCAATCAAAAAACTTCAAGGAAAATAAAACCCTATATACACATATATATACATATGTGTGTATATATAGATATAGGTGTATGTGTGCATGTGTGTGTGTATATATAGATATCTATATATACACTGGGTAGATATCTATATATACACACACACATGCACACATACACCTCCACATATATATATATGTTAATCCTATGATGGATTCTCTCACTGACCTCCTGGTGTCATAATCCAAGGTCAATCCATTGGGCCATCCTAGGTCAGTGTTGATCAGGATTTTACGTTCAGAACCATCCAAGTTTGCCCGTTCAATTTTAGCAATGTGACCCCAATCTGTCCAGAATAAGTACCTAAAGACAGAAAAGGCAAGTGCAAGAGGAAAAAGACAATCCATTCAGTCCAGTTTTAATTATAAGGAATCTGCCATATTCTTTAGCTTCAAGAAAACTCATACAGTCTGTAGCTTACTTCTCCCAAATATGAGCCCCGGCCTTCAAACCCCCTGTCTGCCCAGTCACTTCAATGGCTCAGCATTAGTCCCTTGCTAGTAGCTGCAGACTCACACTGCACGTCCATTCTTCCTCTCCTCCCCCGTCTGCCTCTGCACAGCCTTGTTTGCCCCTGCCAATACCCCACACTTACCCCTTCTTGGGAAACACAGCAATGGCTCGGGGCTCATCCAGGCTGTTATTGATCAGCACTTTCCTAGAGCTTCCATCCAGTCTAGCCACCTCAATCGTATTGCGTCCTGTGTCTGTCCAGTAGAGGTTCCTGGCAACCCAGTCCACTGCCAGGCCATCAGTCGTCTTCAGCCCCTGACCAATAACTGTCTCCATGTTGCTGCCGTTGAGGTCGGATCGCCTGCATGGAAGTCAATGACAAATGGCAGTGAGGAATGGCTAACTCATCCTGCAGAGCTTTACCTCTCCACTCAGCAGCCACAGGGCCACTTTGCATTGCTACCACCCTGATGCTTCCTGCCTCGTGCTCTAGCAGGTTACACACACATCCAGCACTTTGCTCAGCAATGCTCCTGATGCTGTGTGCCACAAAGAGAGGGTGAGCAGGGCAGTACTGCCAGCTGACATGGTCTGCCCAGATCAATGGCCCTTTTCACAGCTCTCTGTGGCACACTCAGCACGAGCAACCGGGTAACATGGGCAAGCAGATGACTGGTACTTACCTGATGACATCAAGGAAAACATCTGTGTAGTAAATCTTGCCATCCACACTGTCGTAGTCCAGAGAAATTACATTGTTCAGCTCAGGGACAGGTATGTGGACATCCGTGTGGTCACTGGTGTCCAGCGAGATACGCCGGATGGAGGCACGACTGGAGAAGAGCAGGTAGGTCTCTGGAGAAGAGTCACATGTCTGCTCATCTCTCTTCAGTTGGATGCCAGTGGGGCAGGCACAGGAGAAGCCAGTGGGATGAGGCAAGCAAAGGTGGGAGCAACCACCATTACGAACTCCGCATTTATTAAAGCCTTCAGAAGTAAGGAAAAGGAAGTTTAAGGATCTCTGTGGTCTCAGAAACTTTACAGCTTTACTCCACACATGCACAACTTGCTATCAGCTGAATTCACCCTAACTGCAGCTTTGCTGAAAATCTACAGCCCTTCAGAGGCTGCCTCCCTCCCCCTCCAAGATGCATGGGTGGCATGGGCACAGGTGGGCAAGGAGGACAGGAAGGCACAGTGGAAGTGGGAGCATTAGGAGCAAAATCCTGACCTGTATTCCTTGCTAATCACAGTCTTCCCATGGAAAAAGGCACAGCCAAATGCTGAGAGATTCACAGGACTGCAGTTTAGCTCTGTTATTGTTGCAAATGGTAATGCCGACAGTAAGATCCCACCCTGTGGGGAAGCAGCACGACAACACACCAGAGGCCAGGATAACAAAGAAGCTTCTGTTTTAATTTAGCTGCACATAGTGGTAAATAAACAAAGGCATCAGAGAAGCTTGCTCTAAGTGCTTGACGTATTAGGGTCATAACTTCTGACTTTTTTTTTAATTGAAAAGCCAATATACTTCTATTAAGAAGGGATAAGCCTAGAAGACAGGTACAGGGAGAAGGGGAAAAGACCACTAGGATACTATGGCGGAAGTTTAGGCTGGCTTAAGGTTACACTGTAAAGGGCAGCAAAGTTCTGCTGTTAAGAGCCACAGGAGAAGCAGCACAGAGTTTTCTGTAGAAGATGATAGTGGGGAAAAGAATTCCACTGAGAGGAAAACACAGCACACAGCAATAACTCACACTGAAGACCAGGGAGGCAAGATGAGGTTGTGTAGGTTCCCCACAGAGTAGCATAAGGACTCTAACTCTGGCACAGAATAGTTGAAAAGGGCGATATATTAAGAGCCGCTGAAGAAGTGGACAGGAAGATGAAGTCTGAAATAGTTGGGCTAAAGAAGACTAGAATTCTAAATAAAGTTTCAGCCACTAGTATAAGAGGAATAACTGCCATTTGGAATTAAAAAGAAAAAGCTTCCAGCGTCATAAACAGCTCTAGAGGTAGCAGATATCAATGAAGCCTAGTAGGGTACAACTCATTTGAGAAGGGAGAGAAATTAAAAGGTATGGAGAGTAGTAAAAAATAAATTCCAGAGCTATATAGCTTTGTAAACAGGAAGAAGTACAAAAATAGTTGCACAAGAAGCAGGAAGAAAAGCTGAGTCTGAAGGCACTGCTCTATTTCCATCACTCATGCTTTCCCAAAGCACCCTTTTACTATGAGAGCTCTTAAGGGCTCCCCTCGTCGCTGCACTCAGGCACCACCGCCTCAGGAGCAGCCCAGCAACTCACCCAGGGGCCGTGCCCTGTCAACAGCTTGAATGTCCATGAGCCCGGGCAGGTTTGCCCTCACCAAGATGACATTGGCCCCAGTATCCTTGTCAGCCCTGTGGATGCTGCGAGTTTGCCAGTCGGTCCAGTAGATGTAGGAGTCCAGCAGAGTGAGCCCATAGGGATGCTGCACAGGGGAGAGCAGGGTGCGGCGGTTGGCACCGTTGAGATCTGCAGTCTCAATACGCTGGAGAAAGAAACAGGCACATCAGTCTCACACAAAACACAGTGCTGGTATCAGAGAAGAGCCTAAGCAAATGATTCCCTTGACATAAGTTTATTCCCCTCATTCCTCAGACAGCTTGCTCAAAAAAGCTTCAGAACAACCTCTGGTCCATCAACCCCAGCAATGTACAATACAGAAGAACAGAATCAGACCTCAGTGTGAGCATCAGCCCAGAGCAGCTGGGATCCAGCCTTGTCCACTGCCAGTCCATTAGGCCAGCCTAGGTTGTTGCTGATCAGCACTACTCGTCCTGAGCCATCCATCCCAGAGCGCTCCAGCTTGGCATTCTCACCCCAGTCTGTCCAGTACATGTACCTGGGGAAAAGCCAGCAAGTATTAAGGAGACAGAAGACAGAACTCCTCCTCCAGCCCCTTGAGAAGCTCCTGACAACACTAACCCCATCTCGTGGTATAATGCTATTGCCCGTGGGCTGTCAAGGTTCTGCCAGACCAACACTTTCCTCATGGAGCCATCCAGGTTGCCCACTTCAATCCTATTTGTTCCTGTATCTGTCCAATATATCTTCCTGCCAATAGCATCCACGGCCAGGCCATCTGTAGTCACGAGACCTGAGAAAGCAGAAAGTTGCAGCAGTCACTTCTTATTCTTCCAACTTGGCCAGAAATACCCGACACGCTCTGCATGCCCATTAGGCAGTAAGCCTTACTACTCTCATTGCCCTGTAAAATTTAAAGAATTTTCCAGCAGGAAACTTACAGAATCTCTTTTGGCAGCTGTACAGAGGCTCCCAGCCCCAAACTCCTCTCACCTGTGGTGATGATGTCCTCATATTGGGAGCCATCAAGGGCAGCCCGGCTGATCTTTCGCAGTGTGCTATCTGACCAGTAAACTTTTCCTGGATGGAAAAAAGGAAGAAAAGCTGAAGAATAAGCAAAATCCTTAAAAGTAAATCCAGGTGTTTAGAATACAAGCATCAAGATTACTTTGGCTATCAGTAGGCTGTTCAGTACAAAGATCTTATGGTATAAGATCAACAACAGCACAACACTACTCAGCTAAACTGACTAAAGAGCGGAAAATCTCTTGCTCTCATCATTCCCAAAAGCTGTGGGACATTGTTTCTGGGTAGCTATTCTAACTAGCTATTCTGCTATACTAACAAGGTCATAAACATGTGCCCCGGTCTTTACTCAGACATCTAGACAGTAAAGGCACTTTTTCCCTTCAAAACAAGCAGGTAGATACATCAGGAAGTTCTGACCTTCCTGAGGATCCACCCCAATCGCGATCGTGTTCTTCATAGTGACATTGACTGAAACGACGACATCTGCAAAGTAGGGAATATCCAGAGACACCATGCGGATGTCAGTCCTTCTGGCAAAGATCAGAAAGCTGGTCATTCCTGCAGAGAGTTGAAGATGGATAGAGATCAGCAAAGCACAAGTCCAGTCAACTATAGGCATAATTTACTGAACACTCTTGAGCTGAACTCCACTTCAGTGGAGAAGAGGAAGTTCTCCAGACACAGCTCTGCTTATGGGAGTCTGATAAATTGAGTGACATGGAACATATCTTTATTTCCAAGTTGGAAAGGAATGCTCTCATAGAAAAGTTACTCTTGCTAACATGTGTAGGGAACAGGAAGAAGAAGAAATCAGTTTTCCCACTAAAATGAATAAGCAGATGTACCATAGCCTGAAGGCAAAAGAAAGTTGATAGCAGTAGCACATATGATCTGTTAAAGAATCTTCAACAGATCAAAACATTTTCTAGGGCAAAATAGAACCCACCTCAAGATTAGGGCAAAAGTATGCGGAAGTGACATGTAGCTAAGCCCATGATAATTTCAAGGAAAATTTCCCCTGGATCAATCCAGATACCCTCAATTAACTTCATAGTAATTCTCACTTATATATGAGAGGTGCAAGCATTAGTGAGCTTTTCAAAGGGCAAAGGAGACAAATTCAAAAAATGAATTTTCCCCAACAAAGCAGGAACAGCAAGTAACTGAGATCCAACCGCAGTGAAGAACCTGCAGAGGAGACTCACCAGGGGAACAGGTCTTGCCATCAGACTGCAGGTTGATCCCAGTGGGGCAGGTACAGCTGTAAGCTTTTGGAAGAGGTGCCAGAAGGCACAGGTGACTGCAGCCTCCATTGTTCACTTGACATGCTGTGTGCACTGCAGGAAAAGGGGAAGAAAAAATTCCCTAAGCCAGTAGCACAAGCACAAGTAAGAGGCATAACTATTAAGAAAGGTATTATGTGAGAACACCTTTAAAAACAAGTGCTCACACATTCCACATAGAGCCTCAAAGCTTTGAGGGCTGACAGACAGGCCAGCTCCTTGCAGGAGAGCCACAACTTGTACCAGAGCCCAAGCAAGCTCTCGGCTCAGTGTGGCATGGGGTCAGCTCTGTACCTGGTGGCCTATGCCGGTGGAAAACATGAATATCCATAAGGTTCTCCAGATTGTCCTGTAGCGTTTCCCGAGCTTGCCCAGTCCTTCTGTCTGCGCTCTGGATGCTTTTGGCCTGCCAGTCTGTCCAGTAGATTCTCTCGCCATAAAGAGTAAGTCCAAAGGGGTGAGGCAGATTGCTCCCAATCAGTACCTGGTTAGAACCCCAGCCCCCCAAAAACCATTACTAAGCAGTCACTAAGGGCAATATGCTTCCCTTGCCCCCTTCAACATCATAGGAACAGTCACAGCAAAAGGAAAATGATAGGGACATCAGGAGCCCTCAAATAGAGGTTTCCTCACACAATCTGCAACTGAGAGGGAGCTCTTTCTCCTAGTGAAAGCAGATGAGCATGTCTGGATTTGGGGATTTCAACTGAAGAGAGAGGCAGGGGCCATAAGCACTCTCTGCTCTAGAACTCGCACCTCAGGTTCCCAATCTCCCTTATCCAGGATGGTTTCCTTACCTTTCTGTTGCTCCCATCCAGGCTGGCATATTCAATGGTCTTCATGCCTGCATCTGCCCAGTACAGACGCTGTGATTCGTAATCAATAGCCAACCCGTTGGGCCATGTCAGGTTGGAGGAGATGATCACCAAACGTTTTGAAGCATCCATGCCAGCACGCTCAATCTTCGGGCTGGCTCCCCAGTCAGTCCAGTACATGAACCTGAACACAAACCCAGAAAGAAGTAAATGCCTCCACTCCTTTGTCTCTAAAGCTATATGGTGTTATAGAGAAACCAAACTGCCTGGTGCTATCAGCAGCCAGCAGGAAGCATCATCAGACTAACACTATGGCAATCTTGGCTACTTGTAACACTCCTAAAACTACAGAAAAGATCGTGTCCTCTCTCTGCCTATGTTTTGACATAATTACAACATGGAAAAAAAGTGATCAAATATTTACAAAACTTAATAGTTAAGCAATTCTCATTCTCTGACACCGAACATTTATATTCTTGCAGCTCTAGTCCTCTAGTAGTCCAGCCAAGGAAAGAATAGCACATTTCCATTCAAAACTTTCAATGCTTCTAAAGCAAGGGCTGGACAGCTTGTGCCTATTGACCCTAATCCAGTTTCAGCTCTTCTAGCCCCATGATTCAAAAGTAAAGGCCTTTATTGAGGAACTTTTGTTTTTGTTACTTTTCTCAGGTTTGCTTTCCATGGTACAAGTTGATCCCTCAGTTCTGTCACTGACACAATACTCTGAAGTCAAAAGGCCATTAGTGTTAAAACTCACTTGAGGTCAACGCTAATTTAGTGGAAATTCCTTTGATTGCAGTGTAATTGAAAAGCAGAGAGCTTGAATAAAAATGAACACAGATGTGAAATAAATATACAAGCGATCTAAACAGATTCATTCTCAACACAATGGATCTTTGGTTACTAAACCCCCAGGATAAGCAAATAGAAACACAGGCAAGCTCCTGCAAGCACTACAACTTAATAAACTATTATCCCTGCTTATCTTGTCCCACTAGCTTCCAAAAGGTATCTTTTCTTCCAGACTTTGGCAGATTACAGAACAAAAATGCCAGAGAAGAAGACAACTGTATAATATCTTTAGACATGAGATGTGGCATAACCTCTCAGAATAAAAAAAAAAATAAAAAATCTCTCACCCTCCAACAGGATCCACCACGATATCTCTGGGTCTGTCAAGGTTCTCCCAGATCAGAACAGTCCTCATGGTCCCATCTGTGTTAGAGACCTCTATCCGATCTGTTCCTACAAAGATTGAGAGAATGAAAAAGAAATTAGAATCCTCTGGAGACAAAAGAGATAAATAAATAAATAAATATATATATATATCCATAGTGCAACGAAATCTTTTTCTCCTTCCAACATTCATCCCATCTGGAAGGCAGGTAAGAAATATGGATCAAAATACCACCTTCTACAAGGTCCCCACATAACCACTAGTGCTGAGCTCTTTATAGATGAAGAACTTCACTCTGCCAGGCCCCTATGGTACCTACACAGGCAGCAGAGAACAGCTAGAAGAGAATCATCTTCCTTACATATCCCTGAACTATTGCTCCCAGCCAGGGAACATCTTCCAAATTCTACCAACTGCAACTCAAGGTGCATTGTTGAAACACACACACACACACACCCACCCACCCACTCACACATGCACGCACGTGCACACATCTGCAGCAAAAAGACAAGTGGTGTGAGGTTTCTAATGTCAGCCTTTCTACAGAATTAGCATCAGGGATATCGCAGAGAAAGGATTAAACAAAAAGATTCTACATCAGCTCCCACTTGCTTACAACTCACAAGGTGAGCTTCATTTCCTGCCAGACACAGAGATAAATCTGGATGAAATCTGGATGAAGTGGAACTATATAGCTGTTAGTGAATTTTCATGATCGCTGAGGAAGACTGAACCCTGTGTAAAGTGGAGCCTCCCAGTACCTGCATCAGTCCAGTACAGCTTGTTGGTGACCCAGTCAATTGCCAGTCCAGCTGGACTTTCCAGGCTAGTGTCTACCACAACCTAAACAGGAATGAAAAGAAAGTTACTAAACAGACCTTTATGAGAGAACACTGAGCCCAAGGCACTACCTGCTAATTAACAACAAAAGAAGCACCCAGAGCTTGCAAATCAGCATGCTTCATACCCCAGTCCAAGGTTTCCCAGACAAGCAGGAGCGTAGAGCAACTGTGTGTGAAATGTTCAGTGATCTCAGAGCTCCTCTGAGCCACAGCCAGGCAAGCTAATGAACAAGTCACAACATAGATTGTGACTCTCAGAAGGCCAGTTTACCCCAGTAACTTCAAATCTGTTGCTCAGAGAGTCTTCTGACTACATGATCCCCGCAATAGTGAGCACTGTACCTCTTGGCCTGATCCATCCCATTTAGCTCGGCTGATGGAGTCAGTGCTAACATCTGTCCAGTAGACATAATCATCTTTTGAGTCCCAGTCCAGAGCCACAGCACTGCGCACATCAGCAAGGGGAATGACATCATCTGACAGGTCATCTGTGTCAAAGCTGATCCGACGGATGTCCATCCTTCGGGCAAAAAGCAGGAACTTGTCAAGACCTGATCAAAGGTCGAAAGGTCTTCTTTTAATTTCTCTAAGTTCAACAACATAGTGATAGACACACACAATTCCCTATTATATCCAAACTCCACTGCATATGCTATTTCTGTTAGGTCACAGCCCAGGATTTTATTTGTAACAAACAATATCTCACAGGAGAGGAAGGGAAAGGAGAACAGGGCCTTTGGGGAGTTGCCTCTCTGGGGGTGCTTACGTGCTTGGGAGGGGAAATCAGACAACGCTATTCAAAAGCCTGGCACAGATCTCTCTCCAAATCAAAGATCTGTGCCACCTTTTGAGAATCCAGGAGACAGGTGGCCTCATTCTCCCATGTGGCTGCAAGCCAACAGTAATTCTGACAGTCAATAGGTCTGATTTTTTTAATTTACCACTGATAGCTCGTATGCGAGCTTTAAGCAAACAGTCACCTATGACAGGGCGTACAGCACCAACAGCAGCCCTGGATTAAGGCCTGAAGAGCAGAGCTCCTCAGCACCCCTACCCACCAAGCCCATTAAGGGAGAAGGTTAACGTATCAAAACCGTAGGGCATCCTCCTGCATGGCCTCCAACACTCCCTGAACTGCATCCCCTTGGGAGGGCCAGCTTGTTCCTCCTGCCAACCCTCTGCCACCCGGTGTCCCCCGGGCGCGCGGGCTGAGGTCCCACCTCACTTACTCTGGGCACAGGCTCGGCTGCTGATCTTGCGGAAGCCCGTGGGGCAGGCGCACGTGTAATCCTTGCTGCTCGGCAGGCACAGGTGAGTACAGCCCCCGTTGTTGGTCCCACAGCGGTTTCTCCCTGCTCAAGTAGCCAAAGGAAAAATAACACGCATAAGGCAAAGAGTAAAGAGAACGAGGGAAAACGCCAGCAAAGGCCAAAAGGAAAGATCTGCTACAAATACTGGCATGAACTTCTTCCTTGCCCATCATGGTGTGTAAGCCCCTCGTGAACAAGATAAGTCTTCTACCCCTAAAAAAATATTTGAGGGTAAAAGACGATATAAATTAAAACACTAAATGCATTTTTAGGAGTCAGTCGATTTGGAAATAAAGTGTTTAACTCTACTGACTTCCAGAGTGGATTACAGTAATTTAAAGGTAGTAGTAGAGGTGCCATTCATTATTTCTGCCTACTTAGATCTTTTTTTCCCAAAATAGCTCACATGGACAAGCCAGATATTCCTTACTGAAAAGCATTCACTGCCAATGTCAGCAGGGGGAGTTGTAGGAACACCCAGCACCAGATAACTGGTGCTGAAGGACCTACAAGGGAGAGGCTGGATGCAGTGAACTCTGTGAGAGCACAGGGCAGAGGTAATGGATGAGTCAGTATCCTGGGCTCAGCTTTGGTTTCCCCCTGCCCAACAGATGGAGTGGCAGCTGCCAGTATTCCAGAGGCTCAGCTGGGTCTCTACCCTCTCTGCAGTTACCTGCTGGCTGGCGCTGAGGGTGCAGCGTGTGGATGTCCATAGGGAAGTGGAGTTTGTTGCGGATGATCTCCTGGTTCTTGCCCGTGAATTTGTTGGCACTGTTGATGCTCTTGGTGTGCCAGTCTGTCCAGTACAGGCTGTCCTCAAACACGGTGATGGCAAAGGGGTGTGGAAGGCCTGTAACAGAAGTCAGTTACAGGGACATTTCAGTCATGTGCTACCAGAGCCAGGCTTGCAGAGGCAAGGGATAATAGCTCTTTCCATTGCCCATCAGCCTCAACACAGTCAATCCTTCAAACTCACCTCACATCAATATAACAGATACTTCCCTCCTCATGTCCACTGAGATCTGGGAAGATGATAATAGAGTCCCTCCCTCTGCAGTGGCAGAATTCACCCCACAGTGAAAGGCGACTCACACAGAAGCAGCAGTCACCTCCAAGCAAGCATTCTGAAACTTCATGCTGCTGCCTTTTTTACTGCACTGAGCTGTTCCACTCTTACCTTGACTAATAACAGCCTTCCTATTTCGCCCATCAAGGTCAGCCCTCTCGATGACATGGTGTTTGGCATCTACCCAGTACATCCTATGTCCTGCATAGTCAATGGTCAATCCGTTGGGCCAGAAGAGATGTGTGTCTGCAATGATGCGCCGATTGGAGCCGTCCATGTTGGAGTACTCGATGCGGGGAGTGTTGCCCCAGTCAGTCCAGTAGATCGTGCTGCAGAAAGCAGGGAGAAACAGGCTAGGAAACTGATGCTCCACTTACTCCACCAAGCAACACTTCCTATCCAGGGCAAAACAAAATTATTGCTATGACCCTGAGCATGAGGCTGGGTTGCAGACACAGGAGAAGTGACAATCAATAAGGCAGCAGCCTTCAGTCTCACATTGGTGAAACCTGAAAAGCCCAAAACATGATTCAGGAGTTGAAGACTCCCAGCACCATCCAGTTCCCCAAACTGGTGACACTGAGCCCAGAGGCAGCTCTTGTGATCAAGAACAGAGTCTTCATTGTTCACTCAGACATTTTTGTACACAGGGCTCACCAAAGTCCCAAGTTCCTACTCACCCCTCCATCGGATGAAGTGCAATCGCTCGCGGCTTCTCCAAGTTCTGCCACAGGAGCACTTTCCTGTGGGTGCCATCCAAGTTTGCTACTTCAATTCGAGATGTCCCAGAATCTGTCCAGTATAATTTGTCATGGATCCA